>WBMZ01011698.1:0-47062 GCA_013400975.1 Atrichornis clamosus | reverse complement strand
AAAAAAAAAAAAAAAAAAAAAAAAAAAAGGTGGGAAAGGAGGGAGAATCCAGACTCAAAGCTGGGGTAAAACCTGCAGCACAGGGCAAACTGGAAGTGTTCATCACTCTGGGGGCATTGGGAGTCTCCTTCATTCAGACTTTCATTTTGGTTGCAGATTTTTAAGGTGGAGGGAGGGGATTTGGGGTAAAAGCTATTTAAGATACAGCACCAACAAAACCCCAAAATCCCTAACACAGAGGCAGGGACCCCTTCCACTAGACCTGGTTGCTCCAAGCCCCATCCAGCCTGGCCTTGGACACTTCCAGGGATGTGGGCAACCTGTGCCAGAGCCTGACCTCACAGCCAAGATTTTCTTCCCAATATCCAATCCAACCCTGCCCTCTGTCAGTGGGAGCCATTCCCCTTGTCCTGTCCCTCCAGGCCCTTGTCCAAAGTCCCTCTCCAGCCCTCTTGGAGCCCCTTCAGGCACTGGAAGGGGATCTAAGATCTCCCTGGAGCCTTCTCTTCTCCAGGCTGAACAACTCCAATTCTCCCATCCCTTCCTCATAGCAGAGACGCTCCATCCCTCCGTCGTGGGTCTGGGCTGGCCTCATCCAGAACACCTGTATCTTAGTCCACCTCTTTACCTTAGGAGCAGCATCCCTGCAGTGCACAAATACGGCACAGGAGCCTGCTCTGAGGCACAGCTTTGATTGCACACTTCAGTCAAAGCGGGTGGGGTTCTCAGGCTGCTCAAGCTGCATCTCCCTGTGTTTGTTCTGTGGGGTTTGTTTGCTGGTGTTTGCTTTCACTGTTAATACCCAGTTTTTTTACAGTTACCCCGAATAACCTGAAGAGCGATTCAGTGCCTTCCACCGAGCACTCTCTGAGAACTCCCCTGGAACCCTACTCCCATGCTGTTTTCCTTGCCTCTGGTTGTTGACTTGAAGGATATTTCGTGACCCAAATGGTCTCTCCCCATGACACTGATGGCTGTAGGACCAGAATGAAGTTATTCAGAGCACAGAGCAGGCAACTGGAAAGATAAATGTGCCTCACGCTGTCTAATCCATCTTTAGATCAATGTCGATGAAAAGTGATTAGAAAATGGGAAAGCTGTCTTGTTTCTTTAGAGAATGATAAATTTCCCTTCTTGGAAACAAGTAGCTGCAGTTCTTTCATTTTATGGTACTGAACTACAGAGATTATGCTTTTTCTTTTTTTTTTTCTTTTCGTTTAGGAGAAAAGCAAAATAAAAGAAAGTTGCTGACTTTGTTCAGAATTTCATTAAGTTAAACTAAAAATAAAAAGTAGAAATAATTCGTGGTTTTAACTTGGAAATTACTTAAGAAACTTGAAATACCCAGTATTTGCTGGGCTGTAAAAATTTGTCTTCTGCTTCTGTATTCTCTGAAGTTCATCTGACCTGAAGGGGTGGTTGTGAGACACAGCTGAAGGTGAACAGGCTCTGGAACAAGGAGGTCTTTTACTGACTCCTAAACAGCCTGAAGGCTGCTCAGGAAGCCTGTGGTCCCAGCAGCATGAGGAACAGGCTGTTTTCCAGAGTATTCTTGCTGTTATTCCATCTGGTTAACGTCCCATCCTTTTTGGAACAATGTTTATGGTCAGCTGAAGAGCCCACCTGGAAGACAGGGAGGACTAAATTCCCTAAAATGCTGAAAACACCCAAGGCTGCCCTGTGCCTCATGGGGCACCCAGGGATTCCAGGAGGGGGCCAAGGGCACCCAAAGCATGATTTTTTATAGAGTCTTTTATCTAGATTCTATAAAGAATTATTTAAACACTCGGGAGGTTCAATCTGGAGCACAGGACACAGGGAACAGGAAGTTTCTCTGGGCAATACAGAGTAACTGATGTCTCATTTTTGGGACAAAAGGTGTCAGATGATGTGCAGAAGGAGGTGAACTTCTGATTGATGGTGTGTTTGGATACCTGGGAGCTGGCAGATGGCTTATGGCTGAACGAATTAAGGCTTGACGTCATTTTCATACCGGAATTTATTGCGGCAATTATCAGACTTTATGCAGAGCTCTTCCCTATCAAAGCTGCACTAATTGGTCTTTTAAAATTTGCCACTTACCAAAGCCTTTAAGCAGTGCAGAGAGGATTAAAGACGTGGCACAGAGACACCCTACCCATGAGTGGAGCTTCCCTTGCAGAGGGACACCCAGCCAGCAGCAGCAGGAGCACAGCTTCCCAATTTTCTAATTCCTCGCTGAGGAATGAGGGAATGAGCCTGAGTTTGACACAACTCCCAGGTCTGAGCTCCGTCAGCCCCAGCCTCACCTCATGCAAAGAGGTTCCCATGGACAGGAACCAAATTTTCCCACCTGGGGGAAGGGCTTCCCAGTCAGCCAGTGGAAAGATCAGGAAACCAGCAAGACAAGGATTAATTCTGTCGTGCAGCAGAGCACACCAGGGAGACACAGCCCTGCCTGGGGATGAGTAATATCGATCAATATTCATAGAATCACGGAATCATAGCATGGCTGGGGATGGAAGGGACCCTAAAGACCATCCCATTCCACCCCCTGCCATGGGCAGGGACACCTTGCACTATTCCAGGTTGCTCCAAGCCCCATCCAACCTGGCCTTGGACACTTCCAGGGATGGGGCAGCCACAGCTTCTCTGGAAAACCTGTGCCAGGGCCTCTCCACCCTCCCAGGGGAGAGTTTGTTCCTAATACCCAATCTAAACCCGCCCTCCTTCACCTTAAAATCATTTGCCCTGTGACTCCATGACCACTACATGGTCCTTTTTTCTCACCACTCTGTTGGGTGCCAAAGCCAGTGCTGGTGGAACGGGCAAATCCCCAGACACCCAAAAAAAAAAGCTAAGAAAAGTCTCATTGTGAGAAGAGTGATCAAGACAGAAACACTGCCCAGAAGGAAATAAAAAAAAGTCATAGAAAGGCAGAAAAAGCTTTGTGTTTTTTTACAATGGGATTTGGAGCAAGTGCTTCTCAGGACCAACAGAGGTTTAGGATTGGATTTGAGAGCTGTTTTTTTATCCAAGGAAGTTGTGGATGCCCCATCCCTGGAAGTGTCCAAGGCCAGGTTGGATGGGGCTTGGAGAAACCTGGGATAGTGGAAAGTGTCTCTGACCATGGCAGGGGGGTGGGATGAGATGATCTTCAAGGTGCCTTTCCGTGGCTTATGATTCTATGAGTTACAAACTGAATCCAGATCCTGCACGTGAGCTTCAGGACAGGGCTCCAGGCAAAGCAAAAGCCATTCCAGCTGCAGGAAGCTGAGTGCAGCAGGGAGCTGATAAGCCAGAAGGAGAAAATCCGAGGAATTTGCAGAGCTCTGTCCAGCGCTGACCTCGGCACAAGCAAAGAGCTGCTGTTTAAAATGAATGCAAAGCCAGATGCTGGCAAGAAAAGAGGAATATGTGTGTGATTCAAACTCCTCTAATGGAGCTGGATCAAAGTGCTCCTTCCGAGCGGGAAGGCAGGAATGTCACTTCCATTGCTTTCAAAGGGTAGAAGAAGTAAAACTTGGCTTTTTTACAAAGCCTGCAAAACCTCCCCTTTCATACCACAGACCCCTCTCAGTGTCCAGCCCAAGCACTGGAATTTCTTTGGCAATTAACTCACAGGGAGTAGCAGTGCTGGAGATGTTTTACCCTGAGAATAGAGATCTGCACGGGAAAATATTTCCTGTGTAGTACAAAGCAGCTTGAAAATAGCCACTACTCTGCTTTAATGTGAAGAACTCTCAGCTACAAGAATTCAGACCTTGGTAACTCTGTGTATTTAGGAGGAAACAGGGAAAGAAACTGTGTGGTGGAGCCTGCAGTCTGCCAGGCAAAGGTCAGGCTTTTAAAGGGAGAAACAAACTTGGAGCAAGGTTTCCAACAATGGGATTTTTTTTTTTTTGGTAGCAATTGGGGAGGTAAAGAACAACTCAAAGAGATGGGAGTGATTAGGAAGGAAGAACTCTGCTGTCTGTACCAACCTAACATTCCAATATTCTTCCTTATGGGCAGTAAAATATGCCTTAACACTGCTATAAAGATATATCCATAATCCAGGTGGAAGCCACTCACTGCTTACTGCAGCCTTAAAAACGAGGATTTGGTGGATCCCAGACACCAGGAGAGCTTTAAATTTTAATCAGGATGCCTGGTGTGGGTGGCTGGGTATTTTGATGCAAATCCTGATGTGGTTGTCTCCAAGTCTTTGGTTCCTTTTGTGCTTCCTGGTTGCAAATAAGTTGTCTGGGGGATAAATATTCAACACACACAGCTCGTTCAGTTTTCTGCTCAGGGGCTGCACCAGCTTCCGGTTCGGACTGGGATTGAATGGGAGGGCAACAGTGTGAAACCTCCACAGACAGAATGGTTTGGGAGGAAGGTGAGATCAGCAAACCAGCTGCTGCTGAGATGCTGTTTTTAGATTCTTCAGTCTCTTCAGGTGGACAGAGAAAATCTGTCCCAAATTCCAGCATAACAGGAGCAAAGAAGTCCTGCCTACAACCCTGGAACTTCTTTCTGAGTAAGGAAAAAAATCATTTCCACCTTCTTTGCCTCATCTAACTTGAAGACTGTGAAGGAGAAAAAATTTTCCATGGAATATCCAGAGTTGGAAGGGATCCCTGCCAGGATCAGGGTAAGGTCATAGAGAGATCTATTAGAGCTTTGAAAACTGCCATTTCAAATTGCAGCCATCAGATCTTGCTGGATGTCACCCTGCTCCTATCTTAATTCTCTGGCACTGAAAAATTAACTTTGGGAAACAATGTCCACATCCCTGATTAGTCCATCAAGCCACAAATCTCAGAATCCCAGAGTGGTTTGGGTTGGAAGGGACCTTCAAGATCATCTTGTTCCAACTCCCTGCCATGGGCAGGGACACCTTCCACTATCCCAGGTTGCTCCAAGCCCCATCCAACCTGGCCTGGAACACTTCCAGGGATGGGGCAGCCACAGCTTCTCTGGGAAACCTGTGCCAGGGCCTTACCACCCTCACAGGGAAGAATCTTTTCCTAATATCCAATCTAAATCCCCCTTCTAAAGCCATTGTGAGGGTGACCACGTTTCTCTGCTGCAGGATGAGGTGGCTGAGGCTTGAACACAGGTGGATGTCTGGTGCTGTGTGCTTTGAACATGGATCCTGCTGGACAATGTGATTTTAGTCAGGAATAGCTGAGGGTGCTTCCGGTGGGAGCATTTTATAGTGGAGGTACAGATATAAGGAACTACAAGTCATATGGAATAGATTTCATGTAATAAGCTGAAAAAAGATCAAGGAAAAATCCAGGTTTATTCCCCAAGGAAGGACAATTTTTTATTATTGTACTCTGAGGCTCAACTTAGTTTAGCATTAGGAATATGCTTTGGCTTCCAGCAAAATAACTGCAGCCACCGCCAGTGCCACAGTGGTTCCTAGGAATGCCTGGAATATGAGCAAAATTCAGACTTGGCTGGCATTCCAGGCATTATCCTGGTTCCCATAATTGCCTACCTCTGATAGACCAGCCCTGCTCATCAGTGAGCTGATGGCAGTGGGGACACCCTAAGCCCAGTGGGATGTGGATCAGGACTCCTTGGCCACGGGGTGATGGGAAAGCAGAACTCACCCCCAGACCTCTCCATCTTATCACTCTCTACAATTCCCTGGAAGGACGTTGTATCCAGGTGGGTGTCGGTCTCTTGTCCCAAGGAACAAGTGATAAGACCAGAGGAAATGGCCCCAAGTTGTGCCAGGGGAGGTTTAGGGTTGGATAATAGGAAAAAATTTCATCACTGAAAGGGTTGTCAAGAGTTGGAACAAGTGCCCAGGGCAGTGGTGGAGTCACCATCCTGGGAGGAATTTTAAGTTGTGGCACTTGGGACAGGGTTTAGTGGTGGGTCAATGGTTGGACTCGATCTCAGGGACCTTTTTCCACCTTAATGATTCTGATCATGTTTCCAGCTCTGTCAGTAACCACTCTGGGACAGGGAGAAAAGGGCATTTTTCTTTATCTTTCAAGTGTACCCAGTGGTAACACTTATCCAAAGTTTCCATGTGTCAGGAGACTGAGAGAGGAGGAACAAACCTTGGAGTTCTCTGAAAACCCCTTAAAAATCATGAAGCTGGAGAAATTCTCAACAGTAAACTCATGTGATGGCTGAATTTTCAACCCCTTTTTCTAGAGAGACAGAAGATCTGTTTCTTCATCCCATTCTTCTGTTGGTGTTTCCTTAAAATCTGATTAGTAGCTCATGTGAGAGGAGCTATGTGTTTAGTGTGATAGGGTTATCATGTTCGGCCAGTGCACTGGAGCACAGAGAGGACTGGCACTTACATTAAAATAAAAACCCAAACTGATCCCTAAAAATAGCCAGCAGCATTCCTAGGAATCCCTAAAGGATGTTTGTCCTGTGCAGACATTTAGTTCCAATTTCATCAGCACGTTTTTGACCTTGGAGTTGAGCGAGGAGAGAGGAAGAGCAAGATTAGGAAAAGCATCTTATCTTGGAAAGGACTAAGGACAATGGGACATGCTTCCAGGAGAGGTTGGAAAAATGCCCGGGTTGGAGAGGGGCTTGGGAGCTTGACTTTGTGGTTGCTTATTTAAAAGAGAAGTCAGAGATAGCAGCAATGCAGGCAGAGGCACCAGACCCAGAAAATATCCCTTCTGCTCCATGGTGAGAAAGGGTTCAAGGGTATTCCAGGATCCTTGTAACCTTGTTCATTCCCACAAGGCAAGGAGCTTTCTGCTGGTGAAGGAATGTGTTTGGATCCATGTCATGGAAGGGATTGGGATAGGTCCAGGATGCTCTTCAACGCAAAGGAAAGCCAGACTTACGCTAACATTACTTTTATCACTTCCACCAGAGGAAACACTCCACCGCTTTATAACCTAAACATACATGAAAGAGAAAAGATTCTTTTGTTGTTACTTTAATCCCTGGTATCTGCACTTTGCCTTCCCAGGGCGAGCTGAAGATGGGGTCTGAGTTCCAACGGGGTCCTCAGCAGCAAATGGTAGAAAAAGGGGTGAAAAAAACCTATTTATTTTATTTTGTACTGCTTTGAGGGTTTTTTAAACACATATCCACTCCTGACTTGCTAATACTGATCTTCACAAGCTCCCCCTCTCCTGTTACATCCGAGGGAAAAATCCCAACTTGAAAAAGATTCAGTCAATATGCAAAAGCCACCTTCAGAGCCTCCTCCAGCAGCTCAAAGCTCTTTGATGCTGACAGTGGCGACTTTAATTCTGCACAGATGCATCTCTGAAATGCTAAAGCCCTCCCAATCTATAAACCCCTCCTGCAAATAGACCACAGATTAGCTTTTATAGGGTATTTAAGCATTTTTGTTTTTGCAACTGCATCACCTAAATAATAGAAAAAAAAAACCCAGAGAGATGACGCTCAGTGAAACACATTGGGATTCTTTGATCTGAACCTGCCTGCTTGATCCCCTACCCCTGTTGCTCTGTTACACTGGACAGCCCACAATGACACCTTGCCACACGCAATAAAAGTAGGATTTGCTGGGATAGCATCTCTGGAGCTCAGCACTGCAGTGCTGTGAGAGCAGAACACAGAACAGAGGCTCTGCAGTGCTCTGCTTCCCCCCAAAAAACAAACGAAACCTCTGGTTCAATCACCCTCTGAGCTCTGCTCTTGCCTCCAAGGAAGTCCCATCAAAATAAGCCCCATTAGTGCCACATTTGCCATATTGCAGGGGACACTGCAACCTGGATCTGTCTTAGAATCGTGGAATCATTAAGGTTGGAAAAGACCTCCAAGATCACTGATCCAACTGCTACGCCAGCACTGCCAAGCCCACCCCTAAACCATGTCCCCACGTGCCACATCTCCAGGGATTTTTAACACTTCCAGGGTTGGTGACTCCATCACTTCCCTGGGCAGCCTGTTCCAATGCTTGGCCACCCTTTCAGGGAATAAACTTTTCCTATTATCCAATCTAAACCTCTCCTGGTGCAACTGGAGCTGTTTCCTCTTGTTCTGTTAGCTTCACCTGGGAGAAGTGGCCAACCCCCACATGGCTGCACCCTCCTGCCAGGGAGTGAGAGCAGGAAGGTTCCCCCTGAGCCTCCTTTTCTCCAGGCTGAGCCCCCCCAGCTCCCTCAGACTCTCCTCATCAGACTCTTCCCCATCACTGCTGCCCTTCCCTCTCCAGAACCCAAAAGTCTTTCTTGTTGTGAAGGGCTTTGATTGCAAATCACCAAGAATTGTTATAAATAGCTGACCAAACCTCTCTCCTGAGTGCAGGCAACCCCAACATTTAATTTCTTACTGCCAATCTGGCTCTGCCACTTGTTTTTCCTTCAGCTGGAGCTGACAGGATTCCTTGCAACCTTTGAGTCCTTGCCCAGCTGGCTGAGACACGTGGAAGATGCCATCTGCCTCCTCTTTTTTATTTGTATTATCTACAACACTTAACTACACAGGCTCCTGATATCTATTTCTAGTCCCAGACCTCTGCCCCCCTGAAAGGTCCTTCCCTCAGCCTGCCTGCTTCAAAGTCCCCTTTTCCCTGGAACTTTGCTCATGTTGAGGAAAGCCATGGATATCATAGGATCACAGAATGGTTTGGGTTAGAAAGACTATAAAAATCATCCAGTTCCCACCCCCTGCCATGGGCAAGGACACTTTCCATGGACCAGGTTGCTCCAAGCCCCATCCAACCTGCCTTTAACACTTCCAGGGATGGGGCAGCAGGTTTTTCTCAGCCTTTCCTCATAGTAAATGTGCTCCAGCCCTCTGAGCATCTTCATGGCCTCATCTGGACTTGCTCATTTACATATGCTCATATCACATGTATATGGTGATCAGCTGTTGCTGATAACCTACACTTAATTAGGCTTCAGTCCCCAAGACGTGTTCCCAACATCACAGCTTCAATCCCACTGCTGTGGCTGTCCTAAACAGCCCGTCACTGCCACCAGGGCCTCTGCCTCAGCCCCATAAGAGAGGGGAGACCCTTCCTGCTGTCCCCTCTTTCCGCCCTCTCCACTTTCCACCTAGTTTTTCTCATGGTCGACCTAATTCCCAGTTTCTACCTATGAGTGGATGAAGAGGGCACAAAGAGAAGACAACACCATGGACAGACACGAGGACAGACATCCTCCTCTTGGGCTGCTGCCAAGCAGGAGAGCTGGTGGTGCCTCAGTGAGACTTTGTGGTGCCCATGTTTGTTCCAACATACACGGATAGAAAATCAAGGCAAAGCATTCAGGGAGTGCTCCTAAACTTTCCTGCTGCTTCCCATGCCACTGCTGGCACTAGAGGGCTCCTGGAAGTGTCTGACTAACCTTGCTGTCCGTTGTTGGAGAATCCTTCTCCTTCTCTGCGTGCTGGAGTTTTCTGTTCAGGTCTTGGAACATGTCTTGGTGACGTTTTCTTGTGTGCATGATTTTCTGAAGCAAACACAAAGGGCCACAGGTCAGCAAACTCTATTCACTAAAAACACATCCTCCCTCCAGAGTTACATTATTAAATCCCAGCTCCGTCTCCTGGCAGGTGCCTAAAATAACTTCAGCATTTACTGAGGACCCAGTGTAGCTCTGCCTTGATTTTCAAGGTGAGATGAAAATGGAAATTACTAATTTATGGTTACCCTAAACTGGCAATAATTGAATTTTTATGCTGCAGAATTTGAGCTTGGCTGTCAGTGTTTTACAAGACAGACCTAGGAAGCTTTGCTGTCCTTCTTTAACTGACACCTGTCCCCAAGCCCAGCCTGTCCTCAGTCTGTCACCTTTGTAAATGTGTTCAGAGCTTACCCAAACATGCAAAATTTGGCTAAGTTCCCTAAGAAATTGTTCCACAATTTCATTTTCTTTTTAACTCGACCCATTTGCATTTCACTTCTACATTCCACTGCCCAGGAAGAGAAACAGGACTGATTTCTAGAAAGACTTCCCTTTCCATGTAAGAGCATGTCGAATATGGATTTCCTGTGCTCTGCCAAGGGCTAGGTAATTGGAGAAGGCAGCTCAAAAAAATTTGGGACCAACTTGAACATTCAGAAAGGGACGCACTCACCTCAAAATCTAACTCTGCGTACCGGGATTTCCGCCTCTGGGTGTTCGGGAGAGAGAGAGAGGGGTGAAGGTTAGTAAGGGGTTGATACAACACCACAGCAGATAAAATAGGGACAGTTCCTTCTCCTTGTTCCTTCTTCCTACACCTTTAATGTGTTTCTCTGGCTCTCCATGATGGAAAGTGCCAAATGTTTGGAATTATTGAATCATGGGATGGCTTGGGTCGAAAGGGACCTTAATGGCCATCCAGTTCCACGTCCCTGCCATGGGCAGGGACACCTTCCCCTAGCCCAGGTGGCTCCAAGCCCTGTCCAGCCTGGATCACTGGGGTTTTCTCATCTGTATCATGACTGAAGCCATCAAAATGGAAACAGGGACAGAGGACAGAAGGAGAAAAGTGAAGGCAGGCCCTGGGCCTTGCATTAAAATGAACAGTCTTTGACAAACTACCATTTTGTTTTGCAGTACCTGCGGAGCTAAGGACAGTTGTTCCAGCAGTGGAATGTGTCTGTGGGAGTTGTGAGAGATTTTAAACATTACATTCCAAAATATTACCACGTGCCAGTGGTCCCTCATGGTAACGCAACCCTGGCATTGCATCGTGGGCTGCATTTGCCCCAAAGTTCTTCTTTCCAAACCCCTGGACTGAGGGCAGAACACCCTCCTAGGCTGAGAGCAACAGAGCAATTCCCACGCTCACCTCCAAGGAGCTCATGGAGAGGGTGGAGACGGTCTCGCTCTTGGACACCACACCCGAATTCCCTGAGTCACCTGTGTCACACAGGCTGTTGGGAATCTGTGACTCGTTGGAGATATTTTGTGGAGCCAGCTGCTGCTGCTGCTGGATCATGGAGGAACCCTGCACCTCGCTGCAGGCCATGGTCACGGGCTCCCGCGGGGGACTCTTGACCACAAAGCCGGGGTCGGTGGCCATGCTGAGGTGGATGAGCCGTGTCTGAGGCATCTGGTCGATGTTGATGCTGTATTTGCTCTCGTCTTTGGGTTTGGCCCTCAGGGTGGACGTGTTGGTGGGCAGGATCACGTAGCTGGTGTCCAGGGTTTGCTCCTGCGCTCGGGACAGTTCCGAGTCCAGCTTCTTGAAGATGTCCCCGTCGCAGATGTAGATGGATTTGGGCGGCTGGTTCTTGTCCTTCTTCAGAGTGAGGGAGTGGTTGCTGAACTCGTTCAGGTTGATGGCCCCCAGGTAGTGTGGGGAGCCCTGAAGGTGCATCTTGGAGACATTGGCTGGAAGACTGTTGAAGTTTGATGACCCTTTCTGGTGGTTGAGTTTCAGTTTCTCCTCATCCGGCAGTGACGGGCGCTTCAGCGTTCCCGTGATGGTCGAGGTCCTGCATGTGGTGATGTCTTTGTTCAGCACTGGGGAGACAGAGAAGTGTCCTCAGCATCTCACCTGGGCTTTTATTCACACATCAAGACACCTCCCACAGTCACACCCTGCCAGCACCTTCCCCTGCACCTCTCCCAAAGAGGCCACGGCGGCAGAGCAGTGTTTAAAATTATTTCTATATTTAAATCCAGGATACTGAAGGCAAAACTAAAGCTAGAGAGGAAAAAAAACTTTCTTATTTTGAGAGAGTTCTCTGTGATGTAAATTTTCCAACCCAACCATGGCCAAAAGTCCCATCTAGGCCAACACATATTGTCATATTGATAACAATACATTGAAAAACACAGACATTTTTATATATTTAGTACATCTAGTATATGCATATATATGTATAATATATACATTATTAGCCTAGGGAGTAGAATGCTTTAAAATAAAAGGTTGTTTTTGTGTAAAAAAGTTATTTTGATTCAGAAAACTGCTGAAATGCAGCATTATCAATTATTTCATAGAATCATAGAATGACCTGGGCTGGAAGGGACCTTAAAAGATCATCCAGTTCCAAACCCCTTCAAATATAATTTTTCTTTAAACTCACTAAAATACTTCATGTTGCTCTTTTCCCTTAACAGTTTCAGTGTTAATAAATTGGTGTTTTGAAATGCACCATATTTTGTTATAAATTTCTAAATGTTCTCCAAAAATCTTACATTCTAGTAATCATGGCAAGCCTTTGTGAGAGTTAATCATTTATCAATTTTCAATTTCCCTTCAGGAAAACAAACAGTGACATGAATATTCCTTAAAAAGAGAGGAAAATATTAAACCGAGGAGGAAGTGACCATGTCATAAAGGACACTCGGACACTCATTCCCACACAACATTTTCCACCACAAAACACCTGCCCTTTATCCAGGCCTAAGAATCTATGGCTCAGTTGACTTCAGGCTGCAGCAAAGACCTTGGGAAGATAATGACGTCAACCTTGATGTCTCCATGGATGGAAAATCAGAAAATCATGGAAATCAGACTGCAGGGCAGGAACAAATTGTTGTGGGGTTACTTACCCAGGGTTTCAGCACAGGAAAGGAGAAATAAATGCATGTTCCCCTTTCACCCATCTCAGAAGGAAATGAAAAATAGGTAAAAAGATCCTTTTAGAACCAAGGAGAAGGATCTCTGGGATAACTTGAAACTATTCAGCTGCTCCACCTGGGACAGAGGCAGGACATGGCTTGGGCATCCCACGGGACTGAGGATTAATTTTCCTACCAGCTCAGAGTGGGAGTGATGGGTGTTGGAAGATCAAAGCTCCCCTCCAAGACTACAGAGCAGGCAAGGCAGGATGACTGGGACATCAAGGAGAATAAAAAGAACTTCTAAAAAGCTCTTAAAGCTAAAAACTCTGGGTGCAACCATGGCAGCCACGATCATCTGGGCATCGCTAGAGGACACACTGGGATTAATCAGAGCAACTCAAACCCTTCACTTGGGAGTGCCAGCAAGGTCTATCGATCCAGGCTCTTTGCCATGCTCACATCAGCTGCAGAAAAAATGTTTGGAGAGGTTTCCACTTGGCAATCTCCAAGCATGGAGCGGAGTGAGCCTTCGACACCGAGCCATGGACCAAATCCTACGAGTGTTTCTACGTGAGGAGTGGTATCAGCCACATCTCCAACCCATCACAGCAGAGAGAGACGACGGCCAAAACCATTGGACAGGTTCCTGGTTTTTATTATTCAGTAAGTAGAGTGCATGGGATGATGCACCAGATCAAAAGGTCTCTGAAATGGGGTTTATTATTAACTACTTATCTTGGCTCAGTCTAACAGCCCTTTATCAGAGCAGGAAAACCTGTCCAGGCAGACATCAACAAACAAATTGTAGAGTTCTATGCTGGCAAGGAAGGGGAAGCTCAGGCTGCTGGCAAGCTGCTGATCCAGGGTCTTCTGCCCTGAACTTGTGTGAAAAAAAACAGCTCCTTCCTTTTCTCTGGGAAGCTTGATTTGGAAGTAAGAGGTGTGGCAGCAGATCCAGAAAGGCTCCTTTAATGCAGGAGTCTGGGGTCTGTTGTGGTTTGCAGCTGGCTGTGTCCCTGGGGGAATGTTCCTTGAGCATCCCCTCGACTCAGACACGGCCTCACGCACACGTGATTTTTTGGGACTGAGGCATTTGGTGTCAAAAGAGAAGGAGGAAGACAAATGAGAGGAGGCAGACAGCTAGAAATTAGATTAGAGAGTGTGAGACAGAGAAACAGAAAGAAAAAAAAATGGACAGACCCTGAAAAGAGATAAATGGACAGAAAGAGACCATGAAATAAGATATCACAGGGGTAAGTGAGATAAATAGACTGTGACTGTGATAAGCACAGGGAGAGGGAGTGAGGCTGAGAGAAGGACAGGAAAAGATAAATAAGATATAGATAGATATTAGACAGATAAATGATAGTGACAGTGACAGACAATACACAGAAACACAGTGACAGGGATAAAATGTTGACAGATAGAAATACATAAATAACAGGTACAGCAAGACAGACAGCTGAGGACAGAGATAAATAAGTGATTGCGAGACAGAACGAAAGAGATGAATTATAGATAAATACATTAGAAGCAGATAAATAAATGATAGATGAAATAAAGAAAAAGATAAATGAAAAGGACAGGTAGATGTTTATAGAAAGAGAGAGAGGAGGAAAGAAAAAAGGCAGGGTAGGGAAAGAAGGAGAGAAGGAGAGAAGGCAGGAAGGCAAGAAAGAAGGAAAGAAGGAAGGCAAAAAAGAAAGATTAATAAAAAGACAGAGAGAGAGAGAGAGAGAGAGAGGGATGAGCTTTGCCAGAATGGTAACTGAACACAGGAAGTGTATTGTCCTTGGCTTGGGAAGATCCTGGTTTGGAAGATATGAATTCTACGCAAGTTCCAAGCAAGCTGGTATTTCTCTTGCTTGGGAGAGGGGAGAAGTCTGGGAGGGAAAATGAAAGCCTCAGAATCTAGAAAGGGTAAGACAAATAACCTCAGCCAAAAGGTCAGGCATGCCAGGCCCAGGAGAGGATGAGAATCCAGGCAGCACAGACCCCCACCCAGGGTTCTTGGGAAAAGGGGCTGTCAAGCCATGCACATCCTCAAAATGACCGTGTGTGATGAACACACAGCAGAAAGGTGCAGCCAGAGGAGGAGACCTGACCCACTTCCAAGTGCACTGGCAGTGTCCAGCTGCACAGAAGAGGGCACGGAGTGGTGGGAAGGCTCTCCAGATTCCAGACCTTCTCAAAGACACCCTTCCTGTCTGAGGTTGGTGTGACCCCCTCAGGCAGGGGTTGCTGGAAAAAAGAAGGATCACAGCAGGAAGAGATGGATCCCATCTCTTCTTCCTTGATGCTCTTCTCTGCCACCGTGTTCCATGGCAAAAAGTAATACCTCGGAGGCAAGGCTTTTAATCTCAGTTAAAAGGCCAAAAGAGCTACAGGAAAATAGGAAAAGCAAAGGGAGAATTAGGGGTGTTGCTTTCTTTCGGTCAGGGTTGAGAGTAAGGGCAACCCACACAAGGACATGCAAGGCATCAAGACACACACAAAGAAAACAGAAAGGGGAAAAAAAAATGGCCTAGTTCAATCCCCAAACCAGGTCACTTGTTGATTCTCACCTGTGATGTGCTCACCTGATCTACAAGCCATGTCCACGTCCTTCTCAAAATCGGTCTGAAAGACAGAGAACACAGAGGACGTGGTCAAAAGGAGGCAGTGGGAGAAAGAAAACTTTCTGGAAAATGCAAATCCTTGCTTTAATTGGTGAGGTGGGCACAGCTATTGCTAGAAGAGTGAAGGAGGGATGTTTTGTTTGGATTTTGGAACATGGACAACACACCACTTTTTTCCACCTGCTGGCTTTTGGACTTCAAGCACTGATAAAGCTGGAATACTGCTTTTCACCTGGGGTTCATCTGCTCATCAACTCACTAATTCCTGGCCTGCAGATTAAAATATCTCCCTGGAACATGTTTACGCACATTTCTTAAAATACAGGGAACAGGTTCCTGGACCAAACTGTTTTGGAGGTATCACTCCACACTCAATTTAAGTGGATTCCTCTCCACTGGTTAAAGAGATCTGGGGATCCCACTGGGAATGCTCCATCCCCACTGGGCTTTCTTGTGATCTATCACCGAGTCACATGAAATGGGAACAAGTCTCTGCTTCTGAAACTCTGAACATATAAAATCAATGGCTCCCGCAGGCACAAAGGCTGAATAACTTTTTCAAGTGGTCTGTACAGCCAAAGGAAAGTCCTTTCTTCTCCCAGTAGGAGTTAATCCTTTTTCTAAAGCTTTTAGCAGATAACATTTCAAAGAACTGGATAAACTGAGTCACAGCAGGCTGTGAACTTTCATGGAGTAATGGAAAAGCTGCAGACTGGCAAAAGGTAGAAGAGTTCACTGATTATTTCTAGTATCATTTCAGAAAGACACTTCAAATAATTGTATTAATGTGACGAAATGCAATCCAGCTGAATACTAAGAAGAATGTGGGAAAAATCCCCATCCCCCTGGGATAAACACTTAAATATTAACAGATTGAGGTCCCAGAGCTTTTGAACTATCACAACCTCCTTGATGTTAATTTCCCAGTAAATTATTTGGGATATCAAACAAATCTGAAAAGAAGAGAAAAGAAATACAACTGAAGTAACATTCGAATGTGCAAATGGGATGACACAGAAAAATATAATCTCATTTTCATGATAGGAGCTCCAGAAAAACGCAGCTGAACAGCCTGCACTAGTTCTGCTGATAAATAAATGAAAGATAGGTTTATATTTAATACCAGTCAACAAGATTTTGTGGAAAACAGTTCTACTCAGCTAAGCTCCTTTTCACTAGTTGGGCAGATTTGCAGATTAATGGAAAAGGTAACTGCAAAAAAAAAGCCATCCTGCAAAGCTTTTGATTTCTTAGGGGATTTTACAACTCAGTCACTGTAAAATAGCATTGTACCCCTCTAAAAATATCAGTGAGGAGCTCACAGCTAGATTTCACAGCAGTTTGTGCTTGAATGTGAAGAAAGTGATTGTAAGGTCTCTCCTTCTCCACACATCCTTCAGCAGCACAGGAGTAAATGCAACATTGCTAAAAAACTTGTAGCTGACGCAGAATTTTGCAAGGTGCCTGATAATGAATGAAAACGGGGAGTTATAGAGAGATACAACAACCTGAGCCTTGGGTTGGTGACAACAGAATAGCAAATAGAGGATCCACATTTTTTCAGGATGCTGAGAATCTGACGGGGTTTACATAAAACATTTGAAGGCCTGTGACTTACAGAGCGGGAATTAAAAAGCTCTGGTGTTAACTTATTGAAAGGAAGATTGAGACTGGATGTGATCATGGTCTCTATCATTGAAGAAGCCAAAGCCCCAGGCACGGAAGGGGCTTTCTAATTACACACAATTAGGCAGAGAGAGAACCTGTCTGAAAACGAGAAGGCTCCGCATCTGAATGAGAAATGAGGCACCTGCTTTTAACAAACACCAACGAGGTGTGGTGGAATTACACCTTTCTTGATGTCTTGACTCAAAGATTGTGCTGTTTGAAGGGAGGCCTTGCAGCCAAGCACAAACTACTTTACTTAGTACAGGAGTGACTGAAAAAGAAAAACATCACTGGGTTATGGCATAGTTCTAATATTAACCAGACACTTTTGGAACGTGCTCAAATCCTGTGATTCTCCTGATATCTTTATCTTAGCCTCAGAAATGAAATGTTTCTTGTTTCAACTACATCATAACAGTGGAGCAGATGCAAGACAAGGCCCCACAGCTTATTCCTCTGTGGCCTTATCCAGACTGTTTGTAAAGGGCTTACACAACAGGACCAAGATTTACAAAGCTTAAACTACATTCTCAGTGAAGCAAAGTGTGCTTTTGAGGGAAACAAACCCCTCTGAGGAAGCATCTTTGTGATAATAACCCAACAGCCTGTGATTAAACCAATATTAAAATACTACCTCCTAACTCCAGCCAGGACAAGGCAGTGTGATGGGGATGAAAAAGTCTGGGAGACCTGGGAGGTTTATTCTGGCTCTTTATTTTGTGGGAAAGAAAGGATTTCACCAAGATGTCTGCAAAACCTGGTGTGTAAGTTTGAGCCCCTTAATATTACAATGCAAACCCCCAGACTGGTGTGAAAGAGTCTATTCCACGTGCCACGTTTGCTCAAGCACAGGTTTAAAGGAAACAAGAATGCTGATTTCATGATCTGTGATGGGCAGAGCCCTCTGCTTATCAGTTATGAGCTAAAAATGCCCAGAGGCTGTCCCTTGACAACAGAGGAGGTGGGAGTTTTCCCTACCATTAGCTGAGCGTGGCCGTTCTGAAATGACCCCCCGGAGTCTCCGTTCCCTTCCTCCTGACGATCCACAACCCGGCACTTCACAGCATCCTGGACCTGGAGAAATAGATTGGCAAAAGTCAGAGCCAGACAGACCAAACCACTTTAAATTCTGCTGAAACAATCAATAAAAAGTAGCCCTTGTTAGATCAAATAACACGGACACGGAGTTAGCAGCATTCAGGCATTTATTTCAAATGGTTTATGTGTTACTTATTTCACACACTATAGAACAACTCAAAGGTTGTGCAGCAATCCTGGGTCACTGCGTAGGCCACTTCTGTTTGCTTGATTTATAAAGTCAAGAATAAAAATGTCTTCTATTTTGCATCTTGCAATATATTTACAATGGATGCTCTTGCATAAATCATTGTATTGGTGTCTACAAAGTCTGATTATGATCCTGTAATATATATCTGATCCAAAACTCATGGAAATAAATGGAAAAAAAATCCCAGTGAATGCAATGGGAGTTAAATGCAGGCTCATATTAATAATGCAATTAGTGGAAGAAGTTTCAGCCAAGCCAGTGGTGTAATTCCATTGATTTCATTGGCCTGACATAAGAAATTAATCTGTTTTACTTAATTTAAAGGAACTGTAAGAAGATAAAATGAATCTTGGAAAAAAGCTCCTTCCTGTCTCTGTTATTAATAGTCTCTCCACTCAGTAGGATGAAAAGAATAAAAGAAACATAAAAGATTCGTCCTTTTCTACCCTGATATAATTTACCATTTTAAATCTCCACGGGGAGGCTGAAGAGAATTTCCTCAATTTCCTTGCTTGATTATTGCTGGCTGTACTTTCTAGCTGGAATATCAAGGTGCTAATGCCAGCACACATTTCATTCTGTAAATCTCAGTGCATCTTGAAGTGAAATTACTTCTTTAATGTTGCATTTTTAGAGGTGGGGTGTAAAATGTTCTAGAAATGTGAATTTTGGTGTTAAAACAAGCAAAGCCTGGCATGTTATCCCATCTAAGACTGCCCACCAAATCCCACTCTGCAGCACACCCGGCATGGCAAACACTGATTCATCTCTCCTGCCCTCTGACTGATAATGTCACGGTCACTTTTGTGGTCATCATCTCCATAAAGGCGAAAGTTCACAGGGTGGGAGAAGTTACCAGGCTGGCCGGACATTTTTTTCAGGTGGTTTTTATGGGAAACGTGTTGATTATGTAAAGGAGGGCGACTCATTCCTCTCACCTCCCTCCTGAGGATGCAGTGGACCATAACGATGACAAATCCCTCCAAGGAGTCGAAGACGGCGAAAAGGATCTGGAACAGCGCGGAGCGCCGGTCCGTGATGGCCAGGACTGCAGACATCCAGGTGAGGGCCAGCAGAGGCAGCACCACGCAGGAGCTCCAGAGGGATGCCCTGCCAAGGGAGAGGAAAAGACACCTCAGCTCCACCTCAGCCTCAGCCGCTTCCGTCTGGGATCCTAATTCAGCCTCCTGATCCCGCGGGGCTGCTGAAGGCTTCTCTGGCAAACGTCTCCGTGTGGCAGACGTTTCCCGAGCCCCTCTCCCAGGGAAGCAGGAGGATGCTTTGCACACTCACTCTACCCAAACGGGTGACACGTTCCTACGGGAGGGACAGCTTCCCAATGGTGCAGTCATGCATAAAACTGGAGGTGGGGAGGAAGGATGCAGATACCTCCCTCTCCCTTCCGCGCCCTTCCCGCTCTGCCGCCAGCCCACAGGCATGGCTTTTCCCAAGGAAAGGAGACGAAATACAATCACTGCAGGTTGCCAGGGGGAAGGGGAACAGTTGCAGCAGAGACTGGTCTGTCACGATGGCTGTCAGAACTCGGGTTACAGACACTTGGACTTCCACAGCACATGGAAGACACCAACACCGGGACGTGTCACGCTTTCCAGTGACTAAAACGGACAAGCAGAGAGCTGATGTGCAAACTGATACTTTGCTATTGCTCCTTCACTCTACAGCTGATGGTCCCTACAACACCGTATCATTGAACATCAGGAGAACCAAAATCTGACCTAATTTCCCTGTGGGCAGAAATTTTTCCGCTTTCTTGTGCGATCTCCCCGCTGATTCTTTGGGGGAAAACAAAAAAAAAAAAAAAAAAGTTTTTTGTTCCGTATTTGACAATTATTGCAAGTTTATTCTTAGGTGGACATTCTGGGATAAAATAACTTGAGATTCAAGCCACATCTCAATTCACAAGACAGAAAACTGGACAAAACAGTTTTCTGCCATGCAAGTGCTGCCCCATGAATCTCCACTTTATCTGTGAATGATGGCTCTACAAATGGGAAAGCAGCTCTTTTCCCATGGACTTTTTAGGCATTCATCTCTCCAACTAAAAAGGTCTCAAACAATTTTTACAGCTTACTAGGGAGATTTCAAGCTGTCACTCATCCCATATATTTGGCAGAACTGGCGCACCAAGAATATGAGGAGAATTTCTCTGTGGGCTTTCACCTAACAAATCAGAGTAGAGCTGTGCACAGGCTGAATAACAAGTTGAATTTACAAGAAAACCTCCAAATACTAACAAACAAATACAGGTAACACAGTAAATTACAGGACAGATACCATGACACACGTTTTGCAGTACTTACATGGGACTTGCTTACCAGTTCCTGATCTATGATCAAGGTTTTAATGTCTACTTGCTGGTAATCTCACAGACCTCAGTGAGAGTTTTACCTGAACAAAGCTGGAGCTTGGATACAGGTATGGACATCAGGATAGAACGCCCTGGCTTCATTAAGAGTTTTTCAGGGATTGTTACATCAGTTCTGCAATGACCACATACTGAAGTGACAGTTTATTTTTACAGTCAGAATGATTCTCTGATTGCAAATATTCCTGCAACCTGTCCAGCCTCGGATGTGTTCCTTAGTGGTATTATTAAGGAATGTAATTTACCTAAGGGAGCAGGGAAAATGGATTTTTTTTTCTTTTTAATTAGAACAAGCATTATGATACCTCCATGCAAAATAAAGGCCCTTACTTAATCTGATACCTTGTAATTTTATAGAAGATGGCAAACACTGTTCTTTAATGCCCAATATGAACTATAATTTCCAACTATTATTTAAAAATAAAAACCCGAACAGCAGATAGCCCTCAACAAAACAACTCCTAAACAGAAGTTTCTTATTCTAATTCTCCCTCAGCCCTCTGAAATCTGCCTCATTATACTGAAATTTCTCTTTCACCACCTCATTATACTGAAATTTCTCTTTCACCACCATTTGTGGTGGTGCATTCATAAATCTGGCTAAGCAGCAAGTGCATGGGAAAAAAATAATCAGACAGGCTGAAAAGCCAAATGAAAAGATAAGATTTGGTTGATAAGGTACCTCTCTAGATGTGCCTTCCATGCAAGTATCAGCAGACACAACATGCCCAATGCATGGCTTGGTAGATGAAGTAATTCCAGCAGCAAGGGGAAACCATCAAATTCAATAAAAGCTGCTGGAAAAGGTCCATACCAGACAACTCAGCTTGCTGGAATTATCTGGTCTTCCAGAACACTCTTGGAACGCACATTCTGTGTAGGTTACCACCACCAATGTGCAAAGCAGAAACCTGGCAACCACACCTGAGAATGGATCTGACCCAGGAGTCCAGGTCTGAACCAGACGTCTGAATCTGGGTGGGTTTTCCATTCCTGAAAAGAACTGCGGGCTCAGACTGACAAAGGCCTGGATCTGGATCCAAGACTTAGATGTGGATTTGGGGTTGTAAGAGATGCTGCTGAGCAAATAAATTATATATAAATTATGTTTCTCTTCAGCAAATGGTCAGATTTGAAACCACTGGCTTCAAAAGCTGCTTTAAGAAGGCACTGCTTGAGTCTATTTGCTATCAAAGCAGGGATGCAGTGATCCATGACTACAGAGGGCTCCCTTCAGAGCTCCTGCTGACTTCACTCAGTGGGAGCCTTTCCCAGCCCCTGCCCCCTGTTTCTGTGGGAAAACTCTGCCAACAATTTAAGCAACCTTAAATCATCACTTAAATCTCTGCCCTTCCAACCAGATGATCAAAACATCATCTGCCCTTCCAGCTCTGGTGATGAAAACAGCATTACACCACAAATTCAGCTGGAGAAAATCAGGGTTTTCAGCTCAGAGTAAGGCCTTTCTGCTCTCTTTGTGATTCACCTTCCAGATGCCTTCTCAACAACATTCATCTCTCATAAAATGTTATGGAAATGCTGCTTGACAATTAAATGCATAATCTTTATTCTCAGGCAGCAGGTGGCAACAGGTCACAGGAATGTAGCTTTAATTTCACTTGCAGAGCTCTGCTTAGATTTTTGAAATATCAAACTCAAAAAAAAAAAAGGAAAGCTCCATTAAAGAAATCAGATAAAGACAGGAATTTCAGGTGAAAACTCAAGTAAAGATAAGTGTGTTTTCTGTGAGATTGCCCTTAATTCTACTTGCTGTGAGCTGAATTCATAGCAGGATTCAGACTTCTGCCACCTTTCTACCTGTCCCTTTTTTGGGAGGTACAATGCATCCTTACAAGATCCCAGAATAACTTACAGGACCTAAGAAACACCACGCCAGGGTGCTTATCACGTGATGTGGTATGAAATGATGATTTGTTATACAATGACATTGGGGCCACCTAATGGCTTTCCGTCATGGATTAGCTATGATCAATAAATCCATGATTTGTATGGCCCGGGACAAAGGAATTAGCTGGCCCCCACCTGGCTACAGCCTCCTGTCAGGCAATTGTTGATAGTGATAATGTTCTCCCAATCCTCCTTTGCTCCAGGATAAACAATCCCAGCTCTGTCATCTGCTCCTAATCAGATTTGTGCTCTAGAACATGGGATGTTCTTGCATGGGAAACACTCAGCCTTATGAAAGCTGACCCTGCTCTGGCAGCAAGGATTTGGCCAAAATGACAAAATCCAGCTGTAGTTTTGTCCTTTCTGTAGCTGGAAGCATTTAGAGTTTTTATCTTTGCAAAAGAAGCAGAATAAAGTGATTGCTCTTAGAGGAGAGGAATGGAAAGAGCAAAAGGAATGGGTTTGGAGATAAAGATCTGCATGAAGAAAGATGAAGAGTCCTGCACCCTGAGAAAAGGCAAGTGCAGGGAGACACACAGGACATGCCAATAAAAATGTAAAGGGCCATTAGAAAGGGTAAAGCGATCAATTCTTTTCATTACTCAACACTGACAGAGCAGCAGCAACTGAAGTTAAAGAAACAGTAGAAGGAAAAATCACTTTATAATTCAGACACAGCTCCTGGAGAGGAGCTCTGAAAAGGGAATTGGTCACTGGACTCAACACATAATAGATGGCTCCTTACACACCAGCAGTTCTGCTGCAGGAAAATCACAGTACAGGGATCAAAATTTATTTATTCTCTTGTGCTGTACTGCTCCTCTAAGTTGTATTCACAGAATTATAGAACAATAGAATGGTTTGGGTTGGAAGGGACCTTAAAATTAATCTAGTTCCATCCCAGTGCCATGGGCAGGGACTCCCTACGCTAGACCAGGTGGCTCAGAGCTCCATCCAACCTGGCCTTAAACACTTCTTAAACACTTAAACACTATTCCTCCTAAAAACAAGAGTGTTACCCCAATTTTAGGGACTCTTTCAGAGAAAACCCCTTTAACTCAATGCCCATATAACCAAGACAGGAAACCTGTAACTAGAAAAGAGGGGGAGCTCTGCATGCTCTTCCCATGCACAGGCAACACAAAAACACCTGCTGTGATTCCTGTTTTCCCCAAGAGATGATTCCACTCTCAGCTGCTGGAATATAAATCATCCAATTAGGGGACCAGGAAATCAAATGCCTCTAAAGTGCCCTGAGCACCCTGGTCCAGTGGAAGGTGTCCCTGCTCATGGTGGGGGGGTTGGAACAAGATGAACTTTAGGGTCCTTTCCAACGCAAACCATTCTGTGATGATTTTATGGCACAAGAGACAGGCAGGTGATGAGGCAGCTGTGACCAGACTGCTCCATCATTCATCCTTAATAAGGGAATTTGTTCTCTGAGAGCCCAACAAGGACTTGCAGGATTCCAGGTATTATCCCCAAGTAGGGATATGGTTTCAAATTCCTTGAACCATGAGGACAGCGCTCTCCTGAGGAACAGTCTCCTTCATAAAACCAGCCATGCATGGAAGTATTGATTCACATTAGTCCTGGAATTGCAATACAGGCTGAAAATTTGACATCTAAGACTCCCTAAAATGATACTGAGCCAAGAAAAAGGGCAAATCCCTTGGATGGGAGATTTGACACATGAATTTCTAACAATTGAAGAGGGATGATGATGATGATGAGAGGGGTCATGAAGACCCCCTAACTTTAGGTCTTGGGGGGTTGCCTGGAAAAATACACTGTGCCAGGGCCTTAGTCATGGGCCAATCTCTTTCCAATGATCAGAACCTGAGAGTTCATATTTCCAATACACTGCTTGTCAGGAATTCATAAAATCATGGAATGGCTTGGGTTGGAAGGGACCTTAAAGATCATTTAATTCCAGCTCCCCTGCCATGGGACACCTTCCACTAGACCAGGTTGCTCCAAGCCCCATCCAACGTATCCTTGGACACTTCCAGGGATGAGATATCAACAACTTCCATCAATCCTTCCATCCATCCACCCATCCCTCCATCCATCCATCCATCCATCACCATCCATGGTATCTGCAGTGGATGTCCTCGTTCACAGCAGGTACAAAGAAATGCCAAGCCCCTGAGACAAGTTTTCCATCTCAGATAAAATACTTTTCACAGATAGCAAGGACAAATTAATTATAAGGCAACATTTCACAGGCTAAGGGTACCCTACAGGCAGCAACAAAATGTACAGAAGTGTGGGAACAGAGGTTTTCCAATGGCAAAGCCTGCCCAGCACCTTCTTCAGCACAACCCAAAGGGAAGGATTTTTTTAACCCACACCTGTCAAGTCTAGCTAACCCTTAACAGGTCACAGACATCCAAAGCTTTCCATTTATCATTCTCCAGGTCAAGAAATCACACAATTTCCAGTACATATTTTTCCACTTCTGTCACTTCTCTCTCCCATCAGTGGTTCACCCTGTTTTCCCTCCCTTATCTGACCACAGATATGACCACAAAGAGTTGTTCAAAAACTCTATAATTTCCAAAAGCCAAGAAAAACAGGCTAAAGAATCTCTTTTTCATTCCATGCTATCCCAGAAACAAGCCTCTGGAACCCACCCAGGCAGGAACGTCCTTGATGTGTTCTCCACCCAACAACTACGGCTCATTCCAGGTCAGAGAGGAGCCTGAAATCCTCATGGCACATAATGCACATTTCAAGCCTTCAAAACTGAATGGCCAAGCTGCCCCAAGGTGTGGGAGGATGAAGGCCAGCAGAATGGTGGCAGTGGCATGAACCACAACCAGGGCTTGGCCTTTTTGACAACCTCATTTACAACAGATTGGGAGGAGGAAAACCAGGAAGAGCTGCAGGATGAAGTGGATGACGAGGGGAGATGAGGGCTGAGTGAACTTTTTCTTGTATTGCCCAGGGCTCCCTTTGGAAGAACAAGAGCATGGGACACCTCAGGACAAACAACCAAGCTGGTCCTGGAACCTGACATCTGAGGTATCCCGTCTGCTGGGAAACAAAAGCTAAAAAATCCTCTTACAAGAGCCCTCCAATTTCTATCAATCCACTTCAATTAGAGAAGAGGATGAATAGGAGATCTGGCTGTCATATCCCTTTTTTTTTTTCTTATTTGGAGATGAATTAGAATCAGAATATGTGATTTATCACAGACCAATGTCAGACACTTATGGGAGAGGGANTCTTACAAGAGCCCTCCAATTTCTATCAATCCACTTCAATTAGAGAAGCAGGATGAATAGGAGATCTGGCTGTCATATCCCTTTTTTTTTTCTTATTTGGAGATGAATTAGAATCAGAATATGTGATTTATCACAGACCAATGTCAGACACTTATGGGAGAGGGATTTGAGACTGTTTAACTTTTAAAATTAATTTACTATGAACAGAAAGCCTCTCCTATTTAACAGCCTAATTTATTAATAGTAAATCTTCTGCTGGTTTAGCATTCCTCTGCAGTTGCAGGAATCCAAAAAGCAGTGACCTGCTAATTCCAGACTTGTGGTACAATGTGTCTGGACCAATTCCATCTCACCATCTCAGCTGGGCACTGTTGCAAAAGGTGAGTAAATGACCTTAGCAATGAAAAATAAATCAGATTTTGTTTAGTTTTTCATTTCACAGAGAAAACCACAGAATCATAGCATAGTTTGGGTTAGAAGGGGCCTTAAAAATCATCTCATTCCAACCTCCCTGCCATGAGCAGGGACACCTTCTAGGTGCTCTTGTGTTTTGATTTCCTTTTCTCTTTCTACATTTTGAGATTTGGCACTCAGCTGCCTCTTTTAGTTTAGATTAATTAAAGGTAGGAATTTTCAAACTGCAAGTGATCTGAGACTGTTTCTCTCACACATTTTACATATATTAATTTAGACATCAAAACCAAAGTGTAGCACCACTTGGATATGATACAGATAATAACATTTCCAAAAGGGAAAGAAGAAAGACAAACCTTCCCTCATCATTCTCCCTCCAACCTTAACCTTTGGGAAAAAAAGCCAACTATATAAATAGCCAGAATTTCTCCATCAGAACAAACCTCTGGTATTTTTTGTTTCTTTTTCTTTTTTTTTTAAACTAACTCCAGCAGCATCTAAGAAGAGATTTAACAGCATTTGACTTTTGTAACTCAGAGCTATGAAACGCTTTAAGATTTTGAGAATTAATTCCAAGTGCTTTCAGGAGTCCAAAAGAGGCAGTCAACACTTATCAAATCAGACCTGCAGGCCTACAAGGTACTGAACTTAACTTTAGCATTTCATAAGAGGGGGAATAAAAACCACTTAGAAGCGATCCACCAACTCACTTAAACCATACTCAGTGCTCTGGAGGAAAACACTCAAGCACATGCTTAAGTGGTTGACAAAGCTGGATTTTGTGGTCCCTGTCTACCACCAAAATCACATCTTTAAGTCTATAACTCCAAGAACTAAGTTAAGCAGGGCATTAAACATTTACACAGCTTGCAACAAATGCAGAGTCCCTTTGTCTTCCCCGGGCTGCTCACATGTTTAAACCTAGGCATGTCAAAAGGTTATTTTCAGGATCCAGCCCATCAGCTCCAGGGATGTTGCAGGAGCCCTGCACTACTCATGGCCCACAGAATGAGGTCAGGGAGAGCTGGGGATGCTGGGGAGGTGGGCAGGGACATGGGGAGAGAAAACAAACACGGGCTGGTGAGTGCAGGGAAATGGAAGAGGGAAATAAAAAAACAAATTAATAGAGAAAATTAAAAAAGGAAAAAAAAAAAAAGGAAGTGGAAAGAAAGAAAGAAAAGAAGTTGAAATTAGAGGAACTAACATGGCGTTACTGGTGGCTGTGGCCGAAACTTCAGCAGAAGAAACTACTCCACACTTGGAACATTTGAGCGTCATGCCGTAAAGGGGCACTGCCATCTGACTGCAATTAAAACCAAAAGACTGAAACAAAACAAAACACTTCGCTTATGAGCACAAACGTAGAAAGGAAAGGGAAAGAGAAGCCGAAACGAAAGAGAGGAGGAAAGGGAACCAACCAACCATACCCAGTTTGGGAAGAGAAATGAAAGACAGGCAGGAATAAAACTCTCTCATCTGTACCACTCCAGATGCAGGAAATGGGGGAAAATGTACAACTCAGAGACTTGCTGGTGCCACTGGAGAGGGTGGAACTGTGTTGGTGAATGTTTTACCAGAGTCAGGGTGTCTCTCTCTGGCACCCACGGAAGAGAAGCCAGTACTGCTCTCCCAGTCTCCACCTCCTTCTTTTAGTTTGGGTTTGTTTTTGTTTTTGTTTTGTTTTGTTTTGTTTGTTTGAGAAATTGCTCTTTTCCCTCCTGGCCTTTTTGCTCCAAAACAAAAAAGGTGGCAGGGTTGTGCAGTAGAAGGCAAGAAGTAGGGCTGTGGGGACTGTGTCTGCTTATCTTCTTTCCTAAAGCAATGCAAGGGATACGTCACCTATTTTCTCTGAATGGGGTACCCACGTGGCAGCTGATGAGACCAGGACAGAGGCCACTCTTTGGTGGCTTCAACTGTGATGAAGGACATGCAAAAGGGACTCTCTATGTCCTGGAAGTTAAACATGAGCGTGGGTGTTTCCTAAGACCACCAACCTGCCCCAAAAGGAACTGGACTGGCTGAGTACTTCTGAGACATTCCTTCTCTCAGATCCTGTTCTGGAGCTGAAAACACCTTTAGGATGAACCCTGAGACTTATCCACGTCTGTTGTTGCCACTTTTTCAGGATGGGGTCAACCACAGCACCAGGCCACTGGGCTGCTGGTGTGAGGGGATCTGCCAAAACACATCCTTGTGGTTTTTAGCAGCTGATGTGTGTGAAGCCACCCAGCCCACGGGCCAGCTCTTTTTCAGGAGCCCAGAAGCCACATTAGCTTGGCACTGACCCCATTTCTTCCCAGAATTTATTGGCTGTGTGCACTCTCTGGTCTGCACAGACACACAGCCACGTCAGATCTGTCTCGGAAAATGGGAAGGAGTCTGCAAAACATCCCCCAGACCTACATGCAGTGTCAGAGAAGACACGGAATCACTGGCAGAGGACAGCGGGCCTGTCATCCCCGGGGAGTGGTGGTGATGTTGGTCAGGGAGGTTTGCCTCAACCAGGAGGGGTTTTAGAGCCCTACCCTGGCTGGGAGAGAGATCAGGCAGCTTTCCAGATAATTTCTTAGCTTTGGTGGCTCTGTGTTCAGTCTCACTGCAGAAAGACATCCTCGTGAGCACCAACACAGCACCAGCAGTGGGCCCATGGCCCGCTTTCAAGTGGCCATTGATTGGTCTTTTAATTAATTACAGCGACAGAGGTCATTATTCCCTTCCAGAATAATGACTAAGGTATCCCACAGAAACTTTCAGTCTCCAGACACAGAGGAAATTAGTTCCTGTGTCAAAAGGTATCTTCCAGGAAGGATGGTGTAAATCCTGTGAGGACAATGGCTGAACCAAAGATAAAGTGGGTCTTGAGAGGCATTAGGTGCACGACCCTTTAAAAAAAAAAAAAAAAAAAAAGACAGCTTATCCCCAAATCTATCAGCCACAAAGAACAGATAAGCAGAGAGACAGAGAGAGGCAGAGATAGGCAGCAAAAAGAAAAAAGTAGATTGATTTGAGGAATTTGATGGAAAACTGTACCAGCAAAAACATAAATGACACTGAATCACAAAGAACTGGCCAAAAGACCACTGTAACACATAACTGTAGCTGCTGTTGGGTGTATTTATGCAGAAAGTTGCAAGCAGTAGGCACAGATGTGGATACATTTATATTCTAATTTGTTCTGGTTGGGGGCATGAGGTTGCTAATATATTGAATTTCCGTAGCAGGTTTATATTGGCGCCTGCACATATGAAAGGGTAGCTAATTAAATAATCACAGTGAATAATGCTTTCATTTAATTTAGCTTTTTCTGCTTCCTAAATACCCACAAACAGCTCAGGGACTCATCCGGTGTGTTCACTGGAGCCTGGACTTTGCTACCTTTTATTGAGCAGTGCTTTACACCACACACAGCCCAAAGCGCAGGAGCACTGCTTCCAAAATTAACCATTCCCAGATGAAGGGCAATCCAAATCCCTTCCTGCTTTAAAGGAGTTATTATCTTCCCAATTGCTTTCTTTTCTATGCACTGACAATCCAGCTCTGTTCCACCCCATCAGGACACTTGCACAGAGGTTATTTCACACAAGGTACTGGGGCAAACTTTTCTTGAGTCGTTTCTGTAATCAACACAGAGATAAAAGTAAAAGTTCTCTTGGGGGCAAGTTGGAACAACTAAACAAGGCTCCTGTCTCTCCCCAGTAGCTGCAGAGGAAGCCCAGGGAGATTTCAGCAGGCTAAAATTAGCCCTGGTGAATACACCCCATAGTCTCATTCTTCTTCCCTGCCTGCCTGAGCACACAAATGCTTCTGGAATAAACGCTGGCTGAATACATTTAAAATTCATTTTACAGGCTCCTGACACTAAAACCTTCATTTTATGGGCAACACTCCCTTCAACAGAGCTCAAGCACTGGTGGTGGAGTTGGCCACCAACAGAGACCCTTCTGCTGGGAGGGTTTTCTCCCATTCCCAGACAGGTGTTGGGGCAATTGTGGCTTTTCTCCAGCTCTCCAGGTAATCACACCCCATACTCTGCAGCCTGGTTTTGTGATCTATCTATAAAGTCCTTGCCATTAGAAAGTCAACATTTTCTGACAGATGTGACAACAATAATCACAGCAATTTCCACTGCTAAGTACAGGGCAAAACCTATTGTGTCTCAGGAATTATTTCATGAGAACTGTAAGTACTGATGTATTTGTGACAACCAATCTGTGGGGTGTGTGCTGGGCTCTTCTTAGTAACCAACAGCTCTTTTTTTTAAACCTATTTTTGTTGGGTTTTTTTCACCCTTTTTTAAAAAATTGTTTTTGCAACACTGAACCATACTTCTTGCCTCTGCTAAAGGAAACATAACGTTTCTTTACACCAACTCCTGAGATCCAAACATCTCCAAGGCCGTTACTCATTCTGATTTTCTTCAGATCTACCTTCCAACACGGTTCCCAAGCCCAGGCCAGAAGCAGAGAACTACAGGGAAGGGGCACCAGGGCTCTCAAAAGTGCTCCCACACTCTCAGCAGGTGCACTTGGGAAAGGAAAACAAAACCATTGAGCACAGAGAAGGCTTAAAAGTGCTGCACACACACACACGGACACAAAAGAGGGGGGGAAAATAGAGAAAAGAAAGAAAAAAACAAAGAACATCAGAAAAAATGACTTTTTTTTTGCCTCATAGGTTTTGTTTTTAAAGTCCAACTTTGAATGTGATCAATAACCAGCTGCTGTGTATTAAATAAGGTCATCCTGTGTGCAGTTTGGATTAGAGAGGGAGAGACTGAGAGACAGTGACTCGCTGCTCTGCTAATCCAATAAAACATTTATTTCAGTGCTGACTTTCAAGTGCAATTATCTCGCTCCAGACTCTGCCTTGCAGCCCAGGTCTTTCCTTGAGTTCTCTCTTTGCCAAGAAGGCATCACCCAGAATAAAGCATTTGCTTGTTAGCAGCTGCTCAAATCAATGCACCCAGGTCACGTCCTCGCGTATTTCCCAACCCAACTGATCGTCCAAACGTGCTCGAGTCTCCTCTTGTTGCCAAGGCCGTGGCACTGCTCAGGCACCAAGATTCCCCCTTCCTGCACCCAGGGACCTCAGTGCTTGGCCATCACTGCTGATGAAACGTGAGCTTTAACAGGTCCCTGTGTTTCTCACAGAATCGTTTAGGTTGAAAATTATCTCCAAGACCATCGAGTCCAACCTTTGGCCAAACATCTCCATGACCACTAAACTCCATCACAAAGTGCCAGGTCCACTCGGTTTTTGAACACTTCCAGGGATGGGGACTCCACCACTTCCCTGGGCAGCCTGTTCCAATGCTTGGCCATCCTTTCAGTGATGAAATTTTTCCTCATATCCAGCCTGAACCTTGCCTGGTGCAACTTGAGGCCATTGCCCCTTGTCTTATCACTTGTTACCTGGGAGAAGAGACTCACCCCCACCTCATCACAACCCTATTTCAGAGAGTTGTAGAGAGTGATGAGGTCTCACCTGAGCCCCCTTTTCTCCAGACTGAGCCTCCGCAGCTCCCTCAGCCACTCCTGGTGCTCCACACCCTTCCCCAGCTCTGTTCCCTTCTCTGGACACACTCCAGACCCTCCAAGTTTCTCCTGTAGTGAAGGACCCAATACTGAACACAGATTTTGAGGTGCTCGATAAGTTTGCTTCCATCCTCAGTTTTGCCTCCACCACTCAATTAAAAACCATTCCACCACAACAATTCAACAGAGCAGTGACAGGAATATTGAACCTCATCTGCATTATCCACCCCTGCCCTCTGAGACTCAGTGGAGATCCATTCTCCCTCACTTTTACAGACAGGATATATCCATATATCCTATATTTTCTCCACCAGCCTCCAAAGGTTTAAGGCTCTGCCTGCAGAGGCACCAGAACAGCTCTTGCTCTCCTCATTTCTTTGTAAACAACTTCCTCCTGCAAGAATGCAATTGTTACCCACAGTGATAAATCAAATGCCTTCAGTGGATGAGTGGGAGCACAGATCCCTGCCTTTCCTAGCAGCAGGCATGGACAGAGTTTCTCTGACTGTAACAACAAGCCCAGAAAGGCAGAGGAGAATAACATACCCCAGACAGGCTGGCCTGTGCATTTGATTTGACTCAGGGTGTCTATGTGCCATTTTCATCCCTTGCTTGGAGCAGGGCACAGCTCAGAGATAAAATCTGAGCAGGCTACAGACTCGTTCCTAGAAATGGAGGGGGGCTCTCATCCTGCTGGGGGTGTTGGCAATGGCAAAATAGTTCCTGTCAACAGTTTGGAAGTAGCCCAAGGGAGAGCCCTGCTTGGTAGGAGCTGCCCCAGCCAAATCCCTGGGAGACCAGGGTGGAGAGAACTGTGGAGTCAGCTCCTTGATTTATACTCCAAAGGCAACACCAGCCTTGGGTTTCAGGGATGGAGGCCGTGGAGAAGATACAGAACCTCAGGTGGCAACAGAATTTTTTCTTGCAGAAGAGGTTCTTAATTCTCCTACTGCATCCATCTCCTGGTCTGTTCTCTGCTAGATCTCCAAAGACCATTCCCTTGCATCAGACACCTTTGCTGTCCCCCAAGCACCTGCAGGCCACCAGCCACCACCTCTGTGTTCCACAGCTCTTGCCACATGCCACACTCAGCAGTGATGAGTCTCTCTCTGATCCAGCTGCTGCCTCTAGGAGCAGTGAGAAGAGTCACTTTGCTCTCCCTAATTTTTGGGAGGATGCATCAGCCTGGGCTGAAGCCATTTTAACAAAGAGATGAACTTTAATCCTTCCTCCACAACAACACGGGGCCGCTTCTTGGATTTTGTGTTCCTGCTGCACTGGATGACAAGTCAGAGTGATTAAATCACCTGGGTGTTAACTTAATTTTGTTTAAATCTGTTTGTGCTTTTGGTTTGCATCTCCAATCTCTTTTTGCATCCCTCACCTGGTTATTGATCACAAGCTTGGGTATTTTTGTATTTTATTTTCACTCTTTACTTAGATGTATTGATAAGGCATACCCTGCCCGTTCCTTCAGTTTCTTATCTGTTATTCCATCTTTGGATACAAGTTTGTTAAAAACCAGAATGCCAATAACCATGTTCACCTGTCAAAAGAGAAACAACACACAGTTTTGTTCTCAAGTGGGTCAGGTCAAACTTGGCAACACAGAAGGGTTTCTCCCCAACCCAGGTCACACTTCTGCAGGCCACCACCCGTCGTGTCCCCTGTGTCCCCTGTCCCACCTCCCCCGGCCGTGCATCCGTGAGCTCTGGAGAGCAGAATGCAGCTGGCAGCAGATCACAGAGGTCATGGAGTCATTAAGGTTGGAAAAGACCTCCAGGATCATCAAGTCCAACCTTTAACCAGGTCTCCATGAACCAGGAGAGACTGCAAATTTCTCAGATTTCAAAGCCTGACACTTGCCTGGGGTCCAGCAAGGCAGACTCCAGGCACAACAATTCTTTTGGCTATTCCAAACAGAGAGAGGCCAGTAGAGAGGAGAGCAGTGGGCTGACACTGGCTGCTTTCCAAAGTGCCCTCTGGAGCCTGTGCTGCCACAGCAGCAGCGTTAGGAGAATGCAGACAACATTTCCTAGTTCTGTCCTGGCGAACCACCACTGCTGCTCTCAGAATCAGAGGTGGAGGGGCACTGGAGCAAGCAGAAACATCAGCTGCTGTGCTGGGATGTCTTGGGAGAGGCTGCAGATGGCACAGCACAGAGATTTGTCATCTAGCCAATCCCCCCCAAAAAATCAGTGGGCAGAACAATTCCATGCAGTCCTTAGGTCCTCAGGGTGAGAGCGTGGATGTCTGTGTCAGTCAGGTTTAAATATTCACACTGAAATACAGGCTGAGGTCCTGCAGAGTGATCCCAAACTCCTCCCTGTGCCTCTCCAACTGCACCCACTGCTGCCAGCTGCATCTGCTTCACAAACCTCATCCAAATCTCAGCAAGGTTAGTGGCACACGAGCAGCACCCCCTTCATGGAGGCACAGCACTGATGGTGGAAAAAGGTGACACTCTCCTGGTTTTGCTGTCAGTGGAACATCTGCTGCTGGTGGTGGAACCACGTGGTCAATGCTGTTTTGCATTTCTGGGGCTTGCAGGGAAATGTTTTAAGGCCAAATTCAGAGATGTTTGTGTTTCTAATAGATCCTTGAGAGGTAATCCTAAGAGACATCCGGCCCGAAAGAAGGGACCAAGCCTGGGCCTAATTGCCTAAATCATCCTCAAAACAATGCTCAATCTTGCTGCTGGTTTTGAGCAGGGCAGGACCCAGCTCACTGATGTGGAGCCCACAGCTGGGAATCCATGGAAAATCTCGGAAACAGCAGTTATTTTTGTTTGCATCAGCTGCTGGGTCAGTGGGCAGCTGTGAGCCCATTTCTAGAGTTCGCCATGGTATTGATTGAGAGAAACAATGTTGGCAAGTCAGGCACAGTAACACAGCCAAGCATCAGCAGGAAATCAAACCCTTGTTGTGAGGCTGGAAAGGGAGGGAGCACTTTTAAATCACTGATCCTTCACTGTGGTGGAGGCTGCTGAATGCAAGAGGGACTTTTCCTTATGGTGCGGCAAGACAGGAGGAAAGATGGGGTTGAAGTGTGAGTGGATCATTCCTGGGGCTGCCCAAAGTGTGTATCCTCATTCCTGTGAAGGAGGGGGGATGAAAAAGAGCAGTTCTGCAGTGGTTTTAATAAAAACCAGCTATTTTATCCACTACACTGATCACTGTGATCAACATCCTGCTCTGATCCTGGCTCCATTTCTTTCCTAAGTCAGGGATACAACATGGGCATCCTTCTAATAACATGCAGAGTAGCTTTACTTCTTTATCTCTGAGATAATTTCCAGAATCAAAGCCTGAGATTCCTTGGGGTAACCACCATCTGACCAGTGATGACTCTGTCCTGACTTCATCATGCCACGGGCCTTCAACCTGCACGCAGTTACCACCAGACTGCTCCACCTGAGCTGGGTGAGCAAAACTGCTTCCATCAGCTCTGTGTTTAAGGTTGATTAGGATTTTTAAGAATGAAGGTCAAACCTTTATTCTTCAAACCTGCAGTTGTTCAGTGTCAGTGGCCTGACTGCAAGTTGTGAATATTGCTGAAGCTGCAGGCCCACCACCTTCAGAATACTATTTGTAAGTCAAGATATTCTCCAAGCCAAAAGCATAATAAGGGAGGGTGTGGAGGAAGAAGGTTGCTACGGGTAATAAAAAAATGCTGCTGATAAGAGAACTGAATACAGAGATGCCTGAATGGCTTGGGAGGAGTGAGCACAAGTGTGGCCTGGCCAGGGCTGAGGCAGAGGTGACCAGCCCAGCTGTGGCCAGGCCAGCTGTGTGCAGTCACTTGGGCATCTTGATATATCAAGTTTCGGGTGAGAAAGAGCTCAGGCACAGGGTCAAATCCCACCTTTATCTGTGCACCTCTGCAGAACAGCAGCTGTTTTGTCCCTGGAGCAAACCTGTGCTGAGAGCAGCAGAGCTGCTTGTCCCCTGCATGGCCCTGCTAGAGCCTGACTGTCCCTTTGCTGATCCAGGTGGGCTGTCCCTCCCCTGCTGGCATGGTCAACCTGAAATCAGGACGAAGTACACGGAGAACAGACAAGCTGTGCAGGCTCGGGGACTGTGTGTTCCACTTCTGGCTCTGCTAAAAGTTCACGGTGTGAATCTGAGCAACTTATTGAGTTTATCTGTTTGCAGGTTCCCATTTATACAAAGGCTTTCAATGCTTCTCCTGCTCCTTCCCCAAGCTCTCTGGTGGCTGTACCACTTGGGCAATGTTCATTTGTCACTTTGGCCAGGAATGACTCAGGGAGTCCAGACGAGGCGCGTGGCCTCTCTCTTGGTGCTGATCAGGGACAGACACCCCCAGAGATGATTCACCACTTCCTCAGACCAGCTGCAGGACCCACCATTTGCATGTGTTGACCCCTCTGCAAGGACACCTCATTTCCAGCTTGAGATGATGAGGGAAAACTGAGCTGCCAAATGGAAGCGGGCTCCTGTGCTTCGCTCACGCTTTAAAAACGCGAAGGGAAAAACCGGAGGATTACTTCCCTACTTGTTGTTACAACAAAAGCAAGATGGTTTGAGGCAGCAGAGTGACTTCCTCTCCTCCGGGCACTACCAAAGCTTCCTCCCTCTGAATCACAGTGTCATAACCCTACATTTAAGACCTCAACTCACAGCAGTTTTGATTTCTTACAGAGGAGGGGCAACTGCTGGCTTTTCGCTTTGTCACCGTGATGAAACGATGGCACCAAGGTGGTTTGATGTGCAATGACAGCACTGAGAACAGAGGCAGCGAGAGCTTTTGTGGAGTTATTCTCCTGTAAGCTCCTGCTGCGGGGCATTTCATCCCCCAGGCACCTCACGAAACAAAAGCCTGAACTGAAAAAGAAATTGAGTGTCAACAACCCCGTTCCTGGGGGACTCTCCAGGGCACTGGAGCCTCAGAAGGCTCAGAGCTTCTCCACCGGATAAAACACTGGGCTGGAGAGAAACTGCAGAAACAGGTGAGGGCTCAAACCGGGCTTTAAACCCACAAGAAATTGCTGAGGGAGGGATTTCCTGGAGGAGCAGCAGTTCTCCGGTTCTTTCAGCCCTGAGGTTTCTCGCGGCCCGTGAGGTTTCAACAGCAGGGAAGCTCGAGGAAAGGAAGGAATGTCATCTCTTGAGTGACACCTTAAACTCAAATAATAACTGGCCAAGGTTGGTGTTGGGGCTGTGTCGGAGCCAAGGGCAATGGGAGAGGAGAACAGAGCCCCATCATGCAGGAACTGGTTTAGGAATGCTCACTTTAACCAGCCATCTTTTGGTATTTAAAACAAATTTTTAGGGTCACAGAGGACCCCCTTAGTGCCTATTTGAAGATCTCCATTTCACCTGCAAACAAGGGAGCTGCTCCCATGCACTGGCCTGGGACAGACCAGGAACAAATCCCAGCTGGGAGGGCCCAGCCTGGTCTGAAGGTCACCAGGAACAGCAGTTTCTGGAGGAGATAATGTCAGAGTTTTCCACCATCACCCTGCACCTCCACCCAGACAGAGCAAAACCAAGGTAAAGCATTGAGCAGATGTTAGGGGGCTCCAGTGAGGACAGAGGTGGAAGGCTGAGAGCTGAGCCACATTATATTTCAGAGTCAGCCCCATCCCAAATTGTTAGCTTCTAACACTTTGCTCGTTATTCCTGAAGGAGGAAGCTATTCAAAGCATAAGTGGGGATAAAGAGGGGCATTCTTGAGTTGAAAGAACAAAGAAAGTGCTATAAGATAAAGAGAAAAAAAAAAAAGCTTTCAGACAAGCTGAAATACCAAAACGACAGCAGCCGCCGGTCCCACGAAGGCATAGAGGAGTCCTCCCTCTAACGACAGCCAGCAGCTGGAAAATGAAGAGAGAAAAGAAAGTTACCCAGTGGCAAATGTCCCCAACAGGCTTCTTCCCTTTGCCTGCAGAGCTCATCCTGGGAGGTGATACCCCATGGCAAAAAGAAAAAAAAAGGCAAAACAAAACCAAAAACCTCAGACTTTACATCAAGCAAGTTTTGTGTCCCATTTCTCCCAAACTTGCATAAAGGCTGCTCTGCCTGAGGACCTGCCTGCAGAATGACATTTGACAGAGGAATGAATGCAAAATTAAGGATAGTGCTCTGTTTCAGGCCAGGTCCTGGAAGCAGCTGCAGCATTTTTCTGGCAGAAAATGATGCTCTTGTCCTACTTACTCGGGCAAAAAGAGTAGCAAGAGTGGAAACTGTCCCTTGTTGTTTGCTAACCACTAAGGTCCAGCAGTGCAGGACATTTCTTCCCTCCCTTTGAGCTTGCCTCTGTGGGGAAATTTAACAACACAGCAGTGAGGTGGGAACTCACAGCACTCCTTGAGTGCAATCTCCTGTGGAACGAGCTGAATGTGAGGTGTGGTACCTCTTTAGAAACCAGTTTAGAAACCACTCTGTTCCTTCTCCCTCACCCCACGTACCCTGAGGAGGACATCTCCCTTCTCCACTGATCACAGGTGGAATTTAGGCTCCTGAACTGCCTGGTGCCCTCTCAAACTGAGGGGTCTTTTCTCAGTAGATTCTGGTGCCCAACACAGAGCCAGGCCCTCCTGATGACACCTCTAATCAGCAGAGTTCCAAACAAAGAGTCCAGGATGTTCAGTCCCACCCTGAACTCTGCTGGCTGACTTGACCGGGTCTTGACCATCCAAGTAGGAAGAGCACTGAACTCACGTGGAGACATCACTGTGGGGGTCATGGAATCTCAGAAGGAGGTGGGATGGAAGGGATCTTCATGGGAATCTTGTTCCAGCCCCACTACCACAGGAAGGGACACCTCCCACTATCCCAGGTTGCTCCAAACCCCATCCAACCTGGCCTGGAACACTTCCAGGGATGGGGCAGCCACAGCTTCTCTGGGAGACCTGTGCCAGGGCCTCACCACCCTCACAGGGAAGAGTTTCTTCCCCAAATCCCATGTAACCCTGCCCTCTGGCAGTTTATAGCCACATCCCCTTGTCCCATCAATCCATGCCTTTCTCCAAAGTCCTTCTCCAGCTCTCTCACAGCCCCTTTAGACACTTAAAAGGTCTCCCAGGAGCCTTCTCTTCCCCAGGATGAACAACCCCAGCTCTCTCAGCCTGGAGAGGTGCTCCAGCCCTCCATCATCTTCTTGGCTTCCTCTGGACTTGCTCCAATAGGTCCACGTCCTTTTCATGTTGGGGACCCCAGAGCTGGATGCAGCACTGCAGGTGAGGTCTCCCCAACCCTTTCAGTGTGACCATCCAGACAATTCCTCATCCACTGAGTGGTCCAGCCACCAAAACCATGTCTGGTCAGTTCAGAGACGAGGATGTCACGTGGGAAACTGTGAAATCCTTTGCACAAGCCCAGGTAGGTGACATCAGCTGCTCTTCCCTTATCCAGCAATGTTGTCACCCCTTCCTACAAGGCCACCAAATTTGCCAGAAATGATCTGCCCTCAGTGAAGCCATCAAGAAGCATTTTGGCTGGGCCCCTGATGAAGTCAGGTTACTGCCTGAGTGTGCTTCTCAGGAAGTGTTCTCCTGCAGACCTGCAATCCCTCTCCATGCTCTGGGCATTCCTGGGAATGCTCAAGGCCAGGCTGGACAGGGCCCTGAGCGACCTGGTCTAGTGGAAGGTGTCCCTGCCCATGGCAAGGGGAAGAAAAAGACGATCTTTAAGGTCCCTTCCAACCCCAACCATTCTGTGATTCTTTGTTTTTCAGGTTTGACTGTAAAGTCTGGAAGGAAACACTTTTACCCTGCAAAAGTGACTGAGGATGAGGAGAGCAGTTGTGAAATCTCCATCCTTGGAGACTTTCAAAACCCATCTGGGCATGGCCAGCTTCAGGTGACCCTGCCTGGGCAGGTGGTTGGACCAAACAAATCTGTGGCTCTGTGACAGCCAGGAACAGCTACAGCAGCACTGGAGCTGAAATTCCCATTTTTGTGGGGAATCCAGCAGTTCAGGGCATGGACACACAAATTAGGCACTTCAGGGCAAGAGAGGATGGGAATTTACACCATGTCAGCAGCCCCCTGGAAAGTCTGCACGCTTTGACAGGGCAGAACCCTGGAGAAAATGTGGGATGGAGTAATCCTGTTTCAGCAGTAAACTACCATGAACATCCCACAGGAGAAGAGCAGGAAACCACAATGGAGAGGGGGCTTTCTCCAAGCTCTTAACTCAGCTCACCCTGCAGTAATTCAGCTGCGTGCCCCTGCTCTCAGCAAGATGGTTTCATTCTGCATCAGAAGCAAAGTGATGCTCCCAGGGGGAAAAAAAAAAAAAAAGCCTTTCTGGAAAGATTTCAATTTTGTTGATCAGCCTCATATTTTTTTTAATTAATTTTGAGCTGCAAAAAATGTTATTTTTTTCACTCCTAAACACAGTACAATGTGTTGAAAAGGCACAAAAAAAAAAGGAAGTATTTCAAACTGAGAATGAAAAGCAGGATATTCTGGTTTTCTCCAAGGTCTGAATCTCGTTTATTTCTAAATTAAACCTGTAATGTGCTAATTTAATCAATTCTGATTTCTTCCTGATAGCAAGTTGCTCTGTCACAAACTGTCTGAGCAGCTGTAATAATAAAATGAATGATCAGCTGAGGAGGGAGGGAATAAAAATGAAGCTTTGGAGGTTTGTAATAATTGGAGGTCCCCTTAAATACAACAGGAGGGCTCCCAAATCCCAGTCCTCACCCAAACTTTTTTATCCAATGCTCCATCTTAATTTTGGGATGTTTTTTCTCAGTGTCTCTTCCAACTGGTGGCTCAGATGAAGAAACGAGCTGACAGCCCTGCGCTCCAATTAGTGGTGAGGACTTGGTGCAAGGAGGGTTCTCACTCGTGTCTGTCCCTGGCAGCCCCGGCTCCCCTCGGAGCATCGGGAATTGTGAAGGTGGGATCACACATCAGGAAGCAGTGGCCCTTATCCCTTCTGACTGCCTGACCTCCCTGCCACAGCACTGCATCAGAGCATTCCGAGGCTCTCAGAGGTGCTGGCTGACAGCAAGGGAAAGGAAAGGGCGAGGGAATACCCAAGGAACAGAACTGACAGCCAACCCCAGCACTGTATCAGTCTACTGGAGATGCTTTCAGCCTCGTGCCTACAAGGCACAGAAATATTTGCATTTCGCTAAGAGGTTCCCTTGTACTTTCCAAGGGATCTCTTCACAAACTTTTTTTAAAAATAAAATTATCACTGGCAGGGAGGAAGTCAATGGTTTGACAATGCTCAGCAGCTCCAGACTCCGATTCCTAAGCAGCGTTTCCTCGAGTGACAGCAGCTCTTGTGTTCAGCACAAAAAAACCTCTCTGCAAAACATCTGATGCTTTTGTGCCTCTGCCACGGCACAGACACTGAGGTGGGTGGCTTTTGTCCTGCTCCTGTGAAGGGCTGACTTCCACCCAGCCCTTTTTCACACTGTCCAGCAACAGCTCTCACCTCAAGTGTGCGTGAAATTCAACAGCCCCAGCACAACAACCAACATTTTTGTGCCACGGAGGTTACAGCTGGGAATCAGGGCCGGCCCAGCCGTGTTCCTTCAGAGATTAACACAGAAGCTGCTGAGATACCTGTGGCTCACAAGAGCCCTGATGCAATGACACACCAGGACCCCTAGAAATTTGCACTGCTCTCAGAAAACTTTTTCTGGGCTCTCTTGTGGGAAAGGATGTGAGTTCTCACTGCCTGTAGCACAACCTCAATTATCCACTTCAAGCTTTAAGAGGTTGTTTGTCAAGTTTTAGAGGTCCAGAGTCAGTCCCTGGAACACCAGCTCAAGGGAGAGTTATTATTCAGGCATTCAGCCTAATCCAAGGAGGTGATGAGTGGCAAGTTCTTAGACCTCTGTTACCCCTCAGACTTTCTTTGAGACTGGAAGTGCAGCCTCTACCTTACACCAGCAGCACTCCAAACAACTGCAAAATGTCCTTTCACATGCTGTTCAGATAAGAAAAAGGAAAAATCCCCTTGTGTCCTTCAACCCTCATCACAGATGGAGAGCTAAAGAGTCCTGGGGAATCACCACTCAGAGAACACAGACACACTCCAAATCCTGCAGTATATATTCAATTTTTAATTTGAACCTCTCTCTTCTTTCTCAACTAACCACTCGGTGGACCAGTCTGGCCAGCTAAATGGTAAATATTAAACACTACTACAACCTCCCTAAACTCATCACTGGCCCTGATCTCTCTGCATTACAGCTTGGAGACATGGCCAATCCTTTGATGGGACACTTCTGGATGGGACAGGCCTCCATGCTGCTGCTCAGTTGTGTTTTTATTCTTAAACAGAGTAACTTCATCCCGGGTACAATAAAAAGACAGGGCCACACTGGGTGAAATCCTGCTGAGGTCCCAGGTAGAACACCCTGCTGGAGGCTGCTCTCTTAACTTGCTCCACTGTGTCTGGGCCACCCTTGGCACATCCTGAAGATTCATTTGGATTGACAGTCCCAGCCTCAAGACACATCACACATTTCACACCCTGCCCCTTCCACCAGCTTTGCCCTGAGAGTCTCTAACCCCAGAATTAGTTCTGCAATGCCTTCAACACTCACAGCTGTCCCCAGAATGCTCCCCCAAACTCCCAGGGGTTTTTTTACCACTGTGTGTGGGATGAGAAAAAAAACCTGGTGTTGAGTGTTAAATTCTGTGCTCAACTAAATACCAGAGCCCAGCTTTGACTTAATGTCTACCTCCACCATGGGTGCTCATGCACTGCTCTTAGAACCCAGAAACTGCAGGGTTGAAGATGCTTTGAAAGACCCTGTGTAGTCCCTTGTGGTTCATCTTGTCACCTCTCGTCCCCTCCTTCACTGGGAGGGACGTGCTGCCATTAAAGCTTTCCCTCCCTCCTGCAAGATGGAAATATTTTGCCTTGGAAGTCTGCAGTGCCCATCTGAAGTGCCCTGTGTGTTCCCCATAGAAACTGGAGATAAAACTGAAGTATCTCCTGAGCTCCAGCTCTGAGCTTTGCAACCACCTCATAAATTTCTGCAGTGGCCAGAAACCAACAAACACCCTGGGAGAAGCTTGGACCCAAGTCCGTGTTCTGTTCATCAGCCTTCAGCGTTAGACTGTGTTAAATCATTGAATTATGGAATGATCTGGGCTGGAAGGGATCTTCAACATCATCCAGTTCCAACCCTGGCCATGGGCAGGGACACCTTCCACTATCCCAGGTTGCTCCAAGCCCCGTCCAGCCTGGCCTTGGACACTTCCAGGACAGCTTCCCTGGGCAGCCTGTGCCACTCCCCTTCATCCTGCCACTCCAGGCTCTTGTCTCTCTCCATCTTTCCTGTGGGCTCCCTTCAGGCACTGGAAGGCCACGATAAAGTCACCCCAAAGCCTGCTCTTCTCAAGGTTGAACAATCCCAATTCTCTCAACCTTTCCTCACAGCAGAGCTGCTCCATCCCTCTGATCATCCTGGTGCCTCCTCTGGACTCACTCCAACAGCTCCAGGTCCTTCCTGTGCTGGGACCCCGGGGCTGGAGCAGCTCTGCAGGTGGGGTCTCACCTGAGTGGGGCAGAGGGGCAGAATCCCCTCCCCTGACCTCAAGTTTGGCAGTTCATCTCTGAAATTTCTGCTGTGCAGTGCTGACCTCGCTCTAGAGGAGAGGTAAAGCCAAGGGCCTCCCCACACAAAAATGTAACAGAGCTTTTAAGCCTTTCTGAGCAGGAAAAGAGGGCTAAGTGTGAATGCAGTGAGGTCTGTCGGGGCTCCCCGCCTGGCTGGCTCCACACCAGGATTTGCTTCGTGTTTTAAAGTGCACCAAAGTGCAAATGCAACTCTCATTACAGAGATGCTCAGCACCATTTTACTGAACATCAGGGCTCGTGAACCCACCACTCCACCCTCCTGGCACTGCAGGGACAGGGACTGGTCACGCAGCACCCACAGGGACACCCCCCCTGCTTGGGCAGAGATGTGGCCTTGGGTGTGGGACTGCAAGTGAGCTCTGTTTAACTCTGGCTCTGGGTAAAGCCAACAGCAGGAATTCACAGAATCATGGAATGGTTTGGGTTGGATCATCTTGTCAACAGCTCCTCTGAGCAACCTGTGCCAGGGCCTCCCCACCCTCACAGGGAGGAATTTCTTTCTAATATCCAATCTAAATCTATCCTCCTTCAGCTTAAAGCCATTTCCCCTTGTCCTGTCACTCCATGCCCTTGGAAAAAGTCCCTCTCCATCCTTCCTGTAGGTCTTTTAGGTGCTGGAAGGTACCAAAGGATGGAATTACAACAAGATGGGAATGCTGGGAATGTCTGATGGGCTTTTTGTGCTTGAGAGGAACTGCTGCTCTACTCATGACTCTGGTGGGACTCACCAGCTTTAGCACACGCTGGGCTGAGGCATGGAAGGGAGACAAAAGGAGTACCACAGAATTTCCTGAGCTGGAAAGGACCCACAAGGATCATCACAGCCCAAACTGGGCTTGCTGGGGTGTGAAGGCCCCCCCTATTTTGGTGACAAACACCGTGCCAGCAGAGCTGGGAAATGGTGTCCCTTGGGCTGCTGCTGGGAGCACGGGATTCCCTGACATCCCCTGGCATCCAGACAGGGAAGCAGGCAGCATCCAGCCCTTGGATGCAAGGAGTGACAGCGTCTTTAGGGCTGAAAGGAGTCAGAGGATTGGCAGCAAAAGGAGGAGAGCTGGTGTGACCAGGGAACCCCTGGGAACGCTGGAAAGTCAGCCCAGCCTCTTGGCCACCTCGCCCTGAGCCAGTGTGAGAGCAAAGCAGGAGCCCAGCAGGTTTTGTCACACGTTGACACCCTCTTGGCTGCAGCCTGGAGGGTGGGAGATGTTGGCACACAGTGGCCCAGGGCAGAAAACAGGGAGTGCTTTCCTGCACGTTCCTCCCTTCCCCGCCCAGGCACTTTTGTGTGGCCAACATTGACCCTAAAAACCTCTGGTGCTTCTTAAACGTGGATGGGGAAAGAATCGCAAAAGGTTTTTTGCACCAATTCCCACCAGTCTGTAAACAAGAAAGGAAGCAGAAATATTCAGGACCTCCTTCCCACCCCCCTGAGGCTTGTTCATTAGGAGCTGTTGAGCCTGCAGTAAAGTGCCAGAAGCAGCCGAGCCACGGAAAAGCTGAAGGGAATTTGGGATCTGGGTGATGCTTCTGAAAAGCAGGCTGTGTGTTGGCCCCTCCTGAGTCACACAACGAGCACCGGATCCCTCTCCACCAGGACACACAGGGGCCGGGAGAGCAAAGTCAGGTGCAGCCAGCGCATCCAGCACAGGCTTCGGGAATTGTGTCTATGGATTTGCACCTGAGAATTCTGCACCCACGTTCCTGAGCCCTCTGTGTTGTGCAATAATTTAGGCTGCAAGGCAAACAGAAAACGCCGCTTTAAATTCTCTCCTGCAATTAAAATGCAAACCCTGGACCATTTGGCCGTGGGTGTGCAGGATGTGGTGGGAATGGAGAGGGAGCAGGAGGTTCCACATGACATTTTCTCAGTGGGACGATGGAAGCCTCATCTGCTGCTGGCCACATCAACAGCTCTTGTCCCAAACCCTGCCTGTGTGGGATGAAAACCACGGGCCAGGAAGGCTCTGGATCATGATGGGCTGCAGGAGGGAAGAGCCTGACTAACTGCTAAAAAAAAAAAATCCTTTAACTGTCACTATGCATAAGATTTCTAAGCTTTTTCACAACAGAATGAAAAAAACATGATTTTTCCCCCTTTTTTATTTAAAGTTGTACTAATGTTCAGCTCTGAGTGAGCTCAGCCTTGCCTTAATTAATTTTTTACCCCTGCACAGTCTTATTCCATTATTTCCACCCTGCTTTCCTTTCCCCATTACATGCACATAAAAGTTTCCTGAAGACAAAACTTGTGGACTTTGGAAAACAGGCAGACACAGGCTGCTGTCAAAACCTTGGCTTGAAAAAGTCAAGCTCATTCTGCTGCCTAAAACTGAGCTGAGCTATTTTAAAAATGTGGGGCCAATCAAGCAAACCATTAAACAGATAAACAAAAAAAGCTGGTTTTAATTTTTAAACATTCTAAACTTTAAATATTCAATATTTTCCCCTTAAAAATACATTTTAAAAATCTCTAAGTAAGAGGTATTTAGATCAAAGTGATGCCACACATACAACAGTTAAATCTAAGTCATCCCTATGAACGTGTTTTTAAAGGAATACACGATCCAGCTTGGCCCGACGATGGATTGAGCAGGCAGGGATGCAGGAATGGTCCTTCATCATCCCTGCTTCCCTCTGCCATGGGCAGCACGTGAGAATTTAGCTCCCACCTTGCCTCCTGGGAGTCAGTGACTCGGTTTTGACAAAAAGGATGGAGGATAAAACAGGGAAAAAAAGGAAGAAGAGCTCCTTTACTCACTAGTTCACAGTGCCGTATCCCTTGGCTTTAGTAAATCCCACAGAAATGGCAACCACCAGGGCAGGGAGCCCTATGGAAATGAAAAAAGAGAAAATTCATCATTTCATCACATGTGCAGCCCTTCTCCCACTCAGTATTCCCCATTCTTCCCAGAGTTATTCCAGCATCTTCCATTCCAGCCTGGGTCTGTGGCAGAGACTGAAGTCAGGACCCTCAGAGCCAAAAGCAAGAACCCTCATTACCTCTGTTAATTAAATAAATACCATCAGCTGTAATCAGCTCCTGCCTTGCAGGGGTCTGAGCAGCTCTGGGGGGGTCTCACAGTAGATAAAGATGCACAAAATACATTTATTTTATTCTTAGGTACACAGGGTGGCTCCTGAAGTTGAAATATTAATCCACAATCCAACTCAAAGACCACAAAAATGAAGAGCTATTTTTGTACTTAACGCAAAATGAGCAGCCCAGGTTTAAATTTTGCCCCAAATTAGACAGAAAAGGAAACCAAAACTGAGCTCCCCTATCCCAAACAGGTCCCTCAAGGTCTGTAATAGAGCAGGTTTCTCTGAACAACGAGAAAGAGCTTCAGAACTTCAGGTATTTAGGAAAACCAGGATACTTCTCTTGCCAGAGACCTGTTCCATTTTGTATCCAAAACAGGAATAAACCAAGAGAAACCTGCTGAAGGATCTATGAAGGTTCACTAGCCCCAGTCCACATCTCCCCTTTCCCTGAAGAACCGTGTGGTTATCAGCTCTTAACATCTGGTTCTTCGGCCTTGGAAGTCTCCATGTGGCTTTTTATAGCACTCCTCCTTGTGGCATGAGGAATTAAGCTGTCTCAATGCTAAAGATGGGAAAATCCCATTAAGAATCAGCAGGATCAGTAGCCAGCTAGGATTAGTGCTCCTTGACAAGACCCTAATTCGGGAGCTGCAGAGGTCACAGCAGGAGACTGCAGGAGCTGCTGGAGATCCAAGGGATGTGGCAAACACAGCATCCAAACAATAATCCTCTGGCAAGGTGGTCCCTCAGCAATACAAACCATCCCAAAACTGATTAACAGCAAGGCTCTGCAGCAGCTGGGAGCCACAGGGCCAAGTCGGCTGGAATGGAGAGCATTTGAGAGTTATCACACAGGAAAGTGCTTCTCTTTCTGTATGAGATTTCCAGCTCATGTTTCGTTACTCCAAACACAACAGGCAATGGGTTTAAAAGGTGTCTCTTTTAATCCTTTCCTTTC
>WBMZ01011697.1:0-43677 GCA_013400975.1 Atrichornis clamosus | reverse complement strand
GGACTCTGTGGCGAGCCCGCGCTCGGCCCCGGCCCGGCCCTCTCCCCGCGCTGCCCCGCGGGGGGGATCCGCTTGCTCCCGCCTCCGCCGCGGCCCCGCGGCCCGCCCGGGGCGCCACGAGCGCCTTCGTTTCATTGAAAATAAATAAATAACAACAACTAACCCCCCGCAGGAGGTAGGGCTGGGCCGGGGGCGCGGAGCGGCGCGGCCGCGCTGCACGAACCGAAAGCGAAATGCCCCGGGGCGCGGGGGCTCCGGCTCCAGCCCCTCCCCTGCCCGGCCAGACCCCCCCGCGCCCCCGCCGGGCCTTCCCGGACCCCCGCGGGCGGATTGCAATCTCGCCGGGCCGGGTCGAGGTTCCGGGCCGGGGCAGCACCGGTGCTGCAGCTCCGGTCCAGCACACACGGAATTACCTAACGAGACCTAATTGGTGTATTGGTTATACCCCTAATTAACGCTTACGCCGCTAAATTCGCGTTAATGGAGAAGCAGCCAGATGGGAGCAGTAGAAAGAGGGTTTTTTTTCAATATAAGCAAATTAGATCTCTGTAGGCAAATATTAGGGGTCCCTCGTTTTACTGCCTTCAGGCATGAATAAAATTGTTAGGAGCTGAGAGAGAATAGTAATCAGTAAATATCTTCTAATTTATTTGTCATAAGCATAACTGCTTTTTCTCCTAAGCAGAATTTGCTCTTGCACACAAGATTTCATGCAATTCTCTAGAATTGAGGGGCAAAATGCTAATAATTTCGTATTAAGGCACTCTGAAGGTGAGCTGGGTTCAGTGGAGACATTAAAAGGGTTTTTTAGCCAGTGGAGTTCTTGCTAAACTACCTGATTTGGAAAACATGAACTTTCTTTAAATGTGCCATCTGGTCTCAAAAAGCAGAAATAAAAAGAAAAAGGGGAAACCTGAAAAGCTTTTGTGTTTCTTTCATTGTTTTTACTGATTACTGAGGGCAGGTTTGTCGGGAGCCTCCTCCCCTGGTCCTTTTGATCCCTGATCTCACGCTTCTCCTGGGGGACATCAGAGCCATCAGTGCCCTGCAGCAGCGGGGGGGAGGCTGGGACAGCTCTGTGGGGATCCCTCTCAGGACCAGCCCCATACAGAGAATATGCCTGCTAAATTCCAGAGGTGGAAAGTGTGTCCTGGTGGCTTTTTTCTTCCGTGGAATGAAGGATCACTAACACTTCTCAACTTTGGGTTCTGTGAGATGCTGGAATAGCATTTGGGGCTGGAAGGTTTGGCTCCCTCAACTTGTGTTTTTGTAAGTGCTCTCCCATTTTAGCCTCTCTTATTTGGGGCCAAGCTGTATCAGGAGGATGCAAATGGAACTTTTTGCTGGTAACTGTACCTTCCAGTTACAGTTGGAGCTGGGAAATGTGCTAATCCATGCAAATATTAGCGGGGTTAGTAAGAGTTTTATTATGTAGTAGGAGGTTTAAGGAATAAATTTTTCTCTTTCACAAGAAATGAATAAATATAAAAATTTAATAAGATGAACAATTAATTCTATAGTTTCCAGCAGAAAATGGTACTCTATAAAATGCGGTTAGTAGTTGAATTTAATGTTAACCTTAGTGAAGGCTTGCACAGAAACACTTGTGTTTGAGTGGAAATGTTTCACTGAAATCATTGGAAATCATTCCTAAAGGAAGATGTGGTGGTTTTGCCTTCTTGTGTGGTGTAGAAGGTGAGATTCTCCAGAAGATTTGTTTAAATCCACAGAGCAGAAGCTGTTTGGGCTGAGTTCCCCATCAGGGATTTCTGTGTGATCTGGAAACTCGGGTGTTAGTGCCTGTGGGAAACATCCCAAAAGCAGGGATCATCCCTGCCTGGCAGACTCAGGGGGATGCTGTTCTTTTAAGAGTGTTCTAGATGACTAAAAGCAGATGTTTTATGCCTGTCTTTGATAAAGGAGATGGGATTTGGAGCGCTTTGGGTGCTCAATCACTTCTCTCCAGTGCCAAGGATGAACCTATAGTAAATACAGGAGCAAATATGTGCTGTGAAAGTTCTGAGGAGGAAACCCAAGGTATTTCTGAGGGGCTGGTAAACAAGAGATAATGTGTCAACATGTTAATTGCACGGAAGTTTCAGAACACGCTGTTCTAGCCCTCCACTGTGCCTTCCCTGGATAGATCATTTGCATTTATTTAAAGGAAAATCAGTCATGGAAGTAATACTGTTCTATTTTTGAAGCTGGAATCTAAGAGAAATATTTTAAGGTTTCAGAGTGACAACTTTGATTTGCTTTGTGAAGTTTTCGCGGGTGTTCCCAAGTCGCTGTGTCTCTCAGGACAGCTGAAGGTTTCCCATGCCTTGTGCTGGCTCTGTAGATCCTGTCATTAGTCATTTCCAGGGGGATGAGCGGTCGGTGCGTGGAGTGATGCCATTCCATGGCTTCCATGTGCAGGTGGTGCGGACTGGACAGCCGAGATTCCTGGTGCCTGCAGAGGGGTTTTCTGGAGGCAGGAGGCCTCGCGGGTTAACTGGGACTGACTGGGATGCTCAGACTGAGGCTCTCAGCCTGTCTGGAGGGGTTGGGTCTGGTGCAGCCGTGGGCTCAGGGAAATGCTGTGTGTGAGTGGGAGAGTGAGGAGTAAGGAAGTAATCCAGAACAGATGGAGGGCCAGCCAAAGTGATTGAAAGGGCTCTTTCTGCCCCTGGTTTTGGTTTTCTCAGTGAAATTAGATAACTGTGATCTTTTTGCTCTTTTTAAGAACCAGCCTTTTTCTTTTTTTCTAACGGCAATGCTTTGTGAAATAAGTTTTGTTACCTACAGATTTTGAGTTGTTTATAAAATCTGTGTTCAGTTGCATCACCCTGTGATTTGCATTTGCCTTTGATTTGTGGTAAAAATCTTGTCTTCTTCATTTTCTCAGGAAGCATTCCTGAACCATAATTTAGTTTTATCAGCAGCTTTCAAATTAGGGGCTGATTAGCTGCTTAGTTTGTATTAAGGTGGTGGTAACAGAATGGATCAGAATGGCAGATAGTTTGGGGTTTTTCTTATACAGGTTAAGAAGTTATGCATTTGTGGGGTGAACTGTGTGCAGCATAAGATGTGGGTAGTGTAACAAAATGAATCTGTTGCTCCCAGGCTCCTGTACCCACCAGACACCTATGGGATGTGGCTGCTGAGCAGGGATCCAGCTGTGTGTAAATTCTCACACTCACTGAGCTTAGGACCATCTGTGTTTCACTGGGTCCTTGCTGCCCGTGCTGCTCTCCAGACATAGAGCAGTGCTGGCTGTTTAAATTCAGCACAACGCTGTTCCGGGGTAGGAGCATGAAAGGGTTAGGGAAAGGCCATGCCTAGGAATAAAGTAGGCAAGCACTTGTTCACACTGTTACCATTTGTATCTTGAAGTTATATACATGGAAATAATCTTTCTAACACACTGCCTTCAGTGTCTAGAATGTCTCTCTCTGGCTCTCATAAAAGTGTCCAGTGTTTAAGTACCTTGGTAAATAATAAATGAAGAACTATAATTGAATATCTTGCCAGAAATCTTTCCGTTTCTCCTGGCAGGACTTTGATGTGAGGTGAAGGCCTTCAAACTCAGAGGTACCAGACTGAGCAGGAAGTGTTTGACACAGGCCTGCCTTGCCAGCAGCAGCTCCTGCTGTAAATCACACCAGCAGTACCTGAACTTCCTTGGGTTACTGCAACTGGAGATGGTTGTGCCCCCAAACTATTTAAAGCTTTACAGTGCAAAATAAATCTCAGCATTCTGTTTGGAAGCTAAAATACAGCTGCTGTATATATATCTCAGTAGGGCTATAGCGGTCTGGCTTTTTTCTTCCCTGTCTCAGTCATTGCAAGCCAAGCAGGCAGTTCAATTTGTGGGGTTTTTTTTCCACGTATTCTTAGAGGAATCCTTCAAAGAGTTGACTTTTGTAGCAACAGAGATACAGGCAATGATCATCTTTGCAGCTGAAACAAAGGAGGTACTGTTCTAGCTGAAATGTGACTGGTTCTTAATTGCAGCCTGGGAGTAGATGGAGTGTTAGTAAGGCATTTGTAAACCTGTATGTAACCTCAGTGTGCTTTCTTCAGCAGGGTAACAATCTGGTTGCTTTGCAGTTATCTTTTTAAAATCTTTAATAGCTGCATGAGCAGATTTGAGAGCTGCATGTTGGACATTAAAGCATGCAGGGTTTCATGCATGGGGAAAAGGTAATGGCTGGAGCAGTTAGGTAAAGAGGTGGTGGTTGGATGGATGTTAGGAAGGCACAGCCTCAGGATGAGCCTTCGGGCAGGGGATGTAAGGTCTGTGCTGCTGCCAGGCTCTCAGAGTGACAGTCCCATTTCAGAGAGTGCCTTGCAGAGGAAGGATGCAAATCTAAAGAGAAAAGATTGCTGTGACTCTGGCAGCGGTGCAGAAAATGGGAAGGAAGAGCTTAAGAACATGAATTAGAGAAAGGCAGCTGCATTCGGAGCCAGCGGGGTGGTGATGAAATGGGGGAAGTGGACAAAGGAGTGTGGAAAACTGTATCTTTTGGGAAGTGTTAGATGTAGCAATAGACTGATGGGGAAACGGGATGGCAGAGGGAAAAAGGAGGCTACAAAGATGCAGAAGTGTATAAAGGAAAAAGTTACAAGTTTATGATGATGGTGGCAGCAGCCATCAGTTTATTCAGGTGAGGGAAGCTGCAGATGTGCCAGTTGTAGAGGAAATTCTGAAACTCAATTGCTTTTGGTTCTTGGTAAAAGGAAATCACAGATTCTTGGGGAGACTAAGCCCTGGTGTTTCACCAAGGCTTTTTAAATCTCATTCGAGACTCAGAGATTTTTTTTTTACCTCACGATGCAGTTACATTTTCTAACATGACACGACTAAATTTTCCAGCCTCTGCCCAATGCTGAGCACATAAGACGCAGCAGAGAAAGTTCCCTTGCAGCCTAGAACACGTGCATGGCTTCTCTGTGTGGGCACCGCCAGGCAGCTGTCCCAGAGGTCTGCCTTGGGTCCTGGGGTAAATCCCTGTCCAGGTGTCCATGTGGAATGGGATCCCATCTCTGCAGGCATGTCTGGTGTGTGTGCAGCTGCCCTCTCTGAAGTGCTCTTGGGTTGCTCCTTTAAAAAGCCTGTCTGCCATTGCTGCGTGTCAGACGGTGCCGGCTGTATCCCTCAGGATACAGAGCTGTGAGCACTGCTGAGGATTTGGGTCACCAGCGAGTGTTGTGAGCAGCATCTCAGCAAAACAACCTGCCTTGTTACAAGCTGTACCCTCAGAGAGACGTGGGAATGTTCTTTGAAGGATGGATGTACCTTTTCATGCATGTTTTCTAAAACACCTTCACTACTTGTTAAATCAACTTGATGTGTGTCTCTTGATGTGTTGGGTTTATTGCCGTGCAGCTTAGAGGTCACCGGTGCTTTGGCATTTCCAGTTCCCTCTCCCTGGGCAGCTGGGAGTGCTTGTGCAGCAGCGTGCGAAGGGAGATTGCTGATGGCTTTAAAATGAAATGGATGTTGCAGCAAATGTGCCAATGCGAGAGGAATGATGTGTGGGAGAGAATAAGAGACCGTGGTTATAAGAGGGCTGCTCTGTGACAAGGATTTTTTTTGTTGTTGCAAGGGAGAAAATAAATTGAAGGGAAATGAGAATATTTACTGAGTTGTTTGAATTAATGCTGATGGGTAACAATCCTTTTCCTTCCAGCTTTTTTCTTGGGCGACGTCTTCTTTATACGAATGCCACTGTTTATGTTGTTACATAATCTGATTTTGTGGTTTGGTTTTTATGGCATCATTATTCACAGAAAATCCACTTTTTCTGGAAAATCCCCTCCTTCCCCAATTTATGGATGTATTTATGAGCTCAGTGGTGTGACATCTGACAGCCTACTCCGTTTTCCTGTACCACTTGCACACATTTCCCAATACGAGTAATGCATGACTGAGAGCAGATAATGCAAAAATAACGCAATGCCATTTGTGTTTTAACAACAAAACTGACTCTTTTTGAAAACTTAATTTGCTTCTCATGCAGGCTAAATTAACAACGGGAACGTTTGAAGGCATGTTGGTTCTTTGGTGCTTTGTTAATCTGTGTCCCCGCAGGACTTGCATCCTTGTACTTCCACCCCAGGAAATTAACGGTTTGATTTGGGATCAAAGAGCAGTTCAGCTTCCCGGGCCTGTTTCTAGTATGAATACAGATGGAAATGTGTAAGATGTGGGTAGGGACCTACTTGCCAGGAATAGAGAGTGATGTGCTTTTTGGGTAAAATGGCAAAAAAAGCTTTTGTGTCAACTTGTAGCTGTGGCAGCACAACAAAATTTTGGTTTCATTCTGTTGAGAAGTTCTTGAATGTGGAGTTTCGGTTCAAAAGTTATGACAACTTTGCCTTTTTGAGAGGTGTGAGGTTGTATTTCAGTGTGGTTTGCATGATAGGGCTGTTTTCAAACCTTCCAGCCTTTGCACTGAAGCCAATTTCCAGTTTTCGGACAAAAATGCCTAAAGCTGTTTGAAAATCTATACTCAGAATTTGCAAAACGTAGTAATTACTGTTACAGCTTGCATTTTAAGAGAATCTTGTAAGCAGTTCTCTTAGGGCAGGGGAGGACTAGCCAGGGCAACTTGTTATTCAGGCTGTCTCCAGCACACCAGTCCTTCTCGAGACAAAAATCAGGCCTGTGCCATGACACTTGCAAATAATTTTAAGGTTTGCCTTCATGGAGAAGTGCCTCTCCTTCCAACACCCTGCTGGCTCTGCAGTGACTTAGCAAATCGGTACATTTATATAATTTGATAGCTGGCTTCTTGCTGAGCTATATCGTACTCTTAAAATTCTGAGTCATATGCCTTGACATCTTAGCACTTTTCTTGGCAGCCTTAAAAATCATGCATTGGACATGGTACTGGGCCTACAGTGCTGCTTTGTCCTTGAAATGCCGCCCTATAATTGACGGGCATTTATAGAAGAGAAGAGCAGGAAATCGCCCCGCGATGAAGATGCTCCTTTCTTTGGGAAGCTGTGGGCAGTCAGGGACAGTCATGTCCTCATGGAGACAGTTTCCTGGCACAGCTGGGAACAGTGGCAGTTTCTTCCACCCTTCTCTGTGTTGCTGGTGCTTGAGGTGTGGGACACAGTGGTGGAGGCTGAGGAAGGCTTGGTTCAGCTCTCTGGAGGGGGAGAGATGGCAGTGGCGTGTTCATCTGTGAATATTGAAGCATTTTGTTCTGACTGGTAGTAGGAGAAATTTTGTAGGCTATGGCCCAAACTTTTTGAAGCTCTTGCTGGAAGTTGCACAGTTTGGTCTCTCTAGGGTGGGCTTTCTGTTTCACGTGTAGTGTGTGTTTTCTGCAGACCCCATCTTCTCAGAGGTGTCACTGTTCCAGCTGCTTTCAATTAGTCCCTCACACCCTCACTGTACTGCTGACAGTGCTGGCTGGAGGCCTTCTATCTCATAGCTTAGCAAGAGGTGACTTTTTCTTGTCTCAGGAGTAGTGTACCTGTCTTACTCTCTTCTGGTTCTAGATTGTTTTCCAGAGACACAGAAATACTGAAAATTTACTGAATTCAGTGCTGTCATTAAGATCAGGAGTGTCTTAACTCCAACTTTGTGCTGCAGATATGTAAGGCGAGTGAGGTCATGTTGACCCTGGAAACAGGGAAATAATCATTGCAATAAGATTCTTTAGAGGATGTTTATGGCAGACCAGGAGAGCTGCATGGAGCTGTGCATGGTCCTTCCTTCGGCTCCTGGAGCGGGTGTGCTAGTGTTTGAAGCTTTAGGACTTGCTTTGTTATTTGCATTGTAGCTTCTTCTCATCTTCCTTAATCTTTTCAAGGAGAGCTTGAGCCCCAAAAGCCTTGCTGTACACTGGGTGAGCCAGGGTAGGGGAAAGAGCAATTTCTTGTCTGTAAATGCGTTTCTCTGTCTTAGATCCACCAATCCGACGGCCCCACTAACGTAGTTGCTCCCGGGCTGGGCAGGTGCCTAGGCTGCCTTGTCTCTAACAGCATTAGCAGTAATTGGGATTTCGTTCAAGAAAGAAGTAGATACACCAAGCTGAAGATGATTGGCTGCTCTCTTTTAACAGACAAGTCTGAGAAGGAAAACCCATTCGAATCCCCTTTCATTCTGGATTGGTGGATCTGAAGCCCAGAAACAAAGTTTCAGGTAAGAAGTCACCCTGTACTATATCTTGCTGCTTCTGCTTAGATGAGTTTGTCCGCACATTCAGTCTCCTGCTTTAACTGCTTCATGTCCCCCAAGTATTAGGACACATGGAATTAGCTGCTGAGCTTACAGCCAGACAGGACATGTCCCGGACATACACATGCATTACTGGAGGGAGTTGCCAATCTACTGTGAAACACAGACCTGGGAACATGAGGTGAACTTCTGTGGAGCTGGAAAGCTGTGTGTGCAGGAACAGGGACACGGAGCCATTGGCTACCACATCCTGCTCCTGGAAGGGGAGAGCAGCCTCGCCAGTGACTGCTTTGCGTTTGTCATGGAGTTCAGGGAGGTCACAGCTGTCTGGTCTGAGTTCTGGCCCTGTCTTCTGGTGGGTCTATCAGAAATGGAGAGAACTTCTCTCGTTCCTAGGACAGATTCCTGTAGCTTTTCCTGCTGAAATACCATTTGAAATTCTGCTGTGGGCATCACTTGGAGTTGGTGTCCTAAACCCTTCAGGAGATGTCAGTGTCTGTCCCCACCTGTTTTGGGAGATGCTGAGCCAGGTGTAGGGCAGGGCTGTCAGGAGGAACCTCAGAGTGATAGGTTTCAGAGTAGGGGAGAGTGATTGTATTTTGAGTTGCATTCATCTGAGATTTTGGGATGCCTGCAAAAGGCCAGAGATGGGCTTGGAAGATATTTGTGTGCCTCAGAAGGACAGCCAGGTCCCTGGCTGGTACGGAAATGAAGTTATGTGAGTTCAATATCATGTCTGGTGTGAATGGGAGAGCTGCACCTCTCCCAGTGTCGAGCTGTAGTGTAAGTTGGTGCTTTGATGGACTTGGTAATTTATTTCTAAAGTTACTACAAAACAGTGTACCTCAGTTCCTTTGGATAGGAATAGCAGTAATGCTGAGCCACTTGTGTGTTCTCCTTTGTAGGCAGTGAACACTTGTGAATGGTGGGGCCTCAGTATTTAACTATTGCAGCAGAAGCTCTTGTAGGTGCTGCTGATCTCGTGTATTGTTTTAGCTCTGTGTTTGTTTTGCTGGCGTGGTATTTTGTGCCAAAGTTATATTTGAATGTAATTGATAAGTACATATATAATGAATTATTTGTGCCCAGGGTGCTGTTGTTTCCCGGGTTGATTTTTGGAGTAGTTGAATTTTGTTTGGTTAGGGTGGAGAAGTCTTGGGCATGCTGTTTTAGTGTAACTCTTTAAAATAGGGAAAATCTAAGGGAAATAACTTGTTAACCTTAGACTGACACATTTCTTGCATTCTCATCTAGTATCGAATTTGTTCCACTCACCCATCAGACTCACTTTGGAGTTAAAACTGTAAAATAACTTTCTGTGGAATATTTGCTGTTCAGGGTGTGCCTTTTTCTAAAATGAGAGAATGGGGAGGCAGAAGTGAACTTGGCATCTTTAATGATGAAAACGGAAAAGAGGAAATAATTTAGAATACACTGAGCAGGGAAAAAAGAGGAAGCATTAACGTGTGCTCCTGCTGATCAAGATCCTCAATGTTATTAAATATTGCTTAACTTTTGGAAACCTGAACCAGCCCGACAAAGGCAGCAGTAGAGCTGAGCAGGTGGAGGCTTTGTTCCTGCCTGTGTTTTGAATCTTCCATTTCAGCAAGCACAATGTAAGGCAGCTCTCAGAGCTGTGTCAATATTCCTCTGCAGTCTCTGGTGTGCAGCCCCTGCCTGTGAATCCAGGGTTTTGTTCTGTGGGAGCCCAGGCTCCACAGGCACGGGAACTTGTCGAGTGCCTGCACCCTGCCTTGGCTGTCTTAGAATTTATTGTTACTTGTGTTAGACCTCACCCTTCAAAACTTCATACAGAGGAGTCTGAGACAACTTGTAGCACGTTAGACAAGTTTCAGCCACATTTTTCTACGTGTTTAACTCCCTCCAGGGTTCTCCTGTCTGATCGGCAGTGCTGGGTCTGTGTTCCCCAGTTAGGATTTGCTCTGAGCTGCTGGCTGTAGATGTCAAAACTCCTCGTTCCTGCTGCAGGAGAACAGAAGAAAGTATTTTAATTTTGAAATGACCTTTATAATGTAACATTGGGTGTGTTAGTGCAGAAAGGAATATCACAGTTCTGGAGTTTTGGAACTGTGGGAGACGGGGTGTATGTACATGAAATAAATGGGCTAATCTAAATACTGTGTATTTTGGAAAATTTGGATTATTTCAGTTAATGTTCAGAGTGACTTATGCAAACGTATTAGGATTTTCTTCCCTGTCCTTTGTATCTTCTTGAAAATGAGCTGCTGCATCTCATGAGTCTTATCCTGATGAATAAATCATAATGGAGTAAGATGGTTATTATATTCAAAGAAAGCATTTAATCTTCTCTCCACTGAACCCATATTCCTTTTGTAGCATTCATTCCGTGTAGCAAAGGCACACTTTGATCTTCAGGAGCAGAGTGGGACAGCGTTATCGATCACCCTCCTGTGAATTCAGTGTCCTATCTAGAGCAACGCTGTGGTAACGAGGAGAATTTATCTGATCAATTATTTTCCCTTGTCTTGCTTTAAATCTCCTGATTCCTCACTTAGTGTTTTTCCCCAAATGCAAGAGCTTACGTGCAGATCTTGAATGGCTGTTGGAAGGTTGTTACATCGAGCAATTTTTATAGTGAATGGCAATCATTTGGCCAAATTGATTTTCCTGATGGGCCTGTGACTCAGCTATTGGTTACCTAATTTTTTAGAATGATCTGATAGCAATAAAAGAATACTCAAAAATGTTTCACAATTTAAAATGAATTTGCTACTCCGTGGATGCTTATTTTTGAGAAATTCCCTTTTGCATTTGTAGTTCGTTGAAGGACAGAAATAAATGCAAGAATAAATTGCATCTAAGACAACTTTGTTGACTTGGGAATATAGTTCTTCTGAAATTGAAGGAGATTGCTGGAATGCATATGTACAACTCCATGGAGTGTGGAAATACATTGTATGGATGGTACTCCAACAGCCCTCCAAATCACTCGGGTCAGTGAGGTTGCATTTGGCCACGGAAAGGCAGTGATGTGATGGTACCGATTCCAACAGACTTGTGTGGAGCGTGTGAGCACACGGCATCTCCCAGGGGACAGCCTGGCTTTGGAATGGGAGCAGGAGGAGTACAGAGTGCTCCTTCCTGTTGGTCAGACATCGGTTGTGTCTGTGTTTCCAAAGATGTGGAATGTTGTACCAAAGGAGTAGTGCAGGGACTGTCCCTGCAGGCCGGGCTGTCCCTGGGGGAACTCGTGTCCCTGCTCCCTGCATGTCCCACACAAGTGTTCCCACACAGACACTTGGACAGTCTTGCTTTCCCACCTGTGCACACACTCGAAGCACTCACTCCCTTCCCAGTGATTCCCACTGCTCTGCTTGGCACTGTTTGAATAAAGCACTTACGGTAAAAGCACCAGGTAAGATCTGGATGAAATCCCAGCCTGGGATGAAAACCGGGAGGGAGTTTTAGTTGGCAACTGTTCCCTGCCGAGTGTAAAATAATACTGAAGGCCTTGAAACACTGGTACTGCCTCAGATTTTGTATGTCTTATTGTGGTTAATGCTGATTTTTGAGAAACTGAGATCTCAGCTTGACATTGTATTGGAGTTGGGAAATCCAAGTCGGCTTTTCAGAGCATCCCTTTGTGCTCCATTAAACTGAGCCCCCAGCTATGGAGAGGGGTTTAAGTAGTAGCAGTTACCCCATAAAATTATCAATATAGAGTGTTAATGGAAGTAAAGAAGTATCAGTTCTGTTCGTCCAGGCCTAAATCAAAGTATTAGCATGGGAGTTTCTTACAGCTAAAAACCTGAAAAAAATTCACAATGAAGCTTGAAGTTATTTGGTTGTACCTTTTTTGCCAGTTCAAGTACCTGTTTATAGCCCCCTGGACATCCAGAGCACAAACTGACCTTACTGAGGAGCTGGTTTGCTGTCACCAAAAAACTGGGAAAAGCATTTGGGATTTATAAACTTGAATGTTTTTTTGAGGTTCTAATGTTCAACTGATTTTTGTAATAAGCTGCATAAGAAAAAAGTTGTTGCAGGAGGAGTGAATTAATATAATTAGCCATGCTCCTTGGAAAACATGGAGTGAATTAGCTCCTTCATTTGTTTACTGTATTTTCCTTTGAAATTCCAAAATGCCTTCCCTTGTCAATCTTTTTTGGACTCTGTCTAGAAACTGATTTTCAAAAATAAGGGTATTTTTGCCTGAAGACCAGAGTTTCCTGAGCTGTAAACATACCAATAAATTTGGATTCCTTAAATTATCTTGTATAAATAAAATAAATGCAGTGAAAAATTCTGAGGTCATAATTTTAATATTTTATAAAACTTGCAGCATAAGTCTTGGTTATGTAAACGCTGTCATTCTTGATTATGACATTGCAATGTTGCCATGCCTGAGTTGCAAAGGTGTTCTCATTCCATCAGGAACACAGTCCATAGGCATTTCCTGAACAATTCAGTGGGATTTATAGGGTAAATGGGTGATAGATTTTTTAAGGGATTGTGAGGATTTCTGTGTAACAATAACATGCACTGAAAGAAATGATTTCTGGGTGTTTTACAGTGCTTTAACAAGACTGTGCTGTAACCTGGGAGAAGTCCAGAGTGAAGGAAAACTTTGGATGGTTTAGGGCCTGAGAGAGGTTTTTTTTTTTAATACCTCCATCCTAAAAGTTACCACATACAAAGTTGGTTTGTTGGATGCACACTGCTGTGTGCTTTCTATTAATATAAGAAGTTCTTAACATCTGAGTCTTAAAGACATTGAAGCATCTTCCTTTTTTACTGAGGATTTACAGGTTTCACTGGGAATGCAGCATTTGCTTAGGCTGCTTAAATTTGAGATTTAAGATTGAAACCTGATTCTTGAAATGTAATTCCTGGGGCTAGGCCACCAAAGCAGTTCTTTGTGTCTAGAATTAACATCAATCATGTACTAATAAACTTAGGGTATGAATCTTCCCAAGCAGAAGGACTGAAAAGATCAGGATGAGGGTTTCTGTGTCTCTGCTCTTGCAGCATCGTTCCCTCCTTGCCCCAAAGCTCAAAGCCCCTCTCCCCTGCAAACAGGGCCTTCAGGTGATCCACAGCCCTTGGAATGGGAGGCAATTAAAGCTCTGCATTGCAAATTACCTTAGTCCTTAAATGTGGAGTTCCAGTTGGCCTTACCCTAACCTGTGCTCTGTGTTCTCATTTCACACTGTTGGCCACTGGCACTTTCCCCTTCCGAAACTGTGTTAAATAGTGCTGCATCTCCCTGGGATCCTGACAAAAGGCCAGTGGAAAGTGAAGGCCTGAGTTCAGGCCCCTGCTATGCAAAGTTAAATCTTTAGTGCACTATTGAGCTTTTATTTATGCCAGTCCCTACGCAAGCAGGGTCAAGAAGTAACATGTCAGTGAAGCACACAAATATTTGCTCATTCCCCTTTTGGTGTGAAGTGGAACACAATATTTAATTTGTGGCATTGTGCAATATCACTGCTGCAGCTGAGTGTTCAGTGAGTTTTATAAATCCTTTTATTCAGGGTGTCGTAATGCCGTGAAAAGGTTTTTGCGTGGCTTAACTTTGACACGGAAATGGCCTCAGTATCTAATGTATTTTGAATTAAAGTAAAAAAATTGTTCTCAATTTACCCATTTTTCTCTTAAATATTTAAAATTCAATTACTTAGCTAGAGTAGTTCCTTAAAAAACCCCATAGTCTAATAACCTAAACCAGTGATTTTTTGCTTATAAAGATGTAGATTCATTATAAACATTATACTCAGTTTTGGACACCTGATCTGAATATCTTAGGAGAGAAGTTTGCTGTGTTTTTCATCAGTGATGAAAAGTCATTATTAAGTCATGTGAGCAAAGTGAAATTTTTTTACCAGGCCTATATGTTTCAAAATATATTTAGGCTTTAATAAATACCTGCAGCAATACCCTGAATTTTGATGGTTCAGTGTTGCAAAAACACCATTCAGATATTGTCCTAAATAGGAAAAAATTATGAAACAGATTGGAAAGGAAGTTTTTTGAATTATACACTCCTGTTTTGGAGCAACAGACCTATAAAAGGTGTGTGTCTTCAATATCATATCAGTGGGTAGTCACAGTGAATCCCATCTTTTTACAAAAATATGAAAACCTGTTTTTTTTGGTGTCTTCTTGAAGTCAAGGTAGTTTCTCTATTGTCAGTGGTTGACTGTCTTAGAACAGCTCTGGGAACTAAATCTCAAGTGTTTGTGTGATGACATGTCAAAGTAAATTAATGCAAAGTACTTACAGATATACTGGATTAATTACTCAATAGTTAAATCACATTTCTCTAAACTTTAAATAAACTTTTCTAAACTTTTAGTAATTGAAAACTCTGGTTTTAATTTGCTATTGAAGAAAGAATAATACAATATAGCAGAAATATATATATTTTTACCCCTGTACATAAGATTTATGTTCCCACTCTCCTTATGACAAGTGCATAGCACAGGACACCCATATGGAATTAGCACTTCCCTGCTGGATAACAGGAGAGGGAATTTCAGTGTTTTGATGCTGCCAGGGGTATTCTTGTCCTGTGTTTGCTTTAATTTCTCTCCTTAGCATGGAGATGAAAATACTAGTTTTTCTTTTGTTTTATTCATAAGATAGGAAATTCTAAAAAGATTTTCTAACCCATTCAGGTGCTCTGGGCTCTCTCCCCCTGCTTGTTCCTGGCACAAACTGCTTTCCCTGAAGCTTTGCCTCCAGTTATTCCACTTTCAGCTTTGACCTGTGTAGGGTTTTTCTTTTAAAGTTTTGGTGTTTATTATAACTAAATTGGAAGCCTGTGTGGAAAATAGTGAAAGCTAAGTCTGTGCCAAATGTTCAAGCTGGGTTTGTGCACTGCTTGATGTTGAGGAATTGAATCCTTTTCCCTCACTTTATCTGCTGTATGGTACTATTCTGTTCTTAAAAGGAACTGGGAAATAATACTGTGGAGCTAATAAGTTTTGGGGAGTCTGTCTGCATCAAATTTCTTAAAAGGGATTTCCAAACTTCTCGTGTCAGCACTGGGGAGTCTGGTAGTTAAGCTTGGGTGGCAATATGAGTAATAAATGTAGCCAGGATATAATTTGGCTTTAGGGATGCCTTTAACTGATAATCCCAACGTTTTTCCCCAGTTTATCAGGATATCGTGCATCTTGACTGAGCAGAACTTGGTCATGCAATTTGAACTTAGCTAAGTGTGGTTCCTCTCCAAAACCTCCTCCTACTGTCAGGTTGTCACTGTCCCAGTGCAGACTGGAATGTCACCTCAATGCTGGCTTTACTGTGGAATAAAGAACCACAAAAGAGAGAGCAGAGACAGTGGGGAGTGCCAAACCTTAGTTCTCAAAGCTCTTCCAGGTCGATTCTAAAGACTTGCCACTCTAATGGCACCTCCTGGCCTCCTGTCCCCAGGGGGACTGTGCAGGGGACACCTGGGCAGGGATTTTGGCCAGGCCCCAGCCCCTCTGCTGGGGGCAGCAATGTGTGGGTGAACTAAGTGAAAATGAGCTGGGTACTAAAGCCCAGAGGTTACGGATGGGGAAACGAGCTCAGGACAGAGGGATGGCTTGTCCTGGACAGGACAGAGGGGTGACTCGTGTGCTGCACAGGATCTTCAGTGCTTATTTTACCCTTGGCCACTAACCCTGTGATGAATGTAGAAATGACATAGATAAGTACCCACGTTAACATACTAATGAGTTGCCTGCCTTGAGTGATTTGTTGTGGCATCTAACTGCTTCTTCTCTTCCTTCCTTTTTGTCACCCTGCAGTGTTCTGTGCCAAGGTCTTTGTGGCTAGGCTGCTCCAACCTGGTAGAGAGCATGTGCGCACTGAGATGCCTGCAGAGCATGCCCAGTGTCAGATGTCTCCAGGTGCCTTTCTTCTTTCTTGTTGTAAATGTTATGCCTATGCTGTTGAACTTGTGTTAAACTCTCAGGACTCTGTTTAATCAAATTGTTAAGTCTGCTAAATGTTTTTTGTGCATCCTTTTCTGAAATCTTCTACTTAACTGCATTGTAGGAGTGACTCTTAAAGGGCTTTCTGTGCAGTAGGGCCTGGGGGGGGTGAGCTGTTGTGTTTTATTGCCTGTTTACTGAAGTTGTGATAAAAGTAGCATAGTTCTGCATGTTGCCTGCTACGTTTTGCTTTCTCGTTTAACTTAAAAAATAACCTAATGAGCTTTGCCATTTCTCTTAAATTGCAATGAACTGACTAGCCTGTGATATTTGTGTGATTTCATTTAGAAAGGATAAGCTTTTTACTTGCTGCCAAAAGTGATCCTGGGTGTAGCCTTACATGAGTCTTTGCACGTGTTTGAATGCAGAAGAGTGAGCATGGAGTCCTGGGGTCTTTGGGTTGCCCTGTTAACTTAGTTTTTAACTTTTAAGAAGTGAAGAACAAGGGATGGGGAGGTTACTCTGCTTAGAAGACCACTAAATCCTAAGTTCTCTGTTGTTTTTCTTTTAGTAAGTTGTTGGAGCTGAGCCTGCATAATTTATAGATGTGGAATTGCTGCTTCATTGCTTTGGGAGGGATTGAAAATGATAGAAAGGGAGCTTTTGGTACCAGTAACAATTTTGAACTCCCAGGGTATTTACCTTGGAAAGAAAATGCAGAACGTGTGTAGTAACTGTGTGGCACTTTCTAAAGTGTTTTTGAATGCAACATTTTTTAGTAGAACACAGGAATTATTTAACATTAGTCTATTTTGTAACATAATAGCATTATTCAGTGGTTCAGGCTTTCATGTGTACAAAATAAGTACTTAAAAGAAATTGCTTTTTTTGCCAATGAAAATGAACAATTGAGTTTTGTGTGTCACTCCATTTGAGTTCAGCCACTGGAGAACATGAATGTTTTACCTTAAAGAGTAACCAGTCATTTCAAAACCTCTCCTCTCACCTGCAAAATGTGGCTACTTGAAATCAAGCAAATCTTCCTTTCAGAATTAGAAATTCCTTCAAAATTTCTGTTAAAATACAGATACATTTTTCCATTTGAATGCTTTGCTTCCAATTTTGAAATACTATTCAAAGAAAGGAAAGAAAACCCCATGACCAAGACAAATACACAGATGAATAATTCAGTTTTATAGAAATTAACAGTCTCATGGCCAAATAATGCTTATAGGGGATGCCTACAGTCATGCCAGGGCAGAGTCCCGGAGGTTTGGTGCCTCTCTTGGGAATGTTTGCAAGACAGTTCTAATGTGAGATCTTCTTGCTCCCTTTCCCTGTTCCTCACCATTGACCTTCTCACTGGAAAAGTAAAATAAAACTTCTTTTCAGTGAGAATTCCGAATTTCTTTTTCTCCCGGGATCTTGTCTGTCAGTGGCCAAGGAGCATCTCGGAAGTTTTTTAGCAAGTGATTATGGTTGTTTTTAAGGTGGATGGTGACCTTGGGAGTGTGGTGGGAAGGGCCAGGGTTGGTTTCAAGGCTGGTTCCTGATCCCTGCTGAGAGGGTGAGCAGGGAGTGTGGCACAGCTGCTGTCTGGGGCCTGTTCTGTGCAGAGCCAGGGCTGCCACCCTGCACTTCCTTGCTTCCTTTTGTTTCCTCCTCTCTACCTGACTTTGGAAGCTGTGACTTCAGCCTGTGTTTACCCCTTTGAGAACTGTTTCAGGACAGGAGCAGTTTTGCTGTCACTGATGTCTTTGAAATGACTGGGTTAGATCGTGGTTTCCTGGAACACAGCCTTCGGCAGGGCTGGCTGCTGGACCCCCACTCAGTGGATCCCAAAAAGCCTCCTCAGGCCAGGGGGCTCCTTAGCAAGCTCAGGGGCCCTGCAGGGCAAATTCCTGGTTTGGGAATTGCCAAGACTCCTTAGTGCTGAGTCTGAGAACTGTGACTATCCCTGGTTTCTTATAAATCAACTCCACTAGGTATATAAACTTTAAATTGAACAGGAGAAAGCTCAACCCAGGCTGAGGCTTGATTAACTGGTGTGGAATCTGTTGTATTACAAACTTGTGTTGATAATACTGATTTCAGGATAAAATACAAACCAGTTTGTTCATGAATGTGCTGCTTTATATATGAGATTTTGGGTACCCTGTTGTAACACAGATGTAGTATCGTATAGAGCTAAGGTAGCTGTTATGTAAGGATGTGTCACTGGGAAAAGTTTGGGCAATGCTCAGGCACAGAGTTGGGCTCCATGATCCTTGTGGGTCCTTTCTAACTAGGATATTCCATGGTTCTGTGAAATGTGCCAAAGGAAAGGCTTTTTTCTTTTTGTTAAGGTTTGATTGTTTTTAGAGAACGACAAGCAGAAGAGATTCTGAATCTTTTGGAAGTGCCTGTGAAGGATTTTTTTTTTTTAAAGTTCTCCTTTTTGGGTGTGTGACTCAGTGATGCATGAAGGGGAACTTGGAAGCAAAAGTGGCACCAGCTGCTTTCCCCATTTTTTATTTTTGGCACCATTGCCCTTCATTGTTTCCTGAGCTCTAAGCCCACACAGGAGTCAGGTGGGGCACAGACACCAGGAGATCTTGGCTCTGTAGCACACATTCAGTTAGGGTGATGGGGATTAACAGGAAGTGCAAGAAGGGAAATCCAGAAGCTCTGGGGTGATTCCCAGAAGTTATCTGGGAGTTGTATCTGTTCTGTGGTGGTGCATGTGTAGAGTAATTAGTGAGCAGGCCAGAGAGAGGGAAGGACAGTCTTTGATCTGGAGCCTTGGAGAATCTCTTCAGGAAGCTCTTTTTCAGTGCTGGTGCTTTTTCAAACATTGAGGCTTCAGCAGTCATCTGCCAACCATCTGTAAGAAGAAAGCAGAGATTAGGTTTGCTCTTGCCTTTCTGTGATGTTGTTAACAATCATAAAACCTGATGAGGTTTTTCTGAAGCCAGGCTGTCACATTTAAGCAAATGCCCTCTGCCCAGGGACTGGAGGAGGTGTTGCAATTCTCAGCCTGGGTTTGTGTTCTGTGCTTTTTCTTGTGCAGTAAAACACCTTTGTAGTTCCTGTAGTTTACTGGAGAAATACTTGCTTTGTGCATTCCGTGAGCTGTTAGTGAATGGAGAAGAGAGACAGGTGATTTATTAAAGATTATTTATTCCTATTTGTGGTACTTGAGGTTTGCTCTCATCTGTTCTGGCTTTTGGTTTAATGGATATTGTTTGGAAATAAAGTCCCTGACGCTTAGCACTTGTTTCTGTTGCATGGAGAAACACAAATGCCAGTTCATAATACCTGAAACTGCTACAAGGCCTTAGTTTTAACTCCTTAATTATCTTTAATGATGTTTTTGTACCAAGGATCTTATCATTATGAACACACTGGGATCCAATAGCTCCTGTTTTCATTTGCTTTGATATGGATTTCTCTGCAGGATTAAAAGCATGCTGGTCTCTTGCTTAGGTCTTTAGAGAAACAGGTTCTCCTACCAGTTGTGTAATGCGGCCCTGTGGATACAGCACCTTCCACGGCCTCATCCTTTGAGCACTGCAGGGTTTTGAGTGTTTTTTGTGGTCCTGATTTGGGAAATAGCCCCAGCAGTGCTGTCAGGCAGAGACACGTCCAGGGTTCTGGGCTCTGGAAGTAAACATCTCCAGTGTGAAGTGAAGACTAATCATTAAGCAGCAGAGATAAGAGCCCAGACATCCCTTTGAGTTATTGCATAATGTAGGATGTGGTGAAATAAGTCTTGGGAAATGAATTATTAGAGAGGTGTAATGAAATTAACCTAGTAACCAAATACTGCTCTACCAGCTTACTTCCCTGTATTCCGTTTTCTTCTTTTTTTTTTTAAGATCATTTTATCTCTCTTCTAAAAGTCTGCTTAGGTTTTTTTCATGCTTATTTAGGCCCTCCCAAAGTCTTTGGGTTTCTTAGAAAAGTTTCTTTTCTACACCTTTCCATCTATTCTTAAAATTTTCAGCTGAATTGCCTGTAATGCCCTGTCCTTCTCCCCCTTTGTGTTCACACATGGGGTGTGTATCTTGGAAGCTTTACCAGAGTGTTCAGTCACTGCAGGAACAAGAAATGTCTCACTTCCTGAGCTTCCAGTGGGAAATGTCGACTTGTTCCTCCACAGGCCAGATCTTAAAATTCGTACAGTGGCTTTTTCAGGTTTGAATCTCCCCTGACTCCTTCCAGCCTGTTCTCCCAGTACTCCACAGGCTTGTGATAGCACACTTGGTTTTACCTGTCCTTTATCCTTGGCTTCTGCCCACTGGGATGTCCAGCTCCATAGGCTCTCCTGGATCTGCATTTTCATTTTCAAGGAGCCCCCATCCCTGGAGGTGTCCAAGGAAGGCCTGGACATGGCACTCAGTGCTCTGGGCTGGTTGACAAGATGGGGATCAGTCACAGGGTAGACTTGATGGTCTTGGAGTCTTTTCCAGCCTGATCCTGAGATTCTTACACCCTGTGTCCTGGTGATGGACGAGCAGTAGGAACACATTGAGTTAATTCTTGATTCTGTCACTCCTGCTTACAGATTTGACAGGAGTGTATCGATTTATTCTCCATAACTGGAAGATGTCTTCACAAAAGTTGTGCTCTTAAAAGCCATTTGAATTGTTCAGTTTATAATTTATTACTGTTCTGAAGAATCTCTTTGAAGAACCTGAAGTGGAGTTCTGAGCATTAGGGTGTATATTTTTTTTCCTTATTGTAGCATTCCCTGCAAAGGCAATTCTTTGTTAGCAGTGAGGAACCTCAGAGCTGTCACATGGAGCTGAGGCACAAAGAATTCCCCGCATGGTTTGGGTTGGAAGGGACCTTAAATCCCATCTTCTTCCACCCCCTGCCATGGGCAGGGACACCTTCCCCTCTCCCAGGTTGCTCCAAGCCCCATCCAATCTGGCCTTGGACACTTCCAGGGATGGGGCAGCCACAGCTTCTCTGGGCAACCTGTGCCAGGGCCTCCCCACCCTCCCAGGGAAGAATTTCTTCTGTGTATCTGACATAAATTTCCCCTCTTTCAGTTTAAATACAGAAATTTCCAGAAGGAAGTTTATCTTGCTATTTATTGATGCTACAATTTAACATTAACTTGCTTAAGCTTCTGTTTGTTATTTGTTACTAATTTTGAGCTCCTGTTGGTTGATGTTTCTATTCCGATACCAGAAGGAAGCACAACAACAGAAAGTGTAGTTGGAAAAATCTGTGCTTGAAAGCTAAGAATTTAACATGAAAACTTCATCCTCCTTTTTTCCCCAGTACAAATTCAGGCACAGACATGATGCAGTTTTCTTAAAACGACAGCGAGTGCAGGAGATGGGTTCTGCTCAAACCTTCTCCTCCCGAGCATGAAATCACAAATGGGAAATGATGACTGGCCTGTCGCTCTGGAGCCTGCATCCCTTTGGAAATGTTATTCTCTGCAGCTGTTAAAATGAGTTGTCATAACCAGACAACTGCTCTGCTGCTTCTGTTGGGTTTGAAGTAATTTACAAATACCTCTTTGACATGTTTTCTGGTATTTTGCCTCAAAACAGTGGAACTGTTACCATTTCTTTTTGGAAACAGTCCAACAGATCCATTAAAAAGAAATACATATTTGATTCCTTTTCTTTAAAGGAACAGAATGTTCTCTCCAATATCTGAAATATTTGTGCTTATCCCTGTGTTTTAAACAGATTTCTTTCCAGAGACACCAAGCTTTCAAACCAAGGCATCAGTGTAGAGTTAAAGCTGCCCATGGTGGGTCTGGTGGCAGGTTGGGCAGGGGGGATGGCCTGGATTCCCCAGTCCCTAGATCTGAGGTAAAAATGGCCAGTTTTCCCTGTGGTAATCAGCAGCAGTGCTTTCCAGTATTGTTCTTTCTGGCTGAAGCTGGAGTCTCCTCTCAGTTAAAATTAATACCAGTTTGGGGTTTATTTTCAGCAGTTTCTTGTAATAACTTTTTTTTTTTTAGTTCTTAGTGTAGGTGTTAGTGATTTTGAGGACTGATAGGACAGCTCAATTTGGTGATAGTTGCACATACTGCAAGTATTTTGCAGAGGGTAACATTGCATCTTATTCCCCCTTGTGCCTCAGTGCTTGGCCATCCTGGTCATCTCCACCACACCTGTATCCCAGGCTATTTCCTGCGGAGTTCCCAAAGTGGGACCAGCACTCTGGATGCAGTCCTGGAGCCAGGCACGCTCTGCTGTGGTCCCTTCTGGTGACAGCAGCTTCTTGTGGTGCTCCCTGGTGGTGTGGCCATGGCTTGGTGCAGGGTGCAGGCACCAGGAGCATGAGGAAATGTGAAATGCAGGGATTGTTTTTTCCAAGCATGATTTAGTATCTGAAGGGAAGGGTTCTGATAAGCACTTCTCTGTTGTCCTTTGTGTATCTGAGTGCTTTCAGCTTTATTACTTCAGTTATTAACTGAGCCTGTTCATTCCTAAGGGTAGGGAGAGACCTTCTCAGTCTTGGGTCAGTTCCTAGTGCTTGTTTTGAAATGGAAGTGAGTGGTTACTCACTGGATTAAGCCCCAGGAGTGAGCTCTGAGCCAGAACTCTGCTCTTTACTTTCCTCAGCTGAGGAGCAGGAATGTGTCCCTGTTGTCTGAAGAGCAGCAAATGGAGTAAATATCTGTGAGTTTTGCTTCCTGGTTTTCCTGGGACATGACGTGCATCCATCACTTGTAGCTGAGGCTTCTGCTGAGGATTCTGGCTGAATTCCCTGTGGCCAGCAAAAGGGGAGAGGAGTCTGTGGAACCATGTGGCAGGTTGGGATCACCTGTGGTGGCCTCCCCTGGCTGACACTGTCTGAGTGCTGCCAACCACTGACCTTTCTGCTTGTGGGAAAAGGGTTTTGCTGGTACAAACAACTTGATGCACACGAGAGCTTTTTTTGGACTTTGTTGTTTTCAGTGGTTTTTGGAGATCACTAAAGGTCATACACCTCATCCCCAAGCTGCAAGTGTGCTTGAACAGCAGAGTGGGCCCTTTCAGGGGCCCAGTCCTCTTGGTGGGCAGTTCTCTCATCTGTGTCTTTTCTTCAGAAGTTGCCAGTAGTCAGAAGTTAGTAATTTACTTAATCACTAATCTTTATGATCGAGATGAGGAGGAAGTGGTGATGTGACTCTCTCTTGAGATACATCACTAAACTGCTGCCTGCTGCAGGAGGGACTTCTGAACGCAGCAGAAGTGGTGAGCTTAGAGATCCAGTCCTTACTCCTTGAGGTGACTTGCTAGCCTGCCTTCTGCTGGTGTTTCTGTCCTGTTCCATGCAGAGATCCTAATCTGTCCTCTCCAGACTGGGAGGGATGTGTCCCTGTGAGGCAGGTTCTCCATGGTGAATTCATTTATCACCACGAGGTACTAGACCTTGTCTTGGCAAATCCAGTGCCCGTAGTTCAGAGCTACAACAGCGAGTGTCATGTCAGACATAAATCTGTGTCCCTCAGCAAGCTTAACACAGTCCCACTAAACTTGAGAGATTTCACAAGTGGTGGGCAGGAGCTGTTATTCCTGATGCCTCTTTGGAAGCATCTGCTGCAGGCTGTGTCTGAGTGCAGGGATGTTGGTAGGCACAGCCTCGTGTTCTTGCTTTCTCAACCTCCTTTGGAAGAGAGGATTTTTTTTCCCCCCCTCTCTGATCCTGTTACGGTGGAAAGAAATGTGTTAGGAAACGTGCCTTGCTCTCTGCCTGCCTTCTGGTAGTGCCATGCTCATGCTGGGAGGGGTGCAGGCAGGGAGGAAAATGCAAGGCAGTCTGGCCCGGGTGTTTCTTACATAGTGCTCTTCCTTGCAGGTGTTGTCTCTTTCCCACAGAGGAATTTTCTAGGAAACGGAAATATAGAATCAAATACTTCCCACTAAGGTTGAAATGACATTTGTGCAGTGTCTTGACTCCTCATCAGCCACATCCCTGGCAGGAGGGTGTCCCTTGCTGGGGCAATCCAGCAGCTGTGTCAGTGCCGGTGTTAATGATTTTGCAGTGCTAATGGTCCCGCTCTGAGTCACCATCAGAAGCACACTTACTGTTTCCATGTGACCGCCTCCTGGGGTGCTTAGCAGGCTGCCCATTCCCACATTTCCCCAGGCCTTCACGATTTGCCTCTGATGAGTTGTTTTGTAGGCCTTCAAGACTGGCATTTTGAAGTCTTCATAGAGGTGATTGGTTTCTTGTGATCCTTTGAAATGGTGGGAGAATCCAAATACATCAAGAGAGGCATCAGAGTTGAGGCTAGGACAGCTGGCTACAACCACAGCAGAGGATTGAGCAAATTTTACTGATCCCCATCTGTCAGGGCTGGAGGAAATGGTACAGCAGAGAAAGAAGGAAGTATAACCTAAGCTTTTTACTCCTTGCATAACATTTCTGTGGCAAAATAGTCATGTTTGCAAAGCCCCACTGTGGAAAGGCTTTACTTTGAGGTGCAGGATGGTCTTCCATTGCTCCCAAGTGGATTTTACAGACACTTGAGAAGTTGGAGTTGACCTTGTTGCCCCAGAGAAGCAATATCAGTTTGTTGTCTCCATGCCGACCTCACTTTGTAAACACTGGGTTCTGTCCAGTGCCTTTGCACTGCTGTGATTGGAAACTCTCAGCCGTTGAAGGTCACAGAATCATGGAATAGTTTGAGTTGGAAGGGACCTTAAAGTCCATCAATCCCACCCCCTGGGCACCTTCNCCTGCCCTGGGCACCTTCCACTATCCCAGGGTGCTCCAAGCCCCATCCAACCTGGCTTTGGACACTTCCAGGGATGGAGCAGCCACAGCTTCTCTGGGCAACCTGTGCCAGGGCCTCCCCACCCTCGCAGGGAGGAATTCCTTCCCAATATCCCATTTAACCCTGCCCTTGGTCAGTGTAAAGCCATTCCTCTCTGTCCTGATGCCAAGTCCCTCTCCAGTTCCCTGTAGCCCCTTCAGACCCTGGAAGGAGCTCTGAGGTCTCCACACACCCTTCTCCTCTCCAGGCTGAGCAGCCCCAGCTCTCCCAGCCTGGCTCCATAGGGAGGTGCTCCAGTCCCTGTAGCAACTTCATGGCCCCCTCTGGATTTGCTCCAACAGTTCCATGTCCTTCAACTTGTTCTGAACTCCTTGCTTTTTTAATTACTTGGTTTTTGCATTCTTCAAGTTTACAGACAATTTTTGATGCATTTATTAAGCCAGTCTTTAGGCATGATCCAAACTATGCTTCCAACCTGGGTTTTTCTGCATTTATTTTGGTTTTTAATGTTACTTTTTAATAAATAGACTGCCAAATATTTGCTATAAAGTATATGAAAGTAAACATATTTTGTCACATCTTGCATGCTATAACTGATAACTGTTCAATATCATTGTGCTAAATGGATTAGGGCCATTAAATTGGTTAAATGTTTAAATGTTACAGTTTAAATTGGATGGAAAATACAAAAAAATGAGATGTGAAAAAAGAAAAAAAGATGAGTGAATGAAGGTGGACATTAAAGTTCTTTTTGAGTTTCACTCAGTAGCTGATGATTAAATGCCCCACTTGAAGAATCACTTACACAAGGATCAGGTGAAGTTATCTTTAAAGTTGTATACATGATGGCAGAATTGGAATGCACACTTGAGCCTTGAAAACTGTAACACTTTTGTCTGCTTTGGAAGATTCTTGGACAAGAGAGTTTATTAATACTGGAAAAATATTTGCTGTAATGTTACAGGAACCCACCCACAGTTCTGTACACTTAAGCCTGGGTTGTTAAAGCAAATATAGTCTGACAGCCTCAAGCTTAGGTGTAAGTGCATGTTTGGGGAAAAATGGTAAGGGTTAGGCTAAAGGGCTCTGAGTTCAGTACCTGAGTGGTAAAACTGCAGGATTCCTGCTGCCAGTTGTCCTCCCTCTGCTGTAGAGACTTCTGTATTGTGCTGCAGTATCTGTGAAATTCTGTATCAGCTTTGCTGGCTTCAAAGTCACCCTTCCCAAAGCCCTCTCAGATGGTGGATCAGGAGCCAGAGCTGGAACTCAGTGTGGGACTGTCCCTGTGCTCAGCAGCTTTGCTGTCACTGTGCCATCCTCCCCAGGCCCTCGGGAAGGGGGTGCTGCTGGCACTGCTGTGGGCACGGCGCTGGGATTGGGGATTGAATGCACCAGGGAGGGGTTGGTGTCAGCTGTCCCTGGGTTTGGCTTTGTCCTGTGCCACAGCTTTGCCACCTTTGTCTCACACAGGAAGCTGTGCTGTAACATCAGCCACTGGTGTGGTACCGATTGGAAATCATCTTCCAAAAGAGGAACCTGAGACGTGGGGCAGCTGTTCCTCCTGTTCTCAAATCCTGTTCTGTAGAGCCTTACGATGATGTGCTTTTTGTGTTCATCAACTGGATCTTGAAGTTGTAGAGAGAGAAGTGGTGCTGACCTTCCAGGTCAGGAACATTTGCCATCCATTATATAAATCATGTGAAATCTAAATTATGCAATTGCACATGCCTTTGAATACCCAGATAAAATCAGCACGTGAGTGCAGAGTGTCTGGCTAACCCCCGGCAAGGCTGAGTGGATATTTGAAAAAGTGATTTGGGTACTTTTTTTACATCTTGTATTAGTGAAGGCTTTTTTCTTTAGCTGCAGTTAGTCTGAAGCATTTATGGAGATAAGGTTTTCCCAAGGTTCTGGGTAGTTTGGTATCAGCAGTTCCAAAACCACACTGAACTTGTGCATAAACAAAAGCTTGTGTTTCAGATAATTAGTGAGTGATTAGAATTTCCTGAGTAGTTGTGAAGATTGATGCACTTTCATGAGTTGCCAAATCTGGAATACCCTGCCACACATCTTTGGAGGAAAAAACTGAACTTAGCACAGGATTCTTCCTTGGTTCACCAGTTCTAGGCTTTAGTTTTATTGAATATTTCATTGTGGTGGCTGCTTTTTCTATATTTTGTATGTGAGTACCTTCTATTTTGCATAAGATGAATAATTGAGGATTGCTGTAGGTTTAGTATTTCAGACTCTTCAGTGGCTTTGGGTAACCTTTTTGTAACTTTTACAATAAAAGTTTGTATAGAAGCCTGTTCAAAACCTCCTTGAAGTTTTGCTGATCCTTGGGAATGAGCAAAGAATGAGATTAAATTCTAGTGGTGCCTAGGAAAAGCAAAGGAAGAAGTGTGGGAATCTAGTCTTAGAAAAATTAGAGAAAATACAGAGCCACGCTGGAGGAAAGTACTGAATGTTTAATTGAAGTTTATATCTGCTTTTGGTCCTCCAATCCTGGTGTCTTAGTATTTAATGCCAGTGGATTTGTGGCTGTGGGCTTGCAGTTATTTGGAAGTGTTTATTTTTAAATTATTCTTCATTTATACATGTTTTGCTATGTGGTATTTGTTGTTTAGGCTGCAAGTTCATGTCCACTGCTTCTCTTCCTTTGGTTCCATGTTGTTTTCCTTGAGAGTTAAAGGGCTGCAGGGCTTTTCATGGGATGGTTTGGGTTGGAAAGGACCCTAAAGTTCATCTTGTTCCACCCCTTGCCACAGGCAGGAACACCTTCCACTATCCCAGATTGCTTCAAGCCCTGTCCAACCTGGCCTTGGGCACTTCAGGGATTTTCTAGACCTCAGGGAAAGACAGAGGTACTAAGCAAGAGTGGATATGAGAAAAAAGTTTGAGAAAATGGCTTTACTGACTCAGCTCCTGCCCTGGCTGCAGTGTCTGATGTCCCTCAGTGTCCCCCCACTCCCAGCTCTTCAGGCCCCTCCGTGCTGGGGGTTGTGCTCTGGGCTGGCGCCTTGAGGGAACTCCCTTGGGTTGGATGTGGAACCAGCAGGAGAGGCCTGAACCTCAATTCCCTCTGGGAAACCAGGAATAACCTTTGAAGTATTTTAACTTTACATCAGGCAGCCAAGTTGCAAATGTGTAGTTAATCTTAACAGAGGCTAATTTATTTTTGATGAATCTGAACTGATCTAATTACTAGCTTAGCCTGAAATTTGCTTCCCAGATGTTACTTATCCTGCCTTTAATCTGGAATACTGTTAACACTTATTAATTGTGCGAGTCTTCTGCCTTGTTTACCCATGAACATGATGCAGAGAAAAATGTCCAACTTGGGGCTTTTGTAATTTGATTTTGGCTTGCTCCTGACTTGGGGTGTCCACACAGCACCCACACTTTTGGAAAGGATGCTCCATGGGAACTGGGACTTGTAGGAGGTGCATGAGGCAGGTTCTGGGCTGTGAAGTGAATGCTGATGGAGCAGTTGTGTGTTGGAGGGATGCATCAGCTGGCTCTAAAGTGTCTTGGTGGCTCCTGGAGCCCTGCGTTCAGCTGCTGTTCTGTGCTCAGCCCTTGGTCAGATGTGATAATTTGAACAGTCAGCACTGAAATGCAACTTGAAATAGTTTGTTTTCCTTTTACAAGGCCTATAAATGATGAGATGAGTGGATCTGAAGAGGTTTCTTTGCATCTGCTCTAAAAGGAAAAAAAGTGATGATAGTCTCAAGCCAGTATTTTCCCCTCAAATTTTCTTTTTTGGTAGATCTTTTAATACAGGAAGTAAAAACCAAAGGGGCTCTTTACCAGGCACTGATACAGTTTCTAAGGTAGGAAATACTACTTAATGTTTCCATTAGACCAAAAAGACCCCCCAAATCCCAACCCAAAAGCTTGACATTCCTAATCCTCCTAACTGCCTAACAAAATCCAGTTATTTAGGGGAGCTTTTAAGATAATTGTAGGTGCAAATGTTCTGAACAAGTATTTACCATGGTGTAGTCAAGGCTTAAAAAACTTAAGCTCTGCATTTACTTCAGAAGTTTCAATGACTTCACTGTGTAAGTAACACGATTTGAAGTTTCCCTTCCCTGTAAAAGTACAGAGGAAAAACTGTTTTACTTTGGGATGGATTAAGACAAAAAGTGCAAATAGGTTTACCTAAATAAGTTTATGTGGAAAACAGATGAACCATTAGTGCAAAACTAATAATAATAATTGTAACTGGGAACTTGTGGGGACTTAATTAAAAAACATAAAATAAATAAGCAAACCAGTACCTTGCTCCTAACATCTGTGTACCTTCCTACAGCCCGTTTGTCAGGGCCATGTTTCTGATTGAAACATTTTGCTGTTAAAATTGATATTCACAGGCAGAAGGGATTTCTCTATGGAGGTATTTGTCCTCTAGAGTAGTGAAAGTTAATTGAGAAATGTTTCAGGCAAGTGTCTGCAACTGTTTGCAGTGATATCAGTGATAGGCTTGATGACTGCTTTGATGTACAATTTGAGTATTGAGGTTTTTCTGCTCTGGCAGGAATGTGGGTTGTGATTCCTGCACACACCAGTGTCTGCCAGGGAAGGCTGAGTGACTGGGCAGTGAAAAGCATGAACTGAGACAGCTGAACAACAAGCACCACTTGTAGGCTGAAGGTGGAATTAAAGCTGCTGTGGGGCTGGGAAGGGGCTGCAGAGTGCAGTGATTGGAAAATGAAGGCAATTTTCAGCTGCTGTAAGACAGGATCAGTGAGCCTCAGGTGAGGCTTTGCAGGGAGACTTGCTGGCTGCCTCTCGCTGCTGGATGCTCTTGCACAAGCTGGGAGAGTATGATGATGATGATGATGGTGATTTTATTGATTGACATTTTCCCCCTGCCAGCTCAAACGGAGCACGTGGGCACTGTGGGAATGTCACAAGGCTTAACACAGCCCCCAGCCCTTGCCTGGCTGATGTGCAAATGCTTTGACCATTTCTTCTGATGCTGCATCAGAGTGGGGCATCTAAACTGTCTGTTTAGAGGGGCAGGTGTGCAGAGAGTGACTTCTCTCTGTGTATTTGGGGCCAGTGGATTTACATTCAGCACCAGAGTTTGCACCATGTGCAAGTTTTGCAAGCCGTGGTTTGGTACTGGAGTGGTGCAGGGATGAGTCATCAAATTGCTACAATTACACAATTCGGTCCTCATTGTCATTGTAAATACAATGTATTTTTATAGGCTGGATACAGGCAGGTTTTGATTACTGACCCTTTACTCCAGACACTCAGAAAATTAACTGGGAGTTTAGGGTGTCTTTGAAACAGTTACGCAAGGAATGTGTTATTAGGTGTGATCCTTCAGTACCTGTCGAGGTAAGGCTGCCCTCAAGGACTAACAAGCTATTACATATTTTAAAAAACGCAACAAAACCCAACAAGAAACCCCACTGGATGTCTCTGGGGATTGCAGTAATTATATTGTTTTTCTAGTGACATCAGCTTGCTGGGTGGAAACAGAGGCATCCTGGAAAATAGCTGTGAACTGCTAGTTCAGTCAGTGAATATTTTTAATGTAAATCTTTATGAGAATGTGTATTACATTATTTCAGAAGCTCTAAAAACCAGCAGAGAGATTTTGCTGTTGTGGTTCTCAATCAGCCGTGGTGCTTCACCAGCTGGGGGAAGAATGAAATTCCTGCTCTGCCAGGCAGGCTCAGGCTGCAGTTTGGGCACACAACTGCCTGTGAAAAGGACGTGCCATCACCAAAAGCTCACTGGTGGTGTTGGAGTCCCTGCTTAGTGTTTCATGGAATTGGATCATAAAACTAATCCTGAACTGCTGAGCATTTTCATGTGCAATTTCAAATTGAAAACAGTGTAGTGTAACTCTGGATACAGCCCACAATTACCTGACTTCTGAGGGCCACCAGGATGAGCAGAGGGATGGAGCAGCTCTGCTGGGAGGAAAGGCTGGGAGAGCTGGGATTGTTCAGCCTGGAGAGGAGAAGCTTTGGGGTGACCCAATTGTGGCCTTGCAGTGCCTGAAGGGGCTACAGGAAAGATGGAGAGAGACTGTTTAGAGGGATGGAGGGACAGGACACAGCAAATGGCTTCCCACTGCCAGAGGGCAGGGTTAGATGGGATATTGGGAAGGAATTCCTGGCTGTGACGTTAGGGAGGCCCTGGCACAGGTTCCCAGAGAAGCTGTGGCTGCCCCTGGATCCCTGGCAGTGTCCAAGGCCAGGCTGGATGTGGCTTGGAGCACCCTGGGATAGTTGGAGGTGGCCCTGCCCATGGCAGGGGGTGAAGCAAGAAGAACTTTACAGTCCTTTCCAACCCAAATCATTCTGGGGTTCTCTGATAAGCTCCACGTGAAATCAGACATACCGAATACTCAGAGACACCCACTCATATGTCTACAGGAGATCAGCAAATTAATTCTGTAATGAGTTTAAGGTGAGGACTGATACTCTAGAAACAAAGTTAAAATAGTGGTACTAATTGCCAGTTATCAAAGCATTGGTGATTAAGCAGAATGAACTGTTCAGTAGCTGCTTATAGTCTCTGGAACCTGCAAAAATAAGTGTTCTGGAACATTTAGGTGAAGAATGGCTTGAGATTTGCCTTCTCTGAGCAGAGGCAGCAGCAGGCAACTGTTAGTTTTGGGGAATTTATTGCTCTGGCCAAAACTTCCTAAAAACAGACCCTTGAGAAATGTCAAGCCAGGTATGTAAGAGCATTAGGTGTCTTTTATAAACTTCCCATCTCTAACTTGTGGTCAAACTTCAGTGTTTGTTCGTAGCAGCTTGAAACACAAACTGGGGAACTGTGGTGCTGAATTCACTCTGTCTTCCTTTAAACTTTTTGGTGGTTAGTCAGAGGCCAAATAAAAATTGATGCTCTATTTTCAGTATGAGGGGTTTTTTTCTAATTTTGCCTTCAGCTGTTGGCTCTTGGTAGACTCTTTAAGTATTTTAAGTATATTTTTGTTTGAACTTCCAGCAATAGCTGCACTAAAATAAAACCTGGCAACTGGGAGAACAGCGAGCTAGGTAAGAAACAGAGCGTGTTCAGCTTAATTTGTGCAGATCCCCAGTGCTTACATAAATAGTTTAGTTTAAGCTGAAACAAGCAGTTACTAATACAGACATCAAATATAGACATGTCCGTGGTCAGCAGAGTTAACTTTAATCTTTGGTGGACAGCCAGCTGTCCCTGACCAGCAGAGTGTCCTGGGGCCAAGGAGGCCAGTGGGATCCTGGGGGCATCAGGAACAGCAATTCCAGCAGGTCAGGGAGGGATCCCACCCCTGTGCCCAGCCCTGGAGGCCCCTCTGCAGGGCTGTGCCCAGCTCTGGATCCTCAGCACAGCAGGGACCTGGAGCTCCTGGAGCGGGGCCGGCGGAGGCTGCGCAGGTGAGGAAGGGCCTGGAGCCTCTCCCTGCCCAGGAAAGGCTGAGGGAGCTGGGGCTGTGCAGCCCCCAGAGCAGCCCCCGCTGAGAGGGGCCCTCACCCCTGGGTGTCCCTGTGAGCAGGGCGGGGCAGAGCAGGGCCCGGGCTCTGCTCCGGGGGGCCTGGAATGGCACAGGAGGAACGGGCAGGGCCGGATCCCAGGAAGTTCCCCCTGCACAGGAGGCAGAGCTTCTTTGCTGGGCAGTTCCCGAGCCCTGCCCAGATTGTCCAGAGAGGCTGTGGAGTCTCCTCCCTGGGGCTGTTCCAGAGCTGTCTGGACACACTGCTGTGCCCTGTGCTCTGGGATGGCCCTGCTGGAGCAGGGAGGTGGCACCAAGAGAGCCCCTGGGGGCCCTTCCAGCCTGAGCCAGTCTGGGATTCGTACAGGATCTCAGGTTGGGTGGGATCCATAAAGATCATCAAGTCCAGCTCCCTGCTCCTCACAGGACTGCTGAAAACGAAATCAATTTTAACTTAATGAGCCTCAGAGCTTTGTTTTTCCAGGTGCTTTATAGTGACTATGGATAGTGGATTGAGTTAGTCTTCCATCAGCTATTTTCAGAAACTCTTTATTTGGTAAGTCGTTGGACTGTGGGCTCTATTTTCTACTTTTCTCAAGGGAATTACTTTTTTTTTTTGTCTAAAACTATGATGGGATTATCTCACTATATTAAAAATACATGATTAATGGAAAAATATTGAAGGAGCCATTTTCTGTAGGCAACCTGTGTGCGGCTAAACCTGTAGCTGATGCTGTGTTGGTGCTGGTGCTGCCTCCTCTGTGAAACCCAACATATTTATTGACCAGATTTGAGTAACTGTCCATACCTCTTCATGTTTCATGTGAATCTTTGATGACAGTGCTCCATACATAGGCCATGGCTGTGCTTCCAAAGGAATTCTTTGTGGTGATGAATTTGCAGTGGTTGGGACAAGCACACTTTGTCCGTGACCACCTACTCCTGACCTGACATTTGGAAGCACTGCAGGATTTATGCATTTCTTGACAGATTTTGAAGAGGGTGAGAAGTGAGGGATTTGGTCCTTGCTGTGAGAGGGGTTTATTCACATCTCATGCAGTCTAGGTTAGGGGTTCTCTAAATTAATTTAGTATTTGTGCTACAGTATATTTTTACTAAGAGTCTCTCCATAGTCAAAAGAGGAAAATCCCCTCTTATCCCTGATCAAGTATCAAGATGTTGTTAGTAAACATTAGCAGGTTCCCGGGTTAGCAAATGCTGTCCATTTCACCCTGAGGAGAGGCTCACATTCATTTGGAAATGCTTTAAAGCTTTTGGGAGTTTTTGGCTATATTAAAAGCCATGAGGGACACATGCTCATCACTTTTAGCTGGTGCAGATGGTTGCCCAGCTTTCTCCCTCACTGCTGGCTCCAGCTGTCCCAGAGGATGGTGGATTCCTCACTTTCCCTAGGAAATGTGTGGTGGTACCTTCAGCAGTGCCTGGGTGGGCAGAGCTGGGTTCCAGAGCTGATTGAAGCTCCAGCTCTGTGCACTCGACCTGCAGAGTTTGACTTCAAGATTTCCAAGTATGTATTAGTTACTTTTTATTGTTTCTTCAGCTTCTCCAAAGTCAGATATAGATGTGATTTGCTAAAGGGCATCAGAGCCTGTTTAGCTGACCTGTTCTAATTAGTTTCGCTTATTTTGTAATTTTAGCTGAAATTTCCTGGTGGTTTTTTCCCAGAGAGTGGGAATCTTGTGAAAAGGTAGATTGTTGAAGGCTTAGTTTGGTTTTTAACCGAGGTGGAAATTACTGGTGTAGTCTCAAGGGCAGTGGGAAATAGAAGTTCTTTTTCCTATCACTTTCCCTTTCATTATAGCCAAAATATAAGTCTGCTCTTCTTCTTTTCAAGGTAACACAGCTGTTGTCCTGTTTTGTCTGTCCATGCTTTGTATCCTGTGAATCCCTTTGTCAGGGAAGAGTTTATCATCAAAGAAACTAAACAGTGTTGTCTGCCTTGCCTGGTGCCACTGCTGAAACTTGTGTGTCCTGCCCCAGTTCCCAGGATTACCTGCTATCACTTCCATAATTGCTCTCCCGATACTGGAACTAAAACTGGGTTAAGGAACAAAGGCTCTTCCCCTGCCCAGGCAATTAAGTGACTAAAGGCACTCCCCAGTCCTGGAGCCTGCTGCAAAGCTAGGCTGAGAGCAGTCTGCTGGAATGGTAGATCAGCCTGTCCAGGTTGGATAGAGTTCTGCTGGGAACGATGCAGCTTTTCCTGCACCTGCTGAGTGGGGGGAGCCTTGCAGGCCCAGTGCCACTCCCCTGTAGGAAAACACTGGTGCTTTTTGCACCCCACGTTGTACAGCCACACATACATGGAACTGCTGTGCTGCAGACATTAGTTGCTACCTGGTATCCAAGGATCTTAATGGAAACTGTGATTTATGGAGTTTTATAATACCTACAATTTCTTTGCCTTTGGGGATCATTGATAGCTGTTTCTATTTTGGAAGCTTTTCATGACCTCCAAAGGGAATTAGCTTGCTGTAATTAGGCTTGTCAGTACCTTGTGCTCTCCAAGTAACTTTTGAATCTGTTTGCCATGGTTATCTGCACCCCATGGAAATCCCAAAGACGAGGTCTTGTGGAGCAGAAAGACTAAAGAAAGCCTGAAGTTGCTGCAGGACTAAGCAAGGAGCGCGGGATGCAAATCTTCAGGAAACGAGCTTTTAAACTTCCCAGCTTGTAGAGCTGTGTGTAAATTTTACTGCCATTTCTGGTTACAGTCAGTGAAAACAGAGACTGAGGCTTTTCTCAGTGTAACTCGATTCACTTGGGTTTTAACAACTGTAAGGCAGCAGCAAAACATCCCTACTTGGACCCATTGTTATCTCTTGGCTGTTGCTGCCATTCTCAGTAGGGATGGAGAGCTCTTACACCAGGCTGACTAATTAAGGAATGACAGCTGGCTGGAAATAATCATTCTACTTTTGCAAGAGCTGTGAGCAACTTAACAAGAATCTCTGGAAAAAATGAACATATAAACAAGATGAATTGACAATATTTAGAAGCTCTGCTTCCACTGCAAGGCTTTTGGTGGGGTCGAAAATCATGCCTGGGGAAAGTCTGCAAGGGCAGGTTGGCCTTGCTGGGATCACTGGGATGAGATTTCACTGCTTCCATCAGGTCTTGGAGCTGTTCAGCAGAGCTGCAGGGAAATGGAATTCCATGTGGATGCCACTTCAAAGCCACTTGGGAAACAGAGGTGGCTATATGTGGAGGGTGGGTGGGGTGAACAACGAGGAGCAGGTTCGGGGAAGAGTTGGACTTGTAGATGCCTATCTTAGTCCTTGCACAAGAGCTGGAGGCCAAGGGCAAGGACTAGTGACACCAGCCATCAGGAATTTTGGAATTCTTCTTTTGCCAGGTGCTGGGAATGGGCAGGACAGGTCAGAGTTGTGGAATTGCTTCTTCCAGACAACAGGGCAGGATCCACCCCATCACCTCCTAGTCTTCAATTAGTAGGTTTAAGTGCTGGAGAGAGAGATTGTAGTGTGAGTTAGGATGTGTGTGACATGGGGAATGACCCCAAAATTAAGTGTTTTAAGGCAGAAGCAGGGCAAATTTATGAGAAAGAAAAGATATAATAGGGAAAACAAACTATGGATTTGGGAGCAGAAAGGAGAAGGATGAAGGATTTAAAAGCTCTAAAATACAGCAAGAAAATGTGGGATGAGTCAGGATGGGAAAGGAGAGAAAACACAAGAAGCTGTAGTAGTAGATACCATTCAGCTAAATCAGCCACCTACTTCCTGGTGAAATTTCTAAATACACTGTTAATTTCCAGCCTAAAAATCAGTCTATGTTATCTGCCCTCACATTCAGGGCTCAGATGTTGAGAGGACATGGAGCAGGACTGCCTCTGCCAGGGCATCCATTTGTGGATCTGGGATGCTGTTGTCTCAGCCAAGGCTGTGCTCTGCTGCTCTGGAGGAAGAGGGATAAGTGGAGAGAGGCAGGAAAAATGCAGTTCTTCTCCTTCTCCCTTGGATCAGTGGACATGGTGGTGAATGATGCTACATCCACTTGGCAGCTGATCACTGCTGGAGTTCCCTGGGCTCAGTATTGGGGCTGGTCCCATTTAACATCTTTATCAATGACCTGGATGAGGGGATCGAGTGCACCCTCAGTAACTTCACAGGTAACACCAGGCTAGGCAGGAGTGTGGATCTGCAGGAGGGCAGGAAGGCTCTGCAGAGGGATCTGGACAGGCTGGATCCAGGCACTGAGGCCAATTGTGTGGGGTTCAACAGGGCCAAGTGCTGGGTCCTGCCCCTGGGTCACAACAACCCCATGGACGCTCCAGGCCGGGGCAGAGGGACTGGGAAGGGTCCAGTAGGAAAGGCCCTGGGGGTGGACAGGGCTGGACACGAGCCCAGGGGTGCAAGAGGCCGATGGCCCCTGGGCTGTGCCAGCCCTGGGGTGGCAGCAGGCCCAGGGCAGGGCCTGTCCCTGTGCTGGCACTGCTGGGGCTCCTCCAGGGCTGTGTCCAGTTCTGGGCCCTCACGGCCACAGAGACCCTGAGGGGCTGGGGCGTGTCCAGGGCAGGGAACGGAGCTGGGAAGGGGCTGGAGCAGCAGGAGCAGCTGAGGGAGCTGGGAAAGGGGCTCAGCCTGGAGCAAAGGAGGCTCAGGGGGGCCCTTCTGGCTCTGCACAAGCCCCTGACAGGAGGGGGCAGCCAGGGGGGGTCGGGCTCTGCTCCCAGGGAACAGGGACAGGACAAAGGGAAACGGCTTTGAGCTGTGCCAGGGGAGGCTCAGGTTGGGCATCAGGAGGAATTTCTCCATGGAAAGGGTGGTCAGGCCTTGGCAAGGGCTGTCCAGGGAGGCACTGGAGTCTGGACAACTGGACGTGGCACTCAGAGCTCTGGGCTGGTGACAAGGTGGTGTTTGGGCAAAAGGTGGACTTGATGGTCTTGGAGGTCTTTTCCAGCCTTAATGATTGTGTGATCCTGTGACATTCCTAGGATGTAGCATCTCCCCAAAGCCTGCTGTCCAGTTTTCTTTCCCTGGGGATCAGCAGAGGCACAGTGGGATTGAGCAGGGGCACAGCCCAGAGGGAAGCTCTCCCTACAGTCTACCTCGTGTGGAAGTCCCACGGTTTTGGTGTCGTTTGTGTCCGTGCAGTCTGTGTCACAGTGCTGCTCCCCTGTAGTTTTGTTGTGTGTTCCTAGAATGACATCACGTGTAGGAGGCAGTTCTTAGTCTCCATCCCAGGGAAAGCTGGCAAAGCTCTCTGAGATTTTCTGCTAAAGGGAGAATGCAGTGGCAGAGTCCCTCCATGACCTGCCAAAGGAAAGTTAGGGTTAGGTTGGGGCTAAGTTGATGAAATGTGGGATTTCTGCTGAATTTGCTGGCCCAAACCACTGTCTTTGATATTCTCTGTGTTCCTTGCTCGTAGCTCTAGTGCCCATGTGTTTATCTGGCCTTCAGCTGCCAAAGGAGATGAGCTGTTCCTCACTCATTTAAGGACATACTAATTGGAAGCCCCGTTAACAACATAGAATCACTGTAATGAGTATTTTACATATTCATATTGAAATAAAATCAAAGAAACCCTGCATAGTTCCCTGGTGGCATGTTTGCTTTCCAGAATGGTGTAACTGGTGTGGGCTGCTTGGGTCCCAGTAAGTGAGGGGCTGGAGTGTGTCCCTTGCTGTGGGAGAGCACCCCTTGCAGCCATTGCACCCCAGTGTGAGGGATGGTTGGGGGCAGGGTGTGGTTGTGGGGAACTGGGATGGCCCTCAAGAGACTATCACTGCAGAAAACATGCAAAGTGTGCTTTACTTCCCAGTGTTACTGTTCTACCTGCATCCAGAAACACTAAAACACTTATTCTGGGAGTCACCCAAATCATTGACTGCCTTTATCCCTTCCTGGATTCCCCTCCAGCCATCTCCTGGGAGTGTACATTACCATGTGTGTCATAACCAGGTAGTCGAGTCTTTCCATCACCTTATGCACAGTTTTTATCATGTGACACGTGTTTTTGCACACCTTTAAGGAGGGTGTGAGGTAAACTTGAGGAAGGGTTGCTATAGATGGGATACTGTTAATTTTCCCAGGTTTTCTGCTTTTGTGCAGCACACCCTTATGGAAGAAAGAAGAAGAGATGAATGCTTTTTTGATGGAGTTGTGTTTTGAGTGGAGATGGGTGTAGTTGTTAAGGAGTTCTCAATATTCCATGATGGCAAAAGTAAAGGAATTCTGTGATTTATTCCATCGTGTTTTACTGGAGTGTGTTGTTCCTCTTTCTGCTGAAACAGAAGGGAAGAAGGCTGAAATAAATACAGAGAGGATTTCAGGACAGTTTGTCCTGATAACCCTCTGGCAGTCACCTGGAGTCTCCTGGGCACAGGGCTGGGGGAAGCAGTAACCTCCTGGGAATGAGGTACCTGGCGCAGGGAGGAAGAGCTGGTGGTTGTGCCATGGACACCAAAGGGAGCAGGTCACCAACAACATGGGAGGAAAGGAGGGAAAGATAGTGATGAGCTCATAGAAAGGTTTGCAGCTGAAGGTTTATAGAAATTCTTCCATGGTTTTTTTTGTGAAGGAAAGGGAGGAAGAGAGAAGTAAGGAGCAGTTCTGTATATGGGGAGAGCACTGCAGTTAAACCCTGCCCAGGGCTACAGGCACAGCCTGGGCAGTGAATTGCAGAGATACTCTGCAGAGAATGATCCCTATTCCTTGTGGTAGGCTGGAGCTGGGAAAAAAAAGCATATTCTGTTGCATGTAAGTAGTGTGTAGTGATTTTTTTTTTTTCACTAGCAGTATGCAATTTAACTCTGGCAGAAAGTGCTGGTTGAATACATTGACAGGTTTAATTGCTTTGGCTTGAGTAGGATGAAAGTGAATTTATTTCCCAGTGAGAAAAGCGTTGAAAGGCTGCATGAAAACCTGTCAAAGGAAATTGAAGCGGGGTTGGGGAGTTATCTTTACAGTAAATGGAATTGATAAACATGTCAGTTAAAAGGGGAATTTATTTATAATACTCAGGTTTTGTGGCCAGAAGTCTTTGAGAATTCCGTTCACTGGGAAAATGAATTTTATCTGTTCAATTGATTTGCTTTTTCATAATGCTTGTAAAGCAAGAAATTGTCACAGAATAAAAATCTGAAATAATATTTCTTCTTTTTTTTCTAGAACACGTCAGTAATGGAGGATCAGAATGAAGATGAGTCTCCAAAGAAAAATACCCTGTGGCAGGTAGGACTAACATTGATGTAGAAGGAGAGATGACATGGTTTTGTATGTTCTTGCTTTTGAGAAACGTCCAAATCTTGTGTCTGCATAATCATCCTTGGACGAGGTTGGGTGCATCATCCTAAAATTAGCTGAGCCTTCAAGTAAAGGATGACGCCACTTAATAATCCTTGAGAAATTACCAGTTCTCAGATTTTGTAGTTTGTGCTGACCTTGGAAGGACAGTTCTGCATCAGAAAGATACTTGGGAATAAAGTTCATCTGTATTTCTGAGCGTGTGACTGTTGTTTAAAAAGAGAAGTTCAGCATGGCAAGGACTTGTAACCAATTTGCTTTGAAGAAGTTTGGGAATATTTCAGAGAGCTGACAATTGTTCCCCAGCAGCCCCCTTGGCCTCCTGAAGGGCTCAGAGGAGCCTGGCTTCAGTCTTAAGTTCTCACTAATTAGCAGTAATTCCTGCTGTGGTGTTCTTGGAGCATCCTGATTTGTAGCTAAAGCTCCCAGGATTTTAATGAGGTGTTTATGTGGATGTCCCAAACATTGACATGAGCTAGTTTTCAAAAACAAACCAAGCCCTTGATTCTCAGTTTTCGTTTATGGACAATCAGTTCCACACTGACACGAGGGTCTGGAATTCCTGTGTTAATCGGAGTATTTATATTCAGCTTTGTCTCTTATTTTAACTGCCAGAACCTGAGTAAAACATTTGTGGAGACAAACTGCAATGTGCTGAGAAACCACTGGTTTGAGCTGGGAAAGGTAGTTCTAAAATGAATTAAGTTCCTTGCTCTTTAAATGGTGAGGGAATTCAAGACTTTCAGTGTAAGAAGTAATTTAGGAGTAAAGTCCTTTCATTGATCTACATCTGTGAAAGATGAAATTTATCTGATGTAACTCATCTTGAAGAATGGGTTTTAAAATTTAGTTTTGTTTATTTGTTTGCATCTTCTTACATGTTCTTCCTTGAGAGAGTTTTTATAAAGCTGTTCCTTTAGTTTATGTGTAAATACTAATGTTTAAGCTTACACTAATATATAAATAATATTCCTTTTCCAAACCCAGATAAGTAATGGAACTTCATCTGTGATTGTCTCAAGAAAAAGACCATCAGAAGGAAACTACGAAAAGGAAAAAGACTTGTGTATAAAATATTTTGACCAGTGGTCTGAATCAGATCAAGTGGAATTTGTGGAACACCTCATTTCACGAATGTGTCACTATCAGCATGGACATATTAACTCCTACCTGAAGCCCATGTTACAGCGGGACTTCATCACTGCGCTACCAGGTAACCACAGCTGCCTGTGCAGAGCTTGGGCTGTGCACACTCTCAGCAATGTCCTCCAGGTTTCATTGTCCCTTAGAAATAAAGTGGTGCTTCCTAGCCCAAAGAAGGGCAGGAGGGCAGCTGAAGTCTTTCCCTTCTGTGATTAATTGAATTGGCCACTGGATGCCAGTGTTGTTCCATGTTAAAATAGTTGGGCTATCCCAAAGAACAGTTTGTGCTGACTTGGAACTGAGTTGTCACAAAGGTTGTACCTCTGCAAGCTCTGCTCTAAATTCCTTTTTCACACAAATCCATACGTACAGAAAGTATCACTGCAGAGGTGTTTTAGTTTATGAAGTCTAATGTACATTTTAATTTAGTTCTGAGTTTCTTTAATCTGAACTAGAAAGCTGCCTGCTCAGATGAGCGTATCTGGTTTGTCTAGTCCTGTTGCTGACCTAAGAGCAAAAACACTTGTGGATTTTTATTGTGTTGTCCAGCCATGATTCCTCCCTTCAGTTACTCAGAACTTCTGACACCCGTCAGTGTCAACCTGTGCCAGTATTCAGATACAAAATCTGTTCTTACACTTCGTGCATTTTTTCAAATAACTGGGTGTATAGAATCTCTAGCTTTTAATCTCCTGGTGAATTGTATCTATTTTTCCATTAATTTGTGGAAGAAATTATCTCTTTGGATTTTTGTTGCTGGGGAGAGTGATTCATTTGATTGTTTGAAAGGTAAATGTGCAGACATTGTGTCCAGAGTGGGAAATCAACATGGAATAAGTGGTCAGAGTGTTCTGTGTGCCACTGGCAGTCCAATGGCCCAGCCTCACCCTGCAGCCTGTAGTGTTATCCCAGGAATGCCAGTCCAACAGTGAACGCTGAGGGTGGAGGAGGAGGTGATGCAAACCATGAAAGGAGTTGGAAACTGGTAGTTCTTTGTGCACAGGGACCACTGAAGTGAAGCCTCTTTAAGGGTTGGTTGTACTGCAAACTCTGTCACTTGTAGCCATTGGTGTGTTTGGGTGGTCTGGTGTGGGGCATTCCTGGTGTGTGGGACAGGATCTGTTCCCACGCCAGGGGGCCTGGTCTCTGTAGTGCTGCAGTTTCACAAAACCTGGAGGAATTCTACTTTGGGAGGTGATGGGGAAGATTTTGATTCATCTGACAAACGTGGTTGAAAAGAGAGTAGGGGAATGAAGAACACCGAACAGGGCACAGGAGGTGATAGGGAGTTTTATATGTGCTCTATTGCCTTAAAAAAAGAAGCTTACTCTGAAAAGGAGGTGTCCTTTCCCCCCACGTCTGATTCACAGGAGTGACTTTATAGAACCCTGAGCTTGTCTGGCCACACACAGGAAAAGGTGCATTTCCTGGGCAGACCTGTCTCCCTTAGAGGCTGTGGCTGTTTATTCCAGCTTGTTCTCAAAATACTGACTGCTGATCTCTCTAGGGAGTACCTGGGATTAACTAAATATAAAGTGGAGAGTCATGGTGATCACAGAGTCATTAGGGTTGGAAAAGCCCTCCAGGATCACTGAGTCCAACCTTGTCCCCAGCCCAGAGCACTGAGTGCCACGTCCTTCCTTGGACNTGGACACCTCCAGGGATAGGGACTCCAACACCTCCCTGGGCAGCCCCTGCCAAGGCCTGACCTCCCTTTCCATGCAGAAATTCCTCTGCTGTCCAACCTGAGCCTCCCCTGGCACAGCCTGAGGCCGTTCCCTCTCCTCCTGTCCCTGTTCCCTGGGAGCAGAGCCCGACCCCCCCTGGCTGCCCCCTCCTGTCAGGGACTTGTGCAGAGCCAGAAGGGCCCCCCTGAGCCTCCTTTGCTCCAGGCTGAGCCCCTTTCCCAGCTCCCTCAGCTGCTACTCATAGGAGTGACTCTCCAGACCCTTGGTGTGCAAGTCTGAGCTTCAGTTACAATTTTATTTTGTTTGTTTTTATACCTCAAGGCTGATACAGAGTTATCCAGATCTTTCATGTTACATATTTCTGCCTAAGAATGTTTTGGGAGCTTTATAAGATGACACTTGTTTACACCACTTTTGTATATATCAAAATACATCTTTGCAACTTTTGTTGCTTTTTTCCAATGTAAACACTGGGAATTGTTCCCATATTCAGCCTTTCTTGAAGGTGAGGTGGCGTGCGAAGAACATCTGTCTAGATTTACCCAAGAACTTAATCTGAGCTGATTGAAATCAATCCTGTGTTGGGCTGCAATCACATTAAAGGATAACAGTGAAGTGCCAGTCTCAGGCACATGGAGGGGTTTTTGGGGTCATCCTGTGCAGGGCCAGGAGCTGGAATCAATGATTTTTGTAGGTCCCTTCCAGCTCAGGATATTCCATGACGCCTTTTTAAAAGATAGCTTTACTTGTCTTATAAAAGTCATTGTTTTTTTAAACAGAAGTAGTTTTTGCTTGCTACTGCCCTGACCAATTTTACTCCTGTGAGAATGCAGGAAAAATGGAAAAAAAGCTGATTTCCCTTGTCTTCAGTGACAGAGTGACAACTGTGGTGTGTTTGTCCCTAAGTGGGGACAGCAGGTTCACTCTGCAGGGTCTGTTCTCCCTCTCTGGGCTGTGCTTGGGCTCTCTGCTCCTCACACCAGGAGAAGGGCTGGTGCTGTGCCAGCTGCTGCAAGCCCCGTGGAGCAGAGGGACTCAGAGCCTCTGCTCATTGTTTTTCCACATCTGCCAGTGGTGTTTCTTCTGGAATGTCAGAAACATCTCTAAAAGATGTGTGTGTAATGGACAGCAAAATTGTAAGAATAACTTAGGTTCTCTCTGAGCTTTTGATTCTTTAGATCGATAAGAAATTAATATTACTTGCAGGGTCTCATCCAACTCGTGCCCTTTCCTTAAAGGAATTAGAGCTTTGACCCTTGAGCACTCCCTTGTCACCCTTGATTAGGAAAGGAAGCCCCTTCCCCTTCCCCT
>WBMZ01011696.1:0-61546 GCA_013400975.1 Atrichornis clamosus | reverse complement strand
TGGGCGGGTGGGTATTTGCTGGGTGCACATGGCGTTAAGGGGAGGGTCCGAGGGATGGGGGGAGGGCACTGGGGATGCAGGCTCACCCTTGAGCTGAGGGGTGGGGCTGCGGGCGGGTGATGGTGAGCGCAGCAATGCCTCCTCCTGGGAGACTGTTTTGGCAGCTGTTGATTGGAGGTGAAGAGTAGGTGTGAAAAGCAGATTTCAGCCAAGAGATGGTGCCCTAACTGTGGCAGGAAGGACTGAGGCAGAGAGCTGTGTTTCTTCCAAGGAAGAGAGCAGACAGGCTTTCAGATGGTGACTTTGGAAATCACAGTTTGCACTTAGAAGGGCAGGATGTCTAATCCCAGGAGTGGGATGCCCAGTCCCTGGGAGGGACAAGTCTTGCTGCAGCTGGACAAGGGCAACCCTTGCAGATCTCCCACAAATCCTGACAGAAATATGCCCAAGTTGGCAGACTTGAGGACCTGTGCCAAGGATGTGGTGGTCCCTACCAGCATGGCACTGTTGGCACAGGGAGAGTGGCACTAAGCCCAGTGTGGGACACCACAAGAAGCCTTGGGGGCTCTCTGGTCTGCCTGGAGCATCATCTGATCTGCCGGCCGGGGACATCTTTCCATGGCTTCACCCTGCTCGGAAGGGGAAAGCAACAAGGGAAAGATAATCCACTTCTCCATAGCTGCAGGATGGCTCCTTGCAAGGAGCTGTGAGGCAGGTCGGTACCTCTCCCTGCATGCATCTGTGTACCTCTACGGACAGGTGGATGCTTGGGGCTTTCCCATGGGTTTTTCACATCCTGAACAAGTCCTTTGTTCTTCCCCAGGAGAAATACGCCTGCACGAGCAGTCTCAATCCTCAGCACAACCCCGAGTCGCTGCTGACTGTCCCTGCAGCCTCTGGAGGCACAGACGTGCACTCGCTGACCCCTCCACGAGCCGGGGGTTGTTGGCTGCCTCTCAGACAGGAGCAGAGCTGAAGCATCTTTGCAATTTAAGACAAGTCTTTTGTGGCCTTGGCTGGGCAGGTTGAGTATTTGCTGAGCAGGGTGAAGTTTCTGAGCTCACCTGGTTTCAGAACTCGGGTGGTTTATCAGTGATGCCACTGGCCTGAGTCTGTTCTCATCTTCAGGAAAATATTCCCAAAATGAGACAACACAAAGAGTTCTCACACTTGAAACTCATTTGTTTGAATACAAAAACGGCAGAGACCTCTGCCTTCTGCAAGACATCTGCTGTATCTTCCCTGCCTACCTCTGCTGAGTATTTGTCAATAACTGAAATTTCTGCACCTTCCCATGGCAGGGAATCTCCTCCCCTCTCCTCCTGGCTCTATCTGCCAGCCGCTGTGGCTCTCTCAATGTCTCCATTTCACCAATTACTCTTTCTCCCGAAAGTATTACCATCACTTTTATTTAAGCAGGGCTTTCTGACATCCCCCACCTTTCCAAAGCTCCCTGGATTTGAGATTCCCTTATATGCCATCTTGCAGGGTGGATCAACTGCAGCTGCTTAATTTATGGGGCTTCAATCCTGATCTCAATACTGTGGATAGAAAAAAAGGAAGGGCTTTCTGTCAGTTTTGTCTTAAATCAATTACTTTCATTAAGAGGGAGCTTGTTCTGCAAGTGACTTGCTTGGATTTAAAGGCAGGAGAAAAGAAACATAAAGGCCATGATGAAGCAAGACAGAACTTGAAAAAATTGTGTGGGCACCAGCTCATCTCTTAAAACATTCTTTGCCCAATCTTGGGAAAGGAAGAAAATATGCCGTTATTTAGGTTTGTTTTCCACAAGCAGGGCAGTTTTGAGGCTGCATGTCAGACTTAAATTATAATCTAGAGCTCTGCACAGCAATCGAGATGGGATATCATAATGGAGATCTGCACCGAGACCTTGCAGCGGGCAGGAACTGTTTGTTGCATTCCTCCTGCTGTGCCTGTCTGGCTTTCTGTGCAGGTAGACAAAGGCTTTGCTGTGGATTCGACCACTTCAGCCCAGGAAAACAAAGTTTGGAGTGAAGTTCTTGTTAGGAACCAGGCAAAGCACTAGAGCCAGGTTTCCACGGAGATCATGGGATGCTGCAGATGGGTTTGGTGCCTTACTTGGGCTCCACAGCCCTGAGAAATATGCCATGAACTGTGGGGTGGAAGCATCTCTGAGTGCTGCTGAGGGCAGAGCATGTTCCCCAGCTCTCATCTCACTCTTCACCTGCCCCAGGGAGGGGAAGGGGAGAAGGTGTTCCCACCCAGTGCTCCGGAATGTGGTGCAGGGAGATGCCACGTGAGAGCCTCAACGCTGAGGTCCTTCAGCAAAGGTCCTTCCTTACATCCTTGCCTCAACCTCGGGATCTGTCCTGGACCAGGGATCAGGATGGGAGCTTCCTCCTCTATCAAAAAACATGTATTTTGGAAAGCAGTGATGGTTCTCATGGACTGGCAACAAGCTGGTGGTGTGATGGGGCCACAGCATTTTAGGCAGAGTTGCCTCCATCTCCCCAGAGGGACTGGCAGGCATAGGCTGAGGAGGGATGATGGGACACAGAGGACCTGTCAAGGGGGAGAGAGGCCAGAGCACTGTTCTGGATAGTTTCATCTTATATGCCTGCCTTGCAAAACAAATTACCAGACCTGTTCTTGGAGAGCTGTACCTATCTTTGAAGCATCCTTGGCCTTTGTTTTATCATCCCAAACAGCATTAAATGTGGGTTGGGAAGGCACCTTATCAGGTGCATCTCCTTGGAAAAGCTTGAAAGGCTCTTGTCACACTTTTCTTTATGCATGCTTTGAATTTATTACTCCACATTGCCCAGAGAATCTCAAGACAGAAAATATATTAGAAAAGAAGATGATGCCTCATCCTGAGCAGAGCTGATATTAACGTGGCTGTTACACCAGAGGCCCAGTGCTCTCCTGCCAAGGTGTCTGCAGTCAGAGCAGGCACTGACTCCTCTGCAGGCCCAGTCTTGTGGCTTGGCCGGAGCTGCTTCCCTGGCATGATCAGTGCTTCCCTGGCATGATCAGTGCTTCCCTGGCATGATCAGTGCTTCCCTGGCATGATCAATGCTACTGGAGTTGCCGGCAGCAGGGGAAGCCAAATCAGCACAAGGGGTCAGTAGCAGAGGTAGATTCTGGTTTTGTTGGCTTCCAGGCTTAAAGCTGATCGGTCAACCCGCACTGTCTTGGGATGAATCTCACCTCTGCTGCCTGTCAGCTTCCCCATGGCCAAACTGCAAGGATGGCTGGGCCTGGGAGGAGATAGAACTGTTAGAGGCACTGCATGTGTGCTCAGCATTCAGCATCCTCAGAGCTCCCAGAGGTGGTTTGGTGCCTTCATCCCGGGTCAGCCAAGTGCAGCAGGTTGTGAGAACAGCAGCTGTTGCCCTCCATGTCCAGGACTGCAGCCCAGGGCCGGGGACACCCCTTGTGTGGAGTGGGGGCCAGCAGAAATGTGACAGTCCCAAGTTTGGCCACAGTGGGTTTTCCAAGCCACGCATGTGCTTCAGGTCCTGTCCTCTGCAGACAGGGCTGTGCCCCTGGAGGAGCAGGAAGCCTTGGGCAGAGATGATTTGCTGGTACAAAGGCTGGAACAGCACTTGGCTGCAGACCCCCAGCAGCCTGCTGCTTCCTGCTGTCAGAGAAGCATTGCCTCCGTGATCACACACAGTGAAAGCTGAATGCTTTTGACATCTCACCATGCACACTCCCCACGGACACCACCGAGCCAAGACAGCTTTCTCCCTGGCTCCCATGGCCCCCCAGTTGTGAGCATGAAACCAAGCTGGTGAATAATTCTGCTGATGCACAGAAGAGAAAATCCTGTTCCCTTCTCCGGGGGCAGACGGGCAGGGTTAATGGGAGGAAGAGGCTGTGACAACTTGACTTTGTGGCTGAAGTCAGCAAATCTGGCTTCTGGGACACATGGGAACAGGCAGGGAGCAGGAGCCACTTTTGCACAGTCACTTCTCGGAGGCAGGCAGGGTTTCAAAGGAAGAATCCTTAGCAGGATGTCACAACTTGGGAGGAGTTAAAAAAAACAAGCAAACAAAGAAGCCCACAAGTTCTGTAGGGCTGGGAAATGCAGAGTCAAGGAATGAGGTTTCAAAAAAAGCCTGGTACTTGTATCTCGGACGCAGTAACAGCGTGAGGTGATGCTGGCAGTTCCTGAGGACACCAAAGCTCAGTGTGGTCAGCAGGCGCAAGTGTGAGTTACCCTGTCCCATGCAGGGAACGTGTCCCCTCCTCGTCCCCCTCAGGTCAGGGCTCCACCAGTGGCAATGTCATCTGAAGTGGCTGCCAGCAGCCGTGGGAAGGAGGGAGCCTCATACACACATCCACCAGCATGGGCACTAACAGCTGTAGAGGATCTTGGATCATCCCACTGCCCTGTTGGATAATCTGACTGGGTCTATCTTAAGCTCCTTCTCTGATCCAGAGGCTGGGGCAGGAGGATGGAGCTGGGAAATGGGTGAGTGTGGACACCCCACCCACAACCCAGCAAGGGGTGAGGCGTTGGGTTACTGGGATGTGCAGCAGGGACCATCATGCCCACACACTGGGCAAGGAGATGCCAAGAGCTGTTGAGGTGCTTGCCCTTAAAGGATAAGCTCCCTCCTTCCCCTAATGCTGACACCCAAGAGCAGCTCTGTGGCTCTTTCTGCTGAGGATGGTGCTGTGGAAAGCAGAACACACGGAACCTTCCACACAGGGCCGGTCTTTTCCAGGTCAGCAAGGACCTCATGGCCCTATTCATGAGCTGGGCTGCTGGAGGGGGTGCCCAGCCTGTGCAATTTTGCCCCAGCAGGTTCTTGATTCTGTCTTCCCAGCTTGAATCCCAAGTGACAGGAAACCTGGCAGCTCCCAGAGGCCATCCTTGCCTGATGGGGGCTGGGGCAGCTAAAAGCAGCCTCCAGGAGGGAAGTGGTTTGGAGGGCGATGTTTGCCGGTGATGAGCACACAGCCACGCTGTGGGAGCACTGTGGCAGATGGAGCTGGCAGCCAAGCGCCTGTCCTGCTTGTTTTGGCTGACTTCTGAGACCTCTGGCTTTTCCTAGTAGCACTTGGATGTGCTGGTACTCAGGAGACCTGACCAGGCACATTCAGACAAAGCTGAAAATATCTCCCTTGCAGGCAACAGAGGCAAAGGGGAACCAACAGCTCGGCTCCCTGAGAGACGGGGACTAGGCTGCAGAGGGATGGTTGTTTTGCTTGGGCTTGTCCTCTGTCAGCCAAAAATGCATCCTGCAGAGCCACTGCTGTGGCACAGTTAAAGGTGACCCCAGATGGGCAGCAGGTCTCAGCTATGGAGGGGATAAGAGGTTCAGTCTCCTCAATTCCTGCAAGGCAGGATGTCTCAGCTGAACACAGGTTTGTGCTCGGCCAGCCCTTGCCCCCTGACCTGTTCCTGCTGGTGTCATGGCAGGTACCTGGCAAAGCTGTCTTCAGTGGGGAGCATCTCTGAGGAGGAGACCTGCGAGAAGCTGAAGGGCTTGATCCAGCGCCAGGTGCAGATGTGCAAGAGGAACCTGGAGGTGATGGACTCGGTGCGGCGCGGAGCCCAGCTGGCAATCGAGGAGTGCCAGTACCAGTTCCGCAACCGCCGCTGGAACTGCTCCACACTGGACACCCTGCCTGTCTTTGGCAAGGTGGTGACGCAAGGTGAGCTGGAAGGACGAGTGTCTGGGGTGGTGCTGCTGGGGGAGTGGCTACAAAAGCAGTCTGGTGGGCTGCAGGTGGGATTTTGCCTGCTTGCCCCTGAACCGGTGGAGAGTCAGGAAGGGCCCAGAGTTGGATATTGGGGTGGATGGGTCCCTGTGCACTTCAGCAGGGCTCTTTTCACTGTGTTGGGGACAGCATATCCAGACCCTTGCTGCTCCTTAGCTCTCCTGGACCTTTTTCACATCCATTGACAAGGACATGCCAAGTTTCAGCAGAGGTCCTAAAGTCACCCTATGGTCTCATCTCTTCCCCACTAAGTCCAGGAGCTCCACTCCACAAAGCCATGGCTGCATTTCCTCTGTCTGTTTCTGGGCAGTGCTGAAGCAGTGGCTGCTGCCAGGCTGGCATGCGGCCACTCTCGAACAGAGCATCAGTGGGCACGCTGGGGAGGACAGCCTGGTGCCACCTGGCATGGGATGCACACGTGGCAGCTCGAGGGTGGCAGCGTCATCACCCACCAGCAGCCAGCTGCCAGCCTTCAGGGTGGGGTATGGCCAGGGCAGCCTCCAGCCCCCTCTGATCCCAGCTACACACAGGCTTCCCAGAAGCACAGGGCTGTAATCAAACCAGAGTGCTGGAGTGAGGAGACAGAGGGGAAAACCTCTCTGCACCCCCGGGAAGGTCACTGAAGTGTCCCTTGCCTCCCCTCGGTTGCCATTTCTGAGGCACCATCTCACCTCCCATCCCAGGACCCCTAGGCCAGAGCATCTCCCTGGCTCCTTATTTGACTTTCCTCCCCTCAACGCAGGGGTGAAGATCTCTTCTTGTGAAGGTTCAGGGACTGGAAATACCAGAAATACCAGAAACTAAAAGTCGTCTCTTTTTAGGCAGCCACAGCTCAAACCGACCAACACGATCCTACTATTAACCTCGATTAACTTGGAGGCGGTTCAGTCCCCACACTGGCTGGGTGCTCCCCAGCCACTGCCAGCTGGGCCACCAAAGTCTGGGCTGCGACCACCAAAGTAGCTGCCCTCTCTCCAACCAGCGAGCTGGTTTATGTCTGCTCACAAGCCGTCCCCTCTCTGCACCAAGCGTGGGGCCACCCCAAATGCCAGCCCTCCTTGCTCAGAGATGGAGGGTTTGTGTCCTCAACCGGCCTCGGAGGGCAGTGGGGATTTGGGTGTTGCAGGAGCTGATCCCTGCCTCTACCACCCTATGTGTTCACACCCAGGGATGAGCCCAGCGTCTCAAACAAGCTTTTCCCAACCGTGTGGCACCACGTGGGTGGACGAAAGAGCTGGGATGGGACTGCACCTGGGCACCAGTAGGGTTCTGTGAGGTGCTTTGGGAGCAGAGCAGGGTTTTGCAGGGTAGTTTGGGAGGCTCTAGGAGCTACGGAACCGTGTGAAAGAGGATAGCAAGGATCTGCAGCTGCACGGGATATTCCTGGATGCAGGAAGCAGACAGCTGCTTTGGATGCAGGAAGGATTTCATGGCAGAGGTACCCTGGAAGCACCAGGCAAGACAGTCTTTCATATAAGCTCTGGAGAGCTCTCCCCACATTGGCAGTGCAGCCTCTGCCTTTCCTATCGCCAGGTTATCATTCACCCACCATTCATGTTTTTAATGTTGTGGGGCAGTTCCCAGCTTCTTCACTATTGCAAGGAAGGGCCCTCACTGCTGCAAAACATCTCCCAGCACCAAGGGGTCTCCGATGAGTTGAGTCCAGGCTTGGCACTAGGCAAACAGCACCCCCGGGGGTGGGGACAATGAGCTTCCTGCATGGGGTACCTTGGGAGGAAGAGACAGAGCAAAGGCCTTAGCCTGATAGCTCCACATAGCATGTTTTGCCCAGGGCCAGCTTTCAGACCAGCTTTTCTGGGGGGTTCATGTGCCACACGAGTGCTAGGAGGGGAGAGGAGCAGGGACACACATGGCAGCCCACCAAGGGCCTTTGGCCGCCGGGCTGCATCCCCTCCAGACATGCTGCTCGTGTTGCCTCAGACTTGGTGCCACATTTCCCACCGTGGTTTGTGCTGTTGCAGGGACACGGGAGGCAGCGTTCGTCTATGCCATCTCTTCGGCAGGGGTGGCCTTCGCCGTGACCCGCGCCTGCAGCAGCGGCGAGCTGGACAAGTGTGGATGTGACCGCACGGTGCAGGGGGGCAGCCCGCAGGGTGAGCATCTCGACAGGGGACAGCTGCACGGGGATGAGAAACAGCCAAAACGCCTGCAGTTCAAACCCGCTCCCCAGAGCCATCCAGAAAGTAGGGAAAAGTTTAAAAAAAAACCAAAACTCCTGTTAGTCCACGTGAATCCCTCAAAAAGGCCTCTGGGAGCATCACCCACAGGGCAGATAAAGCATCTTGTCCATCCTCAGGGCCACACTCCCAGCTCCCCCAGTCCGCCAGGCAGCCCAGACCAGTAGGCAGCAAGCCAGAGACGGGGCAGGCCAGCTGGATTTTAGGACGAGCAGGGCTGGAGAGCGCAGTCGCTGCAGGCTGGCAGTACCTGTCTCATGTGTGCTCTCTGCCTCAGGCTTCCAGTGGTCGGGCTGCTCCGACAACATCGCCTACGGCGTGGCCTTCTCACAGTCCTTCGTCGACATCCGCGAGAGGAGCAAAGGGGCCTCTTCCAACAGAGCGTTAATGAACCTCCACAACAACGAGGCAGGGAGGAAGGTAATGGCAAGGGGGAGACCTAGGCAGCTGGCGTGGCTCTGCAGCATCCCAGCCAGGCTCTGCAGCCACAGCTTCAGCCATTTGGGCTCCTTTTAATCCCATACCCCACCCAGCAGCGCTATCTGCACTGTTCTCCAAGGCCCCATGCACTGCGCCCTCCCTGCTGTGTCCATCCTGTGCTGACTCTCCCGTCTTGTTCCTTGTGTCTGTTCCTCCAGGCCATCCTGAACAACATGCGGGTGGAGTGTAAGTGTCACGGTGTGTCGGGCTCCTGCGAGTTCAAGACGTGCTGGAAAGCCATGCCGCCCTTCCGCAAAGTGGGCAACGTCCTGAAGGAGAAATTCGACGGTGCCACGGAGGTTGAGCAGAGTGAGATCGGATCCACCAAAGTGCTGGTGCCCAAAAACTCCCAGTTCAAGCCGCACACGGACGAGGACCTTGTGTACCTGGACTCCAGTCCTGACTTCTGTGACCACGACCTCAAGAATGGGGTCCTGGGCACCAGCGGCCGGCAGTGCAACAAGACCTCCAAGGCCATCGACGGCTGCGAGCTGATGTGCTGCGGCCGTGGCTTTCACACGGACGAAGTGGAGGTTGTGGAAAGGTGCAGCTGCAAATTCCACTGGTGCTGCTCCGTCAAGTGCAAACCCTGCCATCGGGTGGTGGAGATCCACACGTGCCGGTGATGCACAGAGGACAGCACCCACCTGCACACTCTTGAACTGGCCCTGCCCCACGGCCAGGACTGAGGAAGTGACCCAGACGCTGCAGGGAGAGCACAGCTCTTTACAGAGACAGAACCACAGAGAAAAACAGATTTTAAAGAAAAAAAATATTTAAAGTTTAAAAAAATTGATCATTGTTGGCTTTTTTAATTTTGTTTTGTCTGCTTTGCTGTATTTATTACTGAAGCCAGAGCCCCTTGATGTCCTGTGCCAGCAGGCACACGTTTGCTCTCTGGCTGGCTGAGGACCTCTGTGATGCCAGCTCCCATCAGATGGGCTCCTGCTGCCTCTGGAGCGCTACAGACAGGAGGTGTTTAAGACAAGGGTAGTGCAGCATTTGAAATCTTCTCTCACGGTTATTTTTGTTTGTTTAAGGCGTGTGCTGAGCATTCTGGAGCACCACTGCCCCGGCTGAGCCCTGGGAGGGGATGGAGCGCAGCCTGCCTGTGCAGCCACGTGCATGGCAGGGGACAGGCAGGCGGTGACAGGGTGGCACTGTCCCCCAAGAATGACGTTCCACGTGGAGCCCAGCCAGGGTGATCAGTTCGTGAGGGCAATGTGGGACACTCCTGCACCTCCTTGTTGTGGGATGCTCGAAGGCCTCCTGGGCATTGGATGGATTTCAGACCAGCTCCAGTGCCTGCTCTGACTCACAGAAGCTACTCAGTGGCTGCCCAGGGCTGTTGGAGGATGTGATGGTCCCACCATGCTCCCCTTGCCCCATCTCTGCTCCAGCACCCAGTTCCACTGGAGACAGTGAAGGGCAGTGATACCTCCAATCCACGGACTCTTAATGGAGCTGGGAGCTCATGGGAGAAAATCCAGGTGGTTTTTCTCTGTCCCATCATTGCCCCCACCTTGCATGCATCCCACAACAGGTCTCCTCTTCCTCCTCCATCTGCCTGTTCTCCTCACCCAGGAAGGCTCTGGGGGACAGTCCCCACCCTGCTGGATGGTGAGAAAAGCAAAAGTATAAAGTGCAGCAGTTGTTGGGGGTGGAGGAATGATGCTGCTGGGGGGAAAGGGAATGCTCGTGCTCTGCCGCTATCGCTGTCTCACCCTCGTGAAGCATGGGAGAAGGGCTGAGCCAGAGGGATGCTGCCATGTGTGCCCTGGTCACACAGATTCAGTGCAGCAGGGCCCCAGCTGTCCCGTCCTGCTCCCTGGGACGCTGCCACGAGCACATGGTGCTGTCCTACCCACTCTGGCTTCCCTCTGCCTGGGACTGGGTTAGTGCAGAGTCCTTGCTGTTGGGCTGCAGGATGAAATATTTGGAGAACTAATAAGCAGAGGGGCACTGCGAGGGGAGGTGGAAAGAGAACTGATTCCTCTCTCCCTCACCCAGTGGTCTGTGAGTCGAGAAGCAAAAGGGAAGCGGAGAAAAACCTCAAAATGGCACCTCAAGCCAACAGGCAAGGAGTCAGCAGAGGGTGGCATTGCCGAGCTCTCTTGTGTAGGAGGGAGCTCCCTGCAAGGTCTGGGAATGCCCAGAGCTGTGGCCATCACCCTCCGGGCTGGAGGAGGGGGTCCCTGCCAAACCTGCAGTTTTGTTTTTCTTCCTGGAGAGGGGAAAGGTTGGGGGAATGCACAGACATCTGTGAAATCCCGTCTGTGCCGTGGCAGTGATGGGCTGGGGGAGAGCCTGTGGTCGCTGGAAGATCTCCAGACACCGTCTGGCCGGACGGCTGCTGACAACTGACTTGAAGCAGTGCAGGGTGAGGGGGGTTTGCATCAGGGCACCTCCCCAGCACACCCGAGCTGCCTCCCTCCTGCCTGCTCAGCACCAGCTCCAGTCAACCTCTGGCAAAGGGTGCCAGCTGGTGGGGAGGGACACCCTGGGGAGGCCCTGAGGTGGAGCACCCTGGGTTGATCCACCTCAGTGCAAACCAGAGATCTCCTCCCCAGAGCAGGGGTTGCCTCTCTTAGCTGGCTCGGTTGGCCAAGGGTGCAGCATTAAATCCCCAGGGGAGGATCTAAGCTTTGCCTCCCCTGGCTCCATCTCTTTATCTCCCCAAGGCTGCAAATTCACGAGTACCCTAGAGACTGTTCCTTCTTCTCCCAGCTCATGCAGGGGAGGTCACAGACTTCAGGCCATTGGCCAAGTCTTCTGCTCCTTGTCCATCTAGGATGAGGGCCAAAGCTGAGCAAGACAATCCAGATCAGCGTGGAGATAATCTCTGCACATGAGATTTATTCAAGCTGCAATGAAAGCTGAGCCCTGCAAATGCCACCCAGAGATACTTCGGCCCTGCAGCACTCTGGCTCTTCTCATAACTGTGAATTTCAGCACCAGAGGCGGGGTGGGAAATGCCTTTTCATATGTCCATTAAGTAATGAGTTTGTGCTGAACAAGCCATAGGGTTTTCCTGTCCTGAAATCAGCTCCACTGGGCTGTGTAAAACCATAACGTGCTGCAAACACCTCATGGTTGCTGGTCTCCTCCCAAGAGTCCTTCGCTGGGAGGAGAGGAGCCCACATGCTGCCTCCTGACAATGCAAAGGGAACACTAAGGCTCTCTTTGTCCCTCCTCCTGGCTCTCCTCAGGAGATGCTGATGTTTGGACCACAGGCTGCATCCCTGCTTTCCCATGGGTGGAAGCACAGCTTGCTTACTAAATCTCCTGCCTTAACTGCTTGACACACCACTAGCTTAAGAGGTCACTTAGCTTAGATTTCAGTAGGTCTGTGACTTCCTCTGTAGAGAGGGCATCCATATCCGTCTGCCTGGAACAGTTCTCCCCTGCCCTGCCCACAGCCAAGGAGCCACAGCTACCTTGTGTGCTGCTGGAGGCATCCTGCCAGCGGGCTCAAGGCGCATTTGAGCTGGGAGGGGGCTAGAACTGCCCACAGATGCCAAGTCAGGGATCTGTTGCCTTTTGCCTCTGCCCCTGTGCTGCAGGTTGCTGGATTTGAAGGGAATGCAGTGCCAGATACCCCGGCACGCTCCAAGTTGCCCTCAGCCAGTGCATTTCACTTGTCTCTTGTCCTTCCCCAGGCCAGAAGCATTGGCTGCATCCTTTTCACACTGTTTCCTACAGTCTGGAGCTTCTTGCTTCAGCACAGGTTGCTGCTGGGTCCGGCTGTACAGTCTGCCTTGTCTCCTTTCTGTAGCTGTATCTCTCTGTTTGTGTGCTCTCATAGCTCACCTTCCCGTAGGTTCATGGTAAAACCAGTGTTTCTCTCCTTTTGACCTCTGTGGTGGCAGGGTTTGACGGATATTTTGTTAAGTTTAACTTGTTGCAGAAAGAGGATGGTAGGATGGGAGAAGATGATGGCTGAGCCTCCCAAAAACCCTTCCTTCCAACAGCTCCTCTCTTCCCCTGGTGGATCCCACCCCTCCTGCCCTTCTCTTCCCCACGCCAGCTTCAGCCTCAGGCAAGGGACTGTCTCCAGTGAAACAAAAGATACCTCACCCTCCTGCTGAAACGGGGTGCAGGGAGACACTGGCTTCTCGGTGACCATGGACAGAGCAAGATATCTGTGTCCTCCTCTTCCAACATCCCCCACCTGCTCAGCCTGCCCCCTGCATCCCACACACATCAGACCACATCCCGCTGTGCCTCTCCCCATCACTGCATCCTGCCCCGTGCTGGGCCCCATTCCAGCCCCACAGGCCCAGCACTGCGTCCTCATCCCCAGCCCCCCGACACCCTCTCCCTAGTGAGCTCATCCCTCCTCTGAGAACTCGCAGGCCGACATCTCCACCCAGCCTCTCCCGCTCATAAACCTTCCTGGATGTCCCACTGCCAACTTGAGATCATCATGGCAAAAACAGGACATCACCTCCAAGTCCTCCCCACCCTGCTCCAGCCGATGGGCAAATCTGATTTTTTTCCCATTCTCCAAACTCCCAACTTTACCACCATATTCTTCTTCTTCTTTTTTCTTCACCTTTTCTCCTGGAAAATCCACCTCATGTGTCAGGTACCTTAAGACTCAGCTACTCCAAGCCCTGGGCTTCACATTTCCCAGCTCTCCATCCTGGATCCAGTCCAAGCACGGCACAGCCAAGCACATGGGCAGAGCTGGTATTCCTCTCCAGTTGTTTTGGCCACATCACCCTCTTGCCCTTTACTGGCCATGGACACTTCCATCACTCCCAGCTATCTCATTCTCCCTCTCTGGACATGTTCAGCCTCACCCGCTGCTCCTTGGAGAGCAATTAAATCACCGTGGGTGACATTAATGGTGCTGATGGAGCTTAAGTTAGCACTCACATCACTTCCCTCCCTCACACCACCAGTGAACGTGACAGCAAGTCCTGTTGCATATTTCTCCAGCGATGAGCACAGCAATTCTGTATCTCCTTCTCTCCCTTTATCACATGAGTTTACCAGCTGGCTGTAGGGAAGCAAGGTGATGGAGACACCAGGAAACAAGAGGCTAGGACCACCAAAGAGATGCTTCAAGGACAGAATGGTGTCTCACTGCGGGGGAAGGTGGCAGAAGAGGATCAGTCCTCCTCAGGGCGGCCACACCACAATAATTGGGACTGATGGGTCTCACATCAATCTGGCACAGGAGAACCTCCACTGGGGTGACCATCACTTCCACCTGCACTGGCTGAAGATGCCAGCAGTGCCCTGGCCTTGCAGGGCGTCCTCCAGCAGCACGAGACTGCAGCACAAGGCCACGCTGAAGGACAGACACCCGGTGGAGCAGAGCCTTGGACAGCAGCAGATACCGTGACGGTGGGAGGGCACCCAGCCAGCGCTCCTCAGAGAGGCCTCCCGACCCTGACTGCCAAAATCCCGCTTTAAGCACAGAAAAATAAATTGTGCAACCTGCCTTGGACTGGATCGTAACACTCAGTGCGGGCAGAAGGGAGGAAGGGGCAGGAGCTGGGCTGAGGATCAGGCCCTGCGTCACAGCCCTTCGGCTGGACCACACTAAACACCTGGTGCTCCAGCAGCACCTGCACCAGGCTCTGCCCTCCTCCTCCCTCACAGGATGTTTCTGCCGCCACCAAGCCACCAAACCCCTCCTCAGGGACCCAGAGATGTGGTCATAGGGAAGGCCCATCCTTGTGCCTGTGCCCACTCCTCAGGAGCTACAATCTCTCCCAGGCTGGCCTCCAGACCTGGCAACACATTCCTTCCCCCATCCCAGATCTGACCATTAGTATTTCCTCGAGTGCACGTGCAAGGAGTGTTGGCTGGGTGAGCTCCACACCACCAAGGATCCCCAGACTTCTCTGGGCAGTGCCTCAACACCAGACGTTTGGTCCAAATCACAGAAATGATCCATCAGGGTCCTCTCCCTCCAGCTCTCCATCACCACAAGTGAAAGCACAAATTGTAAGCCTTAATTAGAATAATTTGCTCAGCAGTACAAAAAAATAACCCACCCTCGGTGACTGTTGAGCCCACTTGTGTCTCCCAGCTCTGTTCTGGGACAGTTGTTGCATTATCACAGCTTTGCTCCCATAATTTACACAGTGATGGGACCAGGGGAAACAATTTTAAAACTTAAAGAGGAGAGATTTAGATTGGATGTTAGGAAGAAATTATTTACCCAGAGGGTGGTGAGGCTGTTACAGCAAGGCTTAATAAGAAGGGGTTGGAAAATGCAATGGCCTGTCTCTTCAGGTGTCTTAGCCACCCTGAACTGGGGGGAGCCAAACTCGGTCCATGGGAAGGGCTCACCACCACCTCCAGCCCCTTCCAAAGGAAGACCATCAAGCAGGGTGGCAAAGCGGGCAAGCAGCAGGTAGGTAACCTTCACCAGTGACTGTGCGGTAGGGTAGGAACTGCAACCATGATGGCTGCTCACCTCTCACCTGTCCTGTCACCCCTAGGTGCCCACAGGTGACCTCACAGAGGTACAGGGAGCACTGCCAGGACAGTGCACCTGCTGCTTGCTCACCAAGGCAGAGGACAGTGACTCCTTCCCTACACCATAAGCTGAGAAGCCATCAGCTTCTGCAGCTCCCATTCTTTGGTCTGCAAGATGATTTCAACTGCCTGCACGTCCATTATTGCTGTGCTGGTCCAGAAACAAGAGGTGCACAACCCCACCACACGTCAGTGAACTGGTGGAAAAATTGCTGTGGCCAGGAAAGGATGTAAGAACCAAAAGTGCTGCTGCATCTTCCCTCATATCTACAGCTTCCACCTAAAGACACTCATGAGTCTCAGCACCTGACAAAGCATCAAATTTACAGCCTCAAAGCCTCCACTTTTCTGAAGGGGAGGAAGATGGTGTACAGAAGTTTATCAGCAAATGGCTTTTGAACCCAAGAATTAAAAATTTAAAAGGGAGTTTTCAGGCTGCTTCTGAAAAAAGACATTCCAGGCATCCTGTTGTACTGCAGAGTTGCTTGTTGAGCTACTGTCCAGGAAGGAAGCTGCACAGAAAATTAAATGTAGCAGGGTTATAGAGGCCTTCAAACTTGGCTGTAAAACAAGATGTCCAAGAATGAGCACAGAAATATAGAATATGTTCAGAGCAGTGCAGAGGGTCAAGACACTGTGGTTAATATGTAGCTTAATTTGAAGAGTGAAAAAACCATGGAATTCTGGAAAAAAAAAAAAAGGAATTCATGTGGCCTCTCAGAATCACGAGGAGTAACAGACCTTGCACAGACAAGCTCCAGGAGGCCAATCCAGAGTGATGGTCTGCCTGCAGCCACTTTCAAGGACATGAAAGATCACAGAACCACAGAATCGGCGTGGTTTGGGGTGGAAAGGACTTTGAAGCTCATCCCATCCCACCCCCTGCCATGGGCAGGGACACCTTCCACTATCCCAGGTTGCTCCAAGCCCCAGCCAACCTGGCCTTGGACACTTCCAGGGATGGGGCAGCCACAGCTGCTCTGGGCAACCACTGCAGGACAATGATACTCTCGAGGATTTTGGGAGCACAAGGGAAGAGTGGGACAGACCAGTCCCCCAGGACACTGTTAAGAATAACAAACTTTGAGATGGGGAAAGGCAGAACAACCAACGTGAAACAGCAGCAGTGGAAGCCCTGCAGATAGCTCATCTGGGACCTGGCCCAGGGTAAGTGCTCTGCTCCCTGGCCAGCTGGAAAATCTGCAACCATTTCATTTCCACCAAGAAACCCAGCACATTTGGGAGGGCCTCAGAGCTGAATTAGATGCAAAATAAATCAGTCCTTTGCGACTTTTTGTCTCAATAAAGTAACTTTGTCATCTCAATTTTCCATGTGACACAGCTGGGAAATGTCAGGCTGATAAGGAATGCCACTGGGATGATGGTGACCTTGGTGCCCTCGCTCTGGGGTGCCTGCAGGTTCAGGAAGTCAAGGCATCAATTACACACTGCCCTTAGGCTTTTTTTGTTTACCTTCTCTTGATTAGAGAAGGCTGGTGTCTATAATTGTACCTGCAAACCCCATCAAGGCTGGAACACAGTCCTGGTCTCCTTGGTGAGGGCCAAAGGCACAGAAGCCACGATAAGAGAGGACACCCATGGAATGGGAGAACATCTTCCAACCCCGTGGCTGTGAGAGAGCTGCCATCCAAGGGCAGTGGAGGTGCTGGAGGTAACAACATACCCTTTAGGGGAGCAGAGGTCAGGACAAAGATGTGGCTGAGGAGGCAAATGGAGATTTCAGAGCTGTCCAGGCAGAAGGCTCTGGGCAGAGGTGGTGGTGGAGGTACTGCCACTTCCCCAAACACTCTCTGAGTTTCTCAGCCAGCATGAGCTGGAAACATCCCAGAATCAAGCAAACAAAGAAAAAGTAGATGAGCTCTGGGCTGGTGAGGATGGTGCCTGGAGAGCAGATGAAGACACGGTTGTAGAAGCCAATTAAAAGTGAGGGCTTTGGAACAAATCTATTTGAATCTTCCTGCATGGCTCTGCCCCAGTTTAAGAGCAGCCCTTTGGAGGTGCCCAAGCTGTCCTCGCTGAGCAGTTTCCCAGCTGCATCCCGTGCATCTCCTCGTGGTGCCAAGACCCATTTGCCCACGTGCTGCCCCACGGAGAAAACCTCCCAGGGCTATGGAGGCAAGAGCAGAAGCACCTGGTTGAGCAGCTGGAGAGCAGTTGTTCCATCACTGCTGAAGAAGTGCTCAGCCCATCGGAGATTTGGGGGGAACTCGGTTCTGCCGTGGGGCTGGGCACCCACAGCACACCAAGGAGATGCTCCTTCAGAAACAACTCTGGGTGTTCCACAGGTCATGTGAGCACAAGGGCCATGTCCAGGGATGTTCTGAGCACAGTGACAGACTCTGCACATGTTTTTCCAGCCAAACCCAGCTCAGGAGGGTCTGTTCTGCACCCTGATACAGCAGGGGCCCTGAGCTTAACTCTGACAGTATATCAAAAATCCTGTCTAATAGACAAATTCGCAGTGGTCCTAATGATATCAACCCCTTTCTTCCCTTTGCAGCAACCAATGGGAAAGCCACCTCAAGCTGGTTTAGCCCCATCCTATTTCTGTCTCCATCTCTCATTTCCTTCTATCCAATATTACCTTCCAAATTCCTACTCTGATCCTTGGATAATTCAAACATATTGCATTGCTTTACAAACTGTGTTATTTTATCCCTTTCACCTGCCACATTGCTTTTAGATAAACACTCATAACTCCCAACATATCACTTTAACTCTTTGACTGTCACTGGAAATTGAACCAGCTGAGACTTTCACAGGGGAAATTCTTTCTTCTCCTTTTCTTCTCTGTTTTGTATGTTAAGCCAAGCAAAATCTCACCTGCCTTAGCACTGTCTTCAGATCATTTTACTTAAGCTCTACCTAATAGTTCAACCAACTTCTGGCGCTATTGTATCTGTCTAGGCCTCACTGGTGGTGTAAAGCTGCCTTAATCACAGCTCCTTGTTGAGAGCTACTTATTTCTTGCCCCAGCCATCACCTCTCAGGATGTGAAGACCCTGAACTGTGCACAGGATACAAGATTCAGATACATCCACACCCCCAGCATACCTTACACCAGTTTCCCATCCCAATGCAGCCGGCATGGACAGCACCATGAGCAGGAGCTGAGCAAAACACTCCCAAATGAGGAGTATATTCCTGAAGTTCCTCTCATGCTACTGCCATCACTCAAAGTCCAGCCCTGCCTCATCCTTGCTGTCGGATCTGAGCTCAGAGCTGCTCCAGCATCACCTCTTGCACATCAGCAGAGTCTGGGCAAGCCAGAAACAAGCCATGGTGGAGCTGGAGAACAATAAAAACAGCTGGCAAAGTGAAAAAGTTGCAAGCTACAGTTCCCCTACAAACAAAAATCAGGAGCACTTCACTCCTCATTCTCACATCCATCACCCAGGGATCCCTGTTCAGCACCTTGGACTTAGTCGTGCCCTGCACTCCTCCGGACCCAGATCCACCTCCTGTAATCATGGGATCAGCTAAATAATCTCAAATCCTTCAAAACAATCCACTCAGTCTTCCCAACCTAATCTGTTTTGTTTCCCCTAACTTCCTTCAGGACACTGGATCAGAGGGGGGTTTTGTTGGAATTTGCTAAGGCAGGGTTTTGCTTTTGCCTGCAAAACATCCAGCTGGATATCCTGCTTTGGCCAAGTGCTCCTCACTGCTGGGCCACCACGGCCAGCAGCCTCTGCCTCCCACACACCACTACCACGTCCTCAGTTTGGATGCCATCCCAGTCCCAAGGGGCTGCAGGAACATGTCATGCACAGGGCAGGTGAGGTGGGGCAGAGAGAAGCGACTTGAGCACAACTTTCCTGCTCCTGTGGGAAGGCATGTCCCAACATCCGGCAGTGGATGCTGTCACCTTCCTCCAGGGCCACCTTCACAAACCTTTGGACACCATTTTGAGGGAAAAGGGCCACAGCATGAGGGTCCTGGGAGGTCCCACACTAACGGTGGGCCTCCTGGACTGAGCATTCTGCCTTAAAGCCCACATACTGCATCTCCTTCCCACCAGCACTACTCCAAAACAGATCTCAGGAGCCAACGGCGGCACCAGATGGGCTATCGTTCCACCACGAGGGATGGCTGTTTGGAAACAGCTCACAAACCAGGGCGGATCCCACAGCCCTCCGAAAACTGCTGCTTTGTGATGAGCCTCAAAAGGCTGCCGGGAGGTGCCTGGGTTAACAGGGCTGCTCCGCCGAGACCCACCCGCTCAGCCGGGGTCACAGCCCAGCGGTGTCGCAACGTCTCTGAGTCATCTGTTTCCTCCCAGTCACCGAAAATGGCCTCAAAGTTTGTACAGATGGTGCTTAATCCCCGTTTTGGACAATGGGTGTTTGGGCTTTTAAAGGACAATTACTGAGGGAAAGCAGGGGCAGGGAGAGGAGGGTGGGAGAGGGCACAGGCAGGACGGCAGGATGCAGGCCAGCGGGGCAGCAAGCCAGGCAGGGCTGAGCATCCAGCAGGGATGCAGACACAGGACAGGCATCCTGGTTTAGCCCACAGAGGCTCAAAGCAACAGTCTCAGAGGCATGAGGATCATGGGACCATGTCTGCCCCAGAGACCTGAGTCTGCCTGGGGTTTGCAGTCCTTGACCCGGCACGGAGCCCTCTCCCTGCACATTGCACATATCTTGGGTCAGCAGCACGGTTATTGCTGCATGAAAGGTGTTGGCAAGGTTTGGTGGCCTCTTCCCAAGGCCAGGATAGCACCTGGTAGCACCTCCTCCTGCCCTAGATCCCATCCAGCTTTGGGAAAGGCCATCCCCTCCCACTAGGATGGACAGCTGATGCTACAGGTAACAGTGGTCAAGCTGACCTGCGTGAAGGGGAAAGATGCTGTGTCCAGCCTGCTAAAGGAAATGCTCAGCACCCCAAAACCAGCACCCAGGGTTTGGATACTGGCGTGTGTGGAGGTCACAGAAACACTGCATACACCACCCAGGGCGGTGCTTTCAAGGCCTCTCCACTTCTGCCTGCCCTCAGCTGGGCTCATATTGAGGTGAGTGAACTGTACCAACACCCCAGCCCTGAAGCTATGGCAGGACCAGGTACAGTGGAAGGACAGGGATGGAGGGAGTCAGCCCATGCTGGAGCAAGGGGGAAGCCCTTCTGTGGGGCAAAATCCTCTGTTCCCACTGCTTGTCCTTCCCAGTCACCAGTCCCACCAGTCAGAGTACTGGGGGACTTACAAACAAACGTGAGAACAAACCTGAGTGAGCCAGAGCAGGGAGAACCAGCAGGGCTCAGCACTGGGATTTGGAGCTGGGAAAGCCTCTTCCCCACCAGTTCCCCCTCTCCAGCCCAGGAGAGATGATGTGGGGCAGGAAACGGCGTTGCTCTCTCTCCACCAAAACTGGAGCATCACGTCTCCACACCGGGGCTCCTGAGAAACAAGGTCACAGCCAAAACACCCCCACTGCCTGCAGATTCACCGGGGCTGATGCAGCCAGGAGATGCCGAGGCCTTGAGAGCGCTGAGCAAAGCAGCGTGGGGCCAGCCGTGCCCGCTGTCCCCGTCACACGTCCGTGTGACACAGCCCCACACTTCAGAAGCAATTAGCAGCCGAATTGAACTAATTCCCAGCGCGGTGGGTCCAACACAAACAGCGCAGGCTGGCCTGTGCCCCACACCTCCGCACGCCTCGAAGGGCCAGGCCGTCCCTGCCAAGAGCAACACAAATAACCCACTGCTTCTCCAGGTTAAGAGGCAGCCCTGGAGGGCTGGAGCGCAGTGGCTGGGGCTGAGCACTGCCGCCGGCTCCCGTGCCAGCAGAAAAGCAGCCTCTGTTACCTGCCAGGTCAGAAGGAAGGCGAGCACAAGGGTCTGTGTATGCAGTGCCTGTCCCGGAGGGCTGGGGGAGAGGTGTGAGGGTGGGGGGCAGGCAGCGAGGGAGCCCCGAGCCAGGGCGCGGGGGTGTTTCGGGGAGAAGGCACTTGCAAATGGCACCTGCAGGGTGTTTATCTGCCCTGCCGAGGCTCCAGCAGCTGAAATAACAACTTGGGGAAGGGGGAGAAACACTGCTGGGCCCCCTTGCCCCAGCCCTGCTTGGCTGGGCACTGCTGGGATCAACCCGGCCCTTCTGGAGCCAGGGATGTTCCTGGGCTTGGTGACAGTCCCTGGCAGGATTTTGGGACCCAGCCAAAACCAGCACACACAGGCAGGGACTAACACAGTTGTAGCTCATGGGCTCCACTGTCAGTACACAACGGGATGTCCCTCCTCAGAGGCAGGGAAGGGGCAAGGAATGGGTTGGCAATCTGGCTTCACTCACGACACAGAGCACACCTGGAACAAAACCCAGGCTCTGGGGTTGGGCTGTGATTCTGCTGGGCAAGGCAAAGGTGTGAGCCAGACTTACCTCCACCTCCAACGCAACAACCACCTTGCCATCACTGCATTGGCAACGCATCTCCAAGGCCACAAGTCCTTCCACGGATTGAGAGCTGGGGAGGGGCACTGGACATCACCAGTGGCACCATGAGTGGCTCAGAATGTTTTCAGCAGCTGCCATCACTGTGGAGCTCCCCACAACAGAGACAGTCAGTGCTCCATCCCCTTCCCATCCCAAAACTCTGCCTTGGAGGCAGTGTCCTGAGGCTCTGTGCTTCAGGAAGGGAGGCCACAGCCTCAGCTAACCCCCAGTCTCACAGCAGGGGTGTCTGCCACCAGATCCCCCGCTCCCTTTGGCAGGCTGGCCCCACACAGGACAGGAGCAGCAGGCTGAGCAAGAAGCACCCGCAGCTCACAGTGTGCTGTGCTAGATTTTAAACATTGTGACAGTAAATTGCACCTTCTTCAGAGCTGGAGCCCCCCATGCAAACTCAGTTATCTTTACAACCAAAGCTGCAATCTTCCTGGGAATGAAATCAGCTCTGTTAGACCAGGACTATTGTTTTCAAACCTAAATTGCTGTAGGTCACAGGAGGGAAGAGGAGGCAGAGATCTATGATCATCCATTGTCTGGGTGGGTTTGTTAGAAATAGTTTGACAGATTAACCCATGTTGGAGCCAGGCTGAAGCCAAGGCAGGATGAAACCAAAGGGGAGCAGAATAAGAGGAAGACACCTGAACAAGGGAGGTCGAGGCAGGAATCAAACTGCGGAGGCAGAGCCTGCACCATGCAGTGGGCAGGGACCCCAGGAAGGACCAGGGCAAAATGACTTTAAACTGAAAGAGAGTAGGTTTAGATACTAGGAAGAAATTCTTCCCTGTGAGGGTGGGGAGGCCCTGGCACAGGGTGCCCAGAGCAGCTGTGGCTGCCCCATCCCTGGAAGTGTCCAAGGCCAGGTTGGACGGGGCTTGGAGCACCCTGGGATGATGGAAGGTGTCCCTGCCCATGGCAGGGCATGGCACTGGATTACCTTTAAGATCCCTTCAACCCAAACCATTCCAGGATACTATGAAAAAACAGATGCCCATGGCACCATGTTAAGGCTTTTCAGCATCCCCTGCTAACTTCATCACTGACGGGTGACACAAGCACTTCGTGCACTCCACACATCCCACTAGCACTGTGGGACACATCACACAGCCCAGACCCTTCCTCTTTCCTGCCAGGGTTAGCAGTGCATCTGAACACCCACCTCAGTCAGACCAGGTAGCCCCAGGCAAATCACACCCTATTCTGTCTCCAGACAGGGCTGAGGAACAGGACAGGCTTGATCAGGGCACGAGGTCAAAGCTCACATTTCCAAAAGTCCCTCAAGCAACACAATCCCATCTTCAAAGCAATGCTGCTCTCTAGTCATGGCAGCTGAGCTCCAGCCAGACACCACAGCCAGGTTTTCAAAGGTATTTCAGTTCCTCATCATACAGATTAAAGTCTGGAGGGATTTTCGGAGGCACCTCAGTACCTGCACCCATTAAGTTCCTGAATTACTCAGGCATCTCAAAAAAGCCTCCTGCTCTGCTATATCAAGAGCCATGTCCCTAGGTTCCCTGGCCAATATCTGTAACTGGTAACAGCTCTGCCATGTCCCATGGAGCCTGTCAACCTGGCAGACTCCAGCTTCCTCACTCTCAGCAGACAGAAGATGCTCCCACTCTTTCACTGAACCTCAAAGGAAAAGCCCCAGCCTGGAAATTCAAGTGCATCTTCCCCTCATGCAAGAAAGGCAAAAGGTCAGGAGCCAAAGCTGGGGAGGGGCACTGGTCTGCTGGTAGTGTACTCCCTTGGATGGGTTTGTCCCATCCTACTTATAGCACTTTCTTCCACCAGAGACTAAACCACCCCAGATTCACCAGGGCTAAGACACCAGGGGACAGCACTGAAAGGACATCTACAGAGAGGGACAGGGTATCTGGGCAGCACTCTACCCACCCTGGGCCATGGAATATCCTGAGCAGGAAGGCACCCACAAGGATCATCGAGTTCAGCTCCTGGGTCTGCGCAGGGCACCCACAAGAATCTCATCCTGTGCCTGAGAGCGTTGTCCAAACACTCCTGGAGCTCTGGCAGCCTTGGGGCCGTGCCCATTCCCTGGGGAGCCTGGTCAGTGCCCAGCACCCTCTGGGGGAAGAAGCTTTTCCTGAAATCCAGCCTGACCCTCCCCTGATGCAAATTCACACCATTTGCTACAGTTCTGTCACTGGGCACCAGAGAGCAGAGATCAGCACCTGCTCCTCCACTGCCCTGCGTGAGGGAGCTGTGGGCTGCAGTGAGGTCTTGGACCAGTGTACCAAGGGGGACCGTGCCCATAAAGCACTCCACAGGCACACAGAGCAAACAGTCACTGAGGATGTGCTTGCTTAGCAGCCAGGGAGGCTCAGGGAAACCCAGACTGCTCAGCACAGTCAGTGGAACAAACTCCCCCACTAAACCCCCAAGCCTCTCTCATCTTCCTCCTGGTCCTCTGTAAACCAGGGCTGGGCTCATCCGGAGGAAGCCAAAACCAACAGCAGCAGCAGTGGGAGCACAGCTGGACGTGGCTCGCTCGGCCACGCTCGGCCGCTGCCGCAGCCCCAGCGCAGCTGTAAACAGCTCAGCAGTTTGTGCGTGCCCTGCTATTGATGTTATACAAAGGAGCTGGAAATGTAAATGATTGCACTGGACCCACAGCCGGTGGCTGCTGCTGCAGATGGCCCCGGCAAAAAGAAATCCAACTCCTCCAGCCTCCTCCTTGGCACTGGAAGCAGGGAGCAGGCTGGCCAGGAGCGAGCAAAGCCTTTACGTGTTTGCCATCTAGTGGGCTGGGGACAGCCTGACAGGGGCTGTCCTGAGAGCCGGGACACGGCCGGGTCCCCGCTCAGCCCACTGATGCTCTGCCTTGCAGCCAAGGCATCAAGGTGGACCAGGACCTTGCAAAGTGTCCTGCAGATGAGAGCCCAGCTCTGGGAGAACATGGCTTGGGACCACATCCATCACTGCAAGGGGGCTGTGGTGGGAGCCCAAAAACCCACCCCAGGCAGCTGAGGTGGCCCCATGACAGACATCACAAGCTGGGTAGGAGTGTGGATCTAGGAGGGCAGGAAGGCTCTGCAGAGGAATCAGGACTGGATCGATGGGCCAAGGCCAATTGCACAAGGCTCAACAAGGCCAAGTGCCAGGTCCTGAATCTGGGTCACACCAACCCCAGGCAGTGCTCCAGGCATGGGGAAGGGTCTGGAAAGCTGCTGAGTGGAAAGGACCTGGGGGTGCTGTTTGACAGCAGCTGAGCGTGAGCCAGCACGTGCCCAGGTGGGCAAGAGGCCGATGGCACCTGGGCTGTCCCAGCCATGGTGTGCCCAGCAGGGCCAGGGCAGTGATTGGAGAGGCCCCACCTCAAATCCTGGGGTCAGTTCTGGGCTCCTCGTGACAAGACAGACCCTGAGGGGCTGGAGCATGTCCAGAGCAGGGAACAGAGCTGGGGAAGGGGCTGGAGCACCAGGAGGGGCTGAGGGAGCTGGGAAAGGGGCTCAGCCTGGAGCAAAGGAGGCTCAGGGGGGCCCTTCTGGCTCTGCACAAGTCCCTGACAGGAGGGGGCAGCCAGGGGGGTCGGGCTCTGCTCCCAGGGAACAGGGACAGGACGAGAGGAAACGGCCTCAGGTTGTGCCATGGGAGGTTTAGATTGGATATTGGGAAAAACATCTTCCCTGAAAGAGTGCTCAGGCCCTGGAACAGCGAAGTGGTGGAGTGGCCATCCCTGGAAGTGTTCATCAAGCTGGGGATGTGAGTCACTGATGGGCTTGACAGGGCTGTGTTAATGGTCAGGCTCAATGATCCTGGAGGTCTTTGCCAACCTCAATGATTCTATCCCACAGAAGCAGGGATGCCACTCTGCATCTGCTGCACCTGGTTGGAGAATGCCATTTTTAGAAATAATCTTTTCATTTTTAAATATTTAAGTATTTTCATTGCCAAAACAAGTGGTTTCAAGGGAAAAGGGCTGAACATTCCCACAGTGCTCCCAGCCACCCTGGCTGCTGGCTCAGTTAAAAATCACTTGGGCTGTTTGGACCCACGCAGGCCTGCTGCCCCACAGCCCCATGCAGCATCTCCAGGATAGTAAAGAAAAAGGCACAGAAAAAGAAAGAAAACCACACCATACTATGTAACAGCACTAACAAGTCAACTGCTTTAATTTTCACCCCAACAATAATTCCTAAGGAGGAAAAACTGAGTTTGTTCAGCTGCATTTAAGGTTGAGCAAACTAAACAATAATCACTTTTGCTTCGCCTCTTTGACGAGACTCTACAGTGCCACATTTTGAAAAAAAAAACCAAAAAAAGCCCCTCAAAACACCCAACAGTACCAATGCTCAGGCCCTGGGAAAGCTTTGAGGAGCTGATGCCACTTCATGCCACCAAGGGAGAGGATTAAATCCCACTGGATGGTAGAGCAGCACTCAGCTCCATGTTGCTCTATCCGTGTAAGAGGCAAAATGGGGATAGGGGAAAAGGGAAAAGGAAGTGGCGGCAGGAGGGATACATGGAAAAGGAGCAATTGCAGAGGCTGTGGAGGGGTGGAAGGCGTTAGAGGCACAACAGAGAAGAGGGTCAGAGTACGCTGACAAGACACATGGGCAGTGAAGATACGGAAGAAGACTGCCAGTGGGAGAAGGTAAGACAGAGGAAATCAGCAGGAGTTTTCCCCTTCTCTCCTCCAGCCTCCCCTGGATGTTCCTTGCAGCACTCTGTTCAGGTCACCAAAGATTTGCCAGGTAGCCCTTAGGGAGCCAGTGATCAGTACCCACAGAGAAGGGCACCCCTTGCCCACCTGCAACACCTTCACTAACTCAGGCAGAGCACCCCTGTGGTCTGTCCCACAGGATTCACTGGCATCAGAGGCCAGGCTGGCACCACCTCCCTCAGACCCTGGCGAGTCCCTTCCAGCTTCACCCACAGCTCTGGCAACAGTGAGGCAGCCACCCCACATGCAACAGGAAAATGGAAAACTACCAGCCCAGATGCTCCATTTCATTCCAGGTAAAGCCCTATGACCCGAGGAGGGGACCCCATGGTGAGGCTGGCTGCACCATGGTGCACTGGTGACGCACATGCTGGGCAGCAGTGAGAAATCCCAGATTATTTCCTGCAGCCAACTCCATCTCCGCCTGTTCCCCCACTGCACGTAGGTGACAAATTCCCATCTGTTATTCGAGCACATCCCAAATCAGTGACCAGTATTTGTCAAAGAAGGAAAGAAGAAGATACTGTGCAAAACAGTTTCAGATTTATTTTAAGTAGGCTTTAGCTATCTATCAGCACTTTTTGGGACGGTTGGTCCTCGTTTGCCGTAGGAGACTTATTTTTCTTTGGTTTTCCCTTTTTCTTGTCATTAATTCAAAGGAAATAAAAGAAGACCTGCAGCCTCACAGCATCCCTGGATCTTGGGTACCACCAGCAGAATCTGTGCAGCAGCCCAGATTTATCTGCCCAAGGTAAAACACAAGGCTGAGACTCAGCAGAGCTTGGTGGGCTCATTTCTTCATCCCCAAATCCAAAAAGCACCCCAGTCTTGCAAACACCATGACTACAGCAACACCCACCTGGTTTTCTGCCAGAGCCCTGCTCCTGGTGCAGAACATGAGCAGGGAAACGCAGCCTCATGGAAAAGGCTTTTTTTCTTGTCCTTCAGAGGCAGATCCCCGGAAAGCTGCAGTTGCTGTGCACTTTTGTGAGCAGGCCTGAAGGGAGGCAACACAGGACAAGACTGTCCCACCCACAGCAAACCCCAACAGTGAGTAAAGGGTGCCATGTCACACCAGTCGTGCTCATGAATCTCTGATTCGCCCTACAGGAGTCACTGAGCTCCAGTTCCTGTCACAGAGATGCCAGAAAGCTGAGCAGACTCATCTTCCACCAGGATCCAACCCCAGACACAGTCATGCCTGGATCAGCACTCGTTACCTCACCCTTTGCTGGCACAGGACACCCCAACTCTGAAGAAGGCTAAATGCCTCCAGGGATCTGGAGAAACTGTGGCTGCCCCACTCCTGGAAGTGTTCGCGGCCAGGTTGGACAGGAGAAACCTGGTCTAGTGGAAGGTGTTCCTGTCCATAGCAGTGGGTTGGAACTAAATTAGCATTAAGGTTTCTTCAAAGCCAAACAATTTTAGGATTCTGTGATCTGCCATAACAACCATCTGGGTTCCTGAGTATCCCCTGCCACCAACAGTGACTTCAGCAGTCACCGGCATGTCCCAGCACTGCCACCACCAGGGATGTTGTGCTCCAGAGTGGGTCTCTTAAAACCACATATGGGATAAAAAGCAGAGAACAACCATGCAGCCCCATCATAGCCCCCCTGCCCCATCCCCCTGCTCTCCTGCCTCTGCCTGCTCTGCTTTCCAAAAAGCAGAGTGGCTTTTCCTGCGCAGCTGCACCGCCAGACATGGCCAGATCTCAGAGCACGCCGGGCTCACAGGAACTGAGCCTCTTGGCTGCCAGCACGATGCCTCAGCAGTTTCTAAAAGTGGTGCCCAACTCAGATGCTCCCCAAGAGAAAGGAAGAAGCTGGAGCAGGTTTCCAGGGCAAGCCTTTCCCATGCTGTAAGCTCCCACATATATCCAAGCATCCTCCCTGGACCCAGCACAGCCCTGCACCTCCACAGCACACAACAGCCCATGCAGGCAGAGAGGAAGGAGCTGGCTCTGCCAGCAGGCCACAGCTGAGAGGGCTGAAACACTCCTTGAGGGCCAAAGCAGTCATTTACCTTGCCTGGAAGACATCAGGTCCCAACTCCTGCGAGCTCCCGATCACTTCTGTTTGTGGTTTTGTCTCCACGAGCCTTGGCTGCATTTAAAGGGAATTGGTTCTCACCCTACGCTGACCCTGGCACGTAAGGAAGGTGAACAGCCCAGAATGGCACAGGCAGGTGACAGCCAGCAGACAACTCAGAAGTACCAGCACGTCCAGTTCCCCTTGGATACCCAACTGTGAAAGGTAGGAGGGAAGAGATTTGGGAAACACATGATCAAGCCAGGACTAGCCACAGAGCAGGGGCTTTCTGAAGGTTCCCACCTCATGGAAAGAGGAAGAGAAATGCCACCAAACCAGCAGAGCATCATGAAGGACGGGGCAAGAAACCCTCCTGCTTCACTGCTGCCACAATGTCTGGCAAGGAAACCTCTGCTCCAATCTGATCCTCCCAAAACATTCATGAAGGGCCAAGAGCTGTGTTTCTCCTGGAGTAAGCTCCCTCCAGATATGTCATTGGGAGCACAGGGAACTCATCATAGCTGTGTGAGAGACAGCAGCCCAGACCCAGGTCCTATGCTAAATTCAAGGAAGATGTGTGCAGCGCCTTGCTACCAACACTCCCAGCCTTCCAGAGCTGGATGTTGGATAAAGTAACCAGCCTTTCCCCTCTGTGGGAACATGAAAAATCCTCCCTCTTCCCCATGCAATTACAGGTAAATCTTAGTGAACACCATCACTGGAAAGTAAGAGGTACTGATGCTCCACCACATGCTGAGCATTGGCAGATCAGCAGTACCCTGGACTTGTGCAGAAACCACTTTTATCCAGAACAGAGAACAGCCAGACTATCCAGCAGCGACATTTGCTGGGATGTTACTGCAGTTCCTGTGGATGTCCCACATTTTGGTTCAGCTCCCCTACTGCAGCTGCTCACCAGATCCCTGGTGGTCACCCAGCAGGAGTGAGCACTCAGCCCTGCACAGTGTGTCTACCTCTGGCCGGTGTTCCCAGGACTGTGCTGACAGGACTAGTACACCCCTCAGACCGTGGGGTTTAGGCTTTTCCCTCGCACACTGAAAACACCATTCACAGAGGCACTTCAGGGTGAGAGCTGCAGCACAAAGAGGCACACGGCGGGGGCAGATGCACACACACTCCCCATGTGTGCAGGCTGTAACCCCAGGCTGCCCTGCACACCCCTCAGCAGGGGCCTGATTTCTTCGAAACCAAGGAAAAGCTGAAAATTCAAAACAGAAGTATTTTCACACATGCATCAAGTCTAAAGGTCAGGAACTCAGTACATATCTATTTTAATTTCATGTAGTTTATCCCAGCACAAATACTGATGGCAAGAGATTAAAGGCGATGGCAAACCTGTGCTTCAGAGCTCAAGCCCATTTCTCAGAAGAGCCCACGAAGAAGCAGCTGCAGAAAAAACTGCTGTCTGCGTTTTCCTGCTCCAGAACTCCAACACCTCACCTTGGAACACCAGGCCACCTCCCACGCAGGAACCAGCCTGTAGACCCTTGCAGTCGGTTCGTTTAGCGCCTCATCAGGCTTCGTTAGCACCATGACCAGTGCAGGTCACCAGGCCACCGCGGAGGGCTTCTGGAGTCGAGCCCACCGTGTCCCACCCTGCAGGCTCCCGCTGCGAGGGTCACTCCGCTCCAGAAGGTCCCGCAGGCAGCGGAGGCTCTCAGGAGCAGGCGACATCAGGAACACGGGCCGAATTCCAATCTCAGCCCTTCTGCCGCAAACCACCAGAGGGCAGCGAGAAACGCACCGCGGACAGGCAGGGACACGGCGGGCATTCCGCTGCTGAGCACTCCCCTCGCCCAGCTCCTGCACCGCAGGAACTGAAAGACACCCCAGCACACACTCCCCGCCCTCCGGGGGCAAGGAGGTTCCGTCCGTGCCCCAGGGAAGCCCCCGTGCCTGCTGCCAGGCAGTGCCAGGAGCCTGACTGCACCCCAGCACAGGGTCCCTGCTCAGCTGCTCCTTCGCTCTCAGGCTCGCCCTGACGGTTCAAGCCCAAAACCTCCGTGGGGTAAGGAAAAGAGCTGACTGACTTCCAGGGACCACTAGATTAGGGGACGATCAGATAAATACACCCCCTGGGTTACTCCGAACCTCTGCCAAAGCTGAGAAATAGGCAGAGGGTAGCAGCACGAGGCTGGGTCTGAAAAAATACAGAATCTACACCCAAAAGAACCCACAAAATCAGACAGGAGCCCTGATACAGATCAGGAGTTCCCTTGCCCCTCATCCAAGCTCCTCCATCTCAGCTACAGTCAATTTATTTTGCATTCAGGCTTTTTTCCTGCTCTAAGCCCATGATAAATTATATTTTCATCTCACCTCACTGTAGCGAGGAATGGGCCAGTTAGCAAGAGCTTCCAAAGGAACAGTGGGGAAGAGGCCCTGGACTTGCTGGTGTGTTTATGGCAGGGCAGCAGGATCTCTAGCTGAGATAACCTTGTTGTTGAGCTCCAGCCTGCGCCAATGCTACTGGCTTCTTGTGCAACCCTGGACAAGTCATTTAGGGCAGAAGTTCACAGACAGTTCCAGCCAACTCCCAGCTCACGGTTTCTTTTTTCCCAGGCTCGGTTTCAGAAACTGATTCAGCCCGTGAAAGGGACAGATCACCACTGGTGACAAAACTAGCAGAAATGCACTGCCAGGAGCAGGGGCTTGCTCCTTTCACCAGCTACAGCTAGTTTATTCATTATCACTTTAGGATTATTTTTTACACTTTTTGAAGCAGTAATTTCCTCTTTCATGCTTGATCTTCTTGAAGAGGAACAACAGTGTGGAATGTTTTTCAGAGGAAGCAGAGTGTAGGCAGCCAGGGGAAGCAAAGCAATACACCTTTCCCAGAACAGCAACCCAGATGCACCCCACGGAAAAGAGCCAGACAGGGAGAGACAGAACCACTGGTCTGTTTTTAGCTGTGTGCAGCAGCAAGCAGCAGAGGCAGCAGCAGCAGGTCTGCCAAGGAAAACCAACCCAACAGCAACACTGAGATTCTGGGGACCCTTCAAACTCCCTCCAGCGAGGCCTCCATGACCTAAACTCCATTCACTACTGGAGGGCAATACCCACATACATTTTACCTAGTACAAATCCCACTAGCACACTCCAAAACCACTCCGGGATGCAAAACAGAGCACATAAAGGACAGAGAACTCAGGAGGTTTACACATCAATCCAAGATAACACTGAAGCAGCTGCATTCTGTAAAATCTCCTTTCCAGGAGCCCCATAGGACAGGAAGGACAGACACATAATCCAGGCAGAGACAGCGATGCGTGAAGAGGACCATCCCAGATTGGATGAAACAACAGGCTGCTTGGAAAGCCCTTCAGGCCACAGGCAGCAGCTACCTGGTATTGTATGGCAGTTTGTGCAATGCAGGAAACCAGCTGCTCAAGAGCCTGGGTGACTCAGTTGTGTTGGGGAAGATGCCGTTGCTCCTGTAAGCTCTTCTTTCAGGTCTTATCAAATGTGCTTATCTCTCCTTACTCAATACCCCCCCCATATTTTAATTAGGGCCACATCTCACTATGCATGATGCCCAGCACTGACAGCAGGAATCAGCACATTAGTGGGAAGGAGAGGGAGGAGAGGAGAGAAGAACACAACCGAGCAAAGGAGTTGCCTTCTGGGAAAGCTGCAGAGCTCAGCCGGTCTCACTGATCTCCCAAACACCTCAGAAAAGATGCCCCTCACTGCATCTGCTGTTCAACAGCACAACTTCTTCCATGGCATAACAGCTTCCCACTGCCCCACAGGGAAAGAGGCAAGGGAGAGCAAGAAAAAGCTCATGATTCCAACATGTGCCTGACAGTACAGCACAGGGAAGCTTGGAGGGAAAAAACAGCCACCAGTTTAATACAACCTTAGCACCAGTCTGAGTTACTGCAGCCATGCAGAGTCCATGCCTGCACCAGAAGCTACAGAACAGCAGGATTAGCTGAATCAGCTTATATCCAGTGGAAAATTTCCACGTATCAACTAAATCAGCAAGGGGGGGGACTGAGCTAAGGATGTGCTTAAAATTATCTTTTGCTAAGGAAAGCAACTGCCTCCCTGGAGCACTCTTTCCACCAGCAACCAACCGTGGAGTCCAGCATCTTGGTTTGGATTTTGGATGCAAGTATGTCCCCTACAAGAGGCAGGGCTTTTTTCCAGATTAACAACTTCCCTGTTTAGCTGAGAGTCCTCGATTTCCGTATGTCAACTCCACTGACAACAGCACAGTGGGAACACAAACTGATTCATGCTGTTTGTCACCACAGCACACAGTTTACCTGATACAGGTGTAGTGGTCACACTGTGGCATGCTCCCAGCTACTCCCTAACTCTCTATGCCAGATCTGCTCTCCTACCTCCTCCCTTGCAGTCATTCTGGTATCAGCTTGACCCTGAAAAACAGGGTCCACCAGTTCATTAGCAAAGTATCATGCAAGGTGTCACATTTCCATGCAATTCCTGAACATAATTGTCTCCCTGTACAGCTTAATGAAGCTAATGTGAAGGATGGGTGGGAACACACAGCCCAGGCAGGGAAAAGGGATGATCCCTGCTGCAGGGACAACAAGCAGCTGATGAAGTGCCACTTGCTTTGAGTTAGCAACAGAAGCCAGAGCTCTGCTCACTACCTGACTCAGTATTAGGAACTAGAGGTTCACAGTGAGAGCCAACCCAAACCCCCAAACCACAAACCTACTCCTTGTGCAGGAAGAAGGAGCTGTTTAGTAAAAGAGTTACATGAGTAACCCGAAGATTTCAATAAGGAATCGCTGTGTGTCCCAGCCATTAAAACACAGAGCTGCTCTTCAGCCTCCATGCAGCCCTCAGTCCCTGGAACAAGTCTGATATGATTCTCAAGGCATCTTCCCATCAGAGATGTTTCACTCTTTACAAGAGACCCCATTAGCACACTTAAGGCCAAGCAGGATGGGGCTTGGAGCAACCTGGTCTAGTGGAAGGTGTCCCTGCCCATGGAAGCAGGTGGAACAAGAGGGGCTTTCAGGTCTCTTCCAGCCCACACCAGTTCAGAATTCTGGGATTCTATGCAGCAGCTGGTTAAGCAGCCAGTCCAAATCTCATGTACGCTTTGTGCTCATGAGCTGCTGCAGGTACCTCAAGAGCCCTCGGAGCTGAGAGGACAAGAGCCCTGAGCTGCGAGTACATCTCCAGAGAGGCAGGTCCTGGCAGTAACGTGAGGCAATCCCAGCTCACACCACGGACTGCCTTACCATACCAGGATCAAAGCAGTGCCACATATCCCCTCCTTGCCTCCAAGCCCTGTGCTCTCAAACTCACCAGCTCAAAGTGGCAGTTCCAGAAGTGGAATAAAGTGGTGGATTCGCCTGCTTTTGCCAGTTTTTCGTGCTTGCATTCAAGAAAACAGTCACCACAGAGCTCTTTCAAGAAGCTCATAATAACCCAGCAAGACAGAGCACGTCTCACACACCTGGCCTCAGCCAGACCTCTCTATCAGACTCCAGCAAAAAACAGGCACAGTGTGAAACAGCTCAAGAACTGTTTGAGCTTGTTTAACCAGTCCCTGGACTGGGACAGCTATGTCCTAGTAGATCCAGGGAGCTATGAAACTTTTGCAAAGCTAATGCAACACCGAGAGGAAGGAAGCAGCATCGCTCCTTGAGAAGTATGTTTTTCCGTCATCCAGTGCCTCCTGGATTCCCTCCAGGGCCAAGTTTAACCTTGTGGCCTGGACTGAAAATAACAGACTTTATTGCTTAGCCAAAAGGACTGGTACAGATCACTGCCATGAAGATGTATGCAGAGGGACCACTTAAGGACATATCCAAGTCAGAAAAGGCTTGACAGGGTAACCCTGAAGAAGGCATAAAGGGTTCTCCCTCCACTCCAAAGGCAGTTTCCTGCAGGCAATCCCCTGGCCTTGCTGCTGGCTTTAGACATATGAATTAGGATTAGCTGCTATGAAGTGGAGAAGCCTGTTTCAGTCTGCTGTAAGAACAGGTACCAACACTCACTGTCACCAACAAGCACCAGTGGACCCTTCACCAGGAGCCCCAGAGCTCCAGCCAAGCCTCTCCACAGAACGCAGCAATTAAAACTGAATTGCAAAGTTGACCAGCAGTACTAATCACTATGAAAAGTGAAAAAACCACACATTTTACCACACTAAATTTTGGGATTAGAGCACCCAAAAATAAGCTTTTAAAATAGAAGTGAGGCTCTTTAGAAATGTTTTAATAATTAATACAAGTTATTATCAATAGTGTAAGACTTCAGTGTTCCTTTGGAACATTAACCAAAAGGTGTGATTAAATCTGTGCAGTTTTGGGATAGGTATGATGTCATTTGTCCCTTCAGGGTTTTTGCTATCAGCCCATGAGCAGGGAACAATAGGAGACTTCTTGACAGCAGAGGTGAAGCAGCCCAATAAGCCCCAAAAGCCAACTTCTACTATTTGGGAGCATGCACACCGAGTATTCCCTTTGTTAAGAACCACCAAACCCTCTCTTCATAACTAGGTCTGACAGCAAAAATGTTGCATCAAAGGTTAGAGCAATTTTGACAGGACTGAGGCCAGAAGCAGAACTGACAAGGATTAAATATTACAGAATAGTTCACAGGGAGGAGAGTGGGGCTCACAAGGGATAAAAACCATATTTACAGGTCCTTCACACTCAGGAGAAAGGCAAAGGAAATAACTACCCTCAGACAGGCTTGTGAAGATACTTTATGTTTAATACATCTGAAAAGAATGCATATACAAAGAACTTAGACATGAAAAAGCATTGGTTCAACACTAATGAGTCTACAAGAAATCAGAATTTTGGACGATGGAGAAGATTCCCTAAGTCTTAAAAAATTTTGAATTTGCAAACCAAAATATATTTTTGGTAAAATCCTTACGATACTGCAGTTGGTCTGCACAGAGAACCTGCACGTGATCCTCAAGGGCCGGAGCCCCTCTTACAGGTTCAAGGTTACTCAAGAGCAAAATGCAGAAAAAGGGGTTCCCTCAACTGGTCCCGGTATGGTGCCACACTAAACACCAGAAGCCCCTCCCTGCACTTCCTTTAGACTGACACAGGTCTGTCTTTCCACCCCTCCCTGAAGGATGCCAAGCCATCCAGCAAGAGATGCACCATCAGAGCCAGCTCCAAAACCCACTGCAGCACACCTTGGGTCCCTTCAGGGTTTCCAAGCAGCAGTGTATGTGCAGGTCACTGTAAGCATTTCTCTAATAATTAAGAATTGGCAGAAGGTGGATTTGTTAAAAGCCAACTGACCCAGCTAGGCATGTTTCCAAAGGTGCAGTTATTACTTCAAAATGAGCCAAAAGCTTATGATGGCAAAGATTAAGGAAGAGACTGGCAAGTTAAAAGTCTGATGGTGCATCCAGAGAAAATGATTCTCCTATTCCTAAGGCTTCATAACTTAGAGGATGGGGTAGAAATTTATGACCCGTACAGTAAAAAGCCAGGGGAAAAAAAATACAAGGCAACTTCAGAGGAGATGTATATTCTACAATCCTTCTTAGAGGAGCACCAGCTTGGGACATTTTACTTTCCTGACTAAAGTCTACTTACACCCAGGCTGCTGACTGGCTGAAGAACAGCCCTACAAGGTCTTTAAACCAGAACCAAGTCTTGCCATACCAGCAAAAGGGGCAAGGCTTCAGTTAAACAGCCTAAAATTAGTCTGTTACAGAAAAAGTCATGGAGCATGCCTTGATGTTAAACAAAAAAAATTAGAAACAATAAACAAAATAAAAAACTAGTACTGATCAGTGTTTTCTGATAATACATAATTACTCAAAATTAACTAGTTTAACTGAATTGAGGGGGCACTGGGGAATAAACACTAACATTCTCATCTCACATAGGGATCGTGTGGGGGAGATGGGAGTGCAGGGCATTTGTCATTATTGCAAAAACAAATTTTAAAATCTGTATCTTTAGTTTGATTTTAACATTGCTTTTAGTATGACATCAAACACCAGCTTTGCAGAAGGGGCTGTGGAGGGACGTTCATAGCAGCACACACCTGCGAGTCTTCTTCGGCTCCGGGGGCTCCAGGGCAGCCAATATCGCTTCGTCAAATACATTCTTTAGGCCTTTCTGAAAAGGGGCAAAGAGAGAAAGGGGCAGTCTCATTTTAGAGTTTTCACACAAACAAAACCCCAGAAAGCCAAGTGGCAGCCACACCCCTCTAAGGACAGATGGAGGTTTGCTGTCCACAACTCGCAGAGCCTGCCTGCCCAGGGACGCTCGGTACCGCTGCTCTCAGCACCTCGTTTTTGGAACAAGAAAACAAATCCTCTGAGAGCAGACCAGTGTACTTCACAAGAAGCAAAACACGCGCACCAAAGTCATTTCCTGAAGGCAATTTTTATGATTAACTGGCTACTCACACATTTCACATGCTAATGACAAAGCAGAAAGTGCTGCATTCAGATGAAAGAACTCGACCTGGAGCACGCCTGGAACAGCAGACACCCGTGTGTCAGGGGAGGAGAGACAATGCAAGCATGCAATGATAACCTGGTCCAGTACATGCTCTGCTCGGGTGTCCAGCCCCAACAACCAAGGGTTAGAAGCAGCCAGGCAGAGCCCAGAAGCTGCCATGGTAGCAGAGAAGTCGAGCTGGGAGGAGTACACAGTGGTACCGTACACTCTGTTAAGGGTTAAACTGGAGCCAGGAGGTGCAACTTGAATAAAGCTTCATCAGTCATTTATACAAACAACTGCAATTTTTAATTTCAAAATTTAAAGACAAGCTACAATCGATGTTTTTTCCTTAAAACAATAAAAATCAGAAGCACAACAGTAAGCAGCAGCTTTACATCTTACAGTAACAGGCTTTAAGGATCTATTATTGAAATGAAGAGCTCTACCATGTTAGTGAAAGCAAGAATTTTAACAGTTCATAATGCAGTAGCAAGTACATCGATATTTCCTCCCCCCCAAGGACTGACAGTTACTCCACTATAGCACAGACAGCCAAAGCAACAGCAACAGAAAAACATCTCACTGCACACAGGAGAACCAGAAAACCCTTCACGTTACAGCATCACTTGCAGATCACCGGTTCAGGTACTTTTGTCATGCAAATACAGTTAAGAATCACAAGTAAAAATTGAAAACACACGCATTGTTTCTTCCAGTTGGATTCAGGAAAATCAAACATTATCTCTTATTCTTTTGATCTTTCTTTAAAATAACGATGTAACCAAATCCTTTCTCCCAACAGCCTGAATTATAAAGCTAGCCACACCTGGCAACCCAAGCAGCAGGGAGTTAAGCGAGTCCAGTTCACGTTCCACAGTCACAATGTTTTACTAAAGATCTCGAGTACTGTTTTCAGTCCAAGAGCTAATACAGAGGTTGCTCTAAGATGGTAAGCAGGCACAACAGCTTTCAATCAAGGTGGTTTGATTCATTTTTAACCAGGTTTCTACAGTAGTGGGACAGAGGAAGCAGCAGCAAGAGGGGAAGAAGAAAGTTTAGAATATACAGCACTTCCTTTTGGGCTGAGTTTCCGGAGGCTCGAGGGCAGCTAGGATAGCCTCATCAAACACATTCTTCAGACCTCTCTACAAGACAGAGGGGAGGAGAAAAAACAGCAGCCAGGTTAGAGGATTAGAGAAAAACAAGCAGATACAAAGAGCATTTAGGAGCAGGCTGAATTCACAGAGGCAGTAAACAGATTTACTTTGCAAAAAAGCAAAGTAGATCCCAGGAGGAAATCTCATTTAGATCACCCAGAAGTCAATGACAGACAGACAGAACATGTGACAGACTAAGTCAGACAAAATGAACACTCAGAAGGGGCAGAAGCACAAATACAGCAAGAACATAGGGGTGGGGGCCACACAAAGGGTGGTGGTTTCCCCTCCACTGCTGTACATATGCCAAGGGAGTTTACAGGGGAGTAAGTTGAGCACACAGCAGCTTGCCCCACCACAGAGACCCAAAAGGTCAGTTAAACCTTTTGCAGTCACCCAGTATGGGTAAGAGAGCACCTCAGATGCACAGACTACTGCTCCAAACTCCCCAGGTGGCAGCTGGCCCAGAGCAAAGGCTCCGAACAACTCCTCTGCTTTGTGAATTCAGCCCCTGAATAACTGAAGATCTCCAGATGGCTGGGAACACACAACCTGGGATGGAAGCAGGACCTCCCTGGTAAGCCATCATCACTGGCAGCCAGTAACTCTCAGCCTTTAGAAGTGATGCAACACCTTACCAGTGCTACTCTGACACTGGGAGCCAGCATGGAAATGGTGCAATTCAGTTATTCAGTTTAGTTCCCAAAGTATAACCACGGGAAGACAGAAACAGCGTCAGGAGTGGAACAACTGGGATCCAACAGCAGACAAGCAGTCACAGAGCTGCAGGACTCTGCAGGGGTTACACGAGAGCACGGGGTAGGTGCTGCATTCGCTGTAAGCACAACAGGAACAGTGCAGGGTGTTACCACTCCCACCCAGCTCTGCCAAGTTACACACCACATCAGAAGTGAAACCTGGCTCAGTTTAGGCTAACTGGACTCGCCTAAATCTACTGTCATGAGTGCAACCTTTACTTGGGAGAACTCCTTTATGACAGCTAAAGGCAAACAGAAAAGCTTCAATTACATCCTGTAAACAACTGCAGTCTGTGCAAAATTTAGACTTCTTTTTTTAAGATGATTCAAATGTAACTGGTTTCTCCCTCGCAGGTTATACTGGATATATCCCTTTTAGAAGGTCTTTAATCTTATTTTACTGAAGCACATGCATGGGAGACCACTAAGGCAGTGCCATCTGGAAGCATTTAAGGCCATCACGTTACATGCATGATTACACTTAAAAGAACAATAGTTTAAGGAAACTACAATGAGTGTGCATTCTGTACACTCTCCCCAGCAATTTTTTTGGTTTTTTTTAAATGAGCTGCAACCCAGGCTGACAAAAGAGCTAAAGACTTCAAATAAATAGTATCTCTGAAGTCTGAGTACTAATTAGATTTCCTTTCTCTGTGAGAATAAGGCTGTAGCATAAAATCAATTATGTGCTGTTAGACACATTAAGAACCCAGGCAGGACACAAGTCAAGGATACAACTTAAATTCTCCTATTCGGGGACTCCCATTTTCCTATTGCATGGGAGAAATTTGTTCAGGAGTGCAGGATTTGGGATTTGTTTTGAAGAACATAGCAAAAAGGGGAAGAGGAGAAAAAAAAAGGACAGGAACAAAAGTGTCGTGAAAATAGGACCAAGGTTAAAAGCCTGGATGACCAAGAGTAACAACATGAAGAGAACTGTGTTCAATACCACAAGCACACAGAGCTGTTAAAGTCATGACTCCTGTGCTGCACTGGGAACAGGCTGCAATCAGGTTTCCTTTACTCCCTCTGTTCATGGACAGCTTAAGGCACTTTATAAATCTGTGTCAAAACTGTTAACTCAGCATCAGGGGAGAAAAGGAGCCAAATTCAGCATTCTCTCTGGTGTTAGGTACTAGCACTGGGCTTCAGAAAGTCCACTCAGACACTTACATTGAAGAGTAAGAGAAGCAACAATGGCTGTAGTTCCAATCTGTTTGTCAGGCACTCTTTCCTAACACCAAGGCCTCACCGATTTGTCACAGTGGCACTGGGCACTATTTTGTAGAGAAAGGTTGGAGACAGACATTGAAAATGCCTTCACCACAAAAAGGGATTCCACAGCCTGAGGAAAGGGGGATAGAACTGGCTCCCCAATAGAGCAGTCATTCGGACTTGGGGAGAATATACTCCGTCTTTACAAACAACATCAGAAACTCAGCCTCTCATGACTCACCTAGCACAAAAACAAACATGCTGGCTCCATGATTCTATCGTTACTTGCTACTGTGGTGTCAAAGTCATTTGTAAATTAGTTGGGAAGAAAAAAAACCACCCTGGACTGCTGAGGTGCAGTCAGCATCCAAGGCAAAGAGACTGAATACCCAGCTGAGTCTCACTTCAGCTGAAACAAGCTACTACAGCACTGCCCTGCAGGTAGGAAAACAACCCTCCTGGCCAGGGAAGCAGCTGGCTTCTGTGTTCAGCAAGCTGCCTGCGAGATCACTGCAGGAGTTCCACGTAACCTCTGCAGAGCAGCTACTCTGCTGTTCAGCAGCTATTGATGACAGACCCAGGATAAAAGTGTTTTGTGAGGGCAGTCAACAGTAAATGAAGGAAGAAGAAAGGAGCAGACGCAAACCGACTATTCCTCCAGGTGAGAAGGCTTCTGAACCCTCCTCCCAGGTCACTGCTGACTCCTAAAACCATCAATGGGTACACAAGCACTAATGCTCTGGAAGAAATTCAGGTTGAGCTTCCAAGTGCATAAAGTTGTTCACTGCAACAGATACAGATTAGTCTATCTGGAAATAGAAAGAATGGATAAACACTGACATTTCTTATCATATCAGCTCTTGCTCTGGTAATTCTAAGTGCTTCCATGCAATTTGAGCAGACTAAACAAGGCAAGTCTAAAGTTACAGAGGACAGGGTCTCAGTGAGCAATACAGGACAAAGGCCCTGGCAGGTATTTAACCAACTAGCAGGTTTTATAGGCTGGTTAGCAGCAGCATTCAGGATGTGCCAGACACCATCTAGAACAGTATTTTGGGGCTGAACAGATCTAAGAGAATTACAGCTCAAGCACAAAAAACCCTCAGCTTGCCCGTGGGCAGTAAGGAAACACAGCCAAAACCACCTTTTGATCAGGGATTCCCAGGATGAACTGCAGCATGCCTTGCCACACCACCTCCAGTGCCAGTGTCCTGCACAACCCCAGCGAAGACACTTCCTTCACAGGAAACACCCAGGCAAATCTTTGTTACAAAAAAAGCCTCAGGATCTCAAATGGAAGAGTCAACATGCAACCTGGGCAAAAGGGGCAAGATAAATAGAACTTCAGGCTTTGTGAAGTTTGGCAATAAAGCTTTGTGCTCAAGGAGATGAAAGCACAACGTAACTGGAAAGAATGAGGGGCTTGATACTGGGCACCCCTGGTTCCAAGCACATCAGGCAGGGACAAATTCTTAACAGAGTAGCATTAAGGAAGTCGTTATAGAGTTGCAGCCAATTCTGCAAGAGTAGGAACCCAAGATAAAGTTCCCAGGGCATCCAGAGTCAAGGCAACAGGCCAGCCAGACAGAAAATGGCTCCCACCCTAGTATTCCTAACCAAAAAGGAAAGGGTAATCACGTTTCCTGCCCTCAAATCAGCCAAATCTAGTTGGCTTTAGACTCAGGTTCACAAGCTATAAATATGATGCGAGAACTGTCTCAAGAACTATTTAGTTGTTATTTTCTGTTTCAACACAACTTTCATCTGAAGAAAGGACACAGGAAACAGCTCACCACCAACTGCGCAGGAAGAGAAAGCAGCTCTCAGCCATGAAGGTTTCCAGTCTCACAAGTACCAGCATTAACCTTTCTGAGAGGCTTTTTTTTTCCTTTTGCCCACTCTCTTCAGTAGTGAGCTGCACTCTGTGTCCCAACCCAATTATTGTTTGTAATGTACCTTCTAAGTATTCAACAGTTATTTTTCCAGCACAGAAGCAAACACAGTAAGCACATCTTCCTCCATCACCCCTCTACACTAGGCCTAACCCTCAGAGGCTGATTTTCTTTGTACCACAGCCAATTCCCTGTGCCTTAGAACAACATGACAAAGAGAAAGCTACAGTGTAAGCAGCAGAAACAGTGCTTATACCCTTTCACATCCACATTGAGCTGTTTTTCTCTGGAACTGAAAGAAGTATGGAATATAAGCAAGCAAAACTGGTCAAGGACCAATCCTCACCTGCGTAAGTGCAGAGCATTCCACGTATTTGACGGCCTTCAGGTCCCGGGCCAGCTTCTCAGCAGTCTCTGGAGTAATGGGCTTCTGCTTGTTCTTGGCAAGTTTCTCAATTGTTGAGGGATCATCTCTTAAATCAATCTGGGTCCCAACAAGCAGGAAAGGAGTCTTTGGACAGTGGTGAGTAATTTCAGGTACCCACTAAGGACAGAAAAGACACGGCATTTGTTACCAACCACCTAAGATAACTCCAGATATGTCTCAGCAGCTCCCTTTTCAGGCAGAGTTCAACCAACCTTTTCTTTCACATTTTCAAATGAAGAAGGAGAAACCACTGAAAAACAGACCAGAAATACATCTGTCTGTGGATAGCTGAGGGGCCGTAATCTATCATAGTCTTCCTGACCTAGAGAGGAGAAAATTAACATAGTATTAAATCCAGACAACAAAATCCTGCCCTTTACAGGGAGTCAGGATGCACATTTCAGCACAGTAACATTGCTGTGATTAATCCTAACTCTTAAGCAAAGAGCCAAGCATACCCTGAACCCAAACATTTGAAAAACCTAGTTTTCAAATCCAGAATTCATTCAGTTGCTATGTAACAGCGAGCTGCTGAAAGTCACAGGAGAGCTGGGAAGTTTCCAACACATTTTTAGATCAAACACCCTCAGACTGCGTAACACTCTCGTCAATTATAAAGAAAAGCTGCAGAACACGGATCTGGTTATATATGAGGTCCTCTGCACCTAGTCCATTCATTTTAAGTATTATGCCATCAAATTTCATTACCCTGTAAAAGAAATCTTGCTGTTTGGAGGGGAAAAAACCCCAGTTTTGTTCACGAGAATCTTCTGACTTAGGCTGTGAGCACTCAGTGAAGTATCTCCAGGCAGCAGGAGGAGAATACTGCTGGGTACACATGACTGTGATCAGGCCACCGAGCAATATTCCCAATAAACCTCACCAAAGTCCCAGCATGGGCTGTGTTTTGGAGGAAGCCAGGCTCTTTCCTTTGACTTCCTAAGGGCAGGCAGTCTCTGCAAGGCACTGTTAGCACTGATCCACCAGCCTGACTCTGTCCAAGCTCATTCTTAAACCTCCTCCTGCCAAATTCAGCAGCACTCTGTTTTTAGAAAGCAAATTTGGCACTAAAGCTGCTGCACTTGCTGGCAACCAAATCCGAAACACTTGTTTAAAGTGTCTCAGATTCCAACTAATGCTCTCTCATGCATCACACAGGACAAAGACCTACAGGATCTTGAAGGAGCCAACACAACACCTGGGACACCTAACTGGAGGAAGACCTACAGGTTGAAGATGGAGACCTAGACAGCCTGATACAGCTACTGTGCTTGGCTGGACACAGAGGAGTGAGCACTGCCCAGAACCACAGTCACAGAATGGTTTGGGGTGAAAAGAACCTTGAAGCTCATCTCATTCCCACCCCCTGCCACAGGCAGGGACACCTTCCACTATCCCAGGTTGCTCCAAGCCCCAGCCAACCTGGCCTTAAACACTTCCATGGATGGGGCAGCCACAGCTTCTCTGGGCAACTTGTGCCAGCACTCCACCACCCTCACTGGGAAGAATTTCTTCCCAACATCTAATCTAAATCTAAACTAACTTGTTGGAATTAACAGACTAGTTCAAAAAGTTTTGTCTTCTAAGTACAAGCTCAAAACAAAGACTTGGCTTTTAATTTGACAACTAGATACACGGATTTCAATCATTGCTAAATTTTGTCACTTGTGCAGGCTGCTACTTAGCAAGAAGCAGGCAACCATTAAGAACAAATGCTTGCCCCCTCAGCAGTCCAGCTCTGGAAGGAAAGCCTTTACATTCAGAAGTGCACAATCACCAGTGTGCACTAAAGTCACTTGGTAACTTCTCACAATTACTAGCTGGATCCCTGCTCATGTTGATAGCACATGAATGTGCACATCTACACACACAACACTTCTCAGAGGTCTGAACTCTCAGCAGGAAGACAGGCAGAGAAGGACCCAACACACCTTTCACCCACACAGGGTCTGTGCAAGGCTACAACTGAGACCCAGCGAAGTACAGGGCCCTAGAGCAGCCCACACAACACGTGTAAGGAAGGAGTCTCTCTTCCCCACCTAACTCCTTATCCATGAGCTAGGGAGTGTGCAGTAACGGGAAGACCAATCACGTTTGGGAGGAGAACGTGAAGAGCTAAGTGAAGCTGTGCTGAGGAACACATGCAGCACAGGCAGCTCAGGGTGCAGCTGCAGGCCAGAGCTGCAGGTGAGCTGGCACCAACCCTTTGCACAAAGGGCCTGGGGACCTGTGGCACAGCCAGCTGACGGGTGTTCAGACACACAGTAGGAGCCAAGGACTCTGCTGGAAGCCCCCAGACTTTCAAACACATGCTGCGAGGGATATAAAAGTCCAGGGTTTGCTTTGTTCAGGGTCTCTTCTCAGAGCTCTGGCACTAGCTTGAGCTGTTATTTTGTTTTTGCACCATGATTAAATTTTAAGGATTTGGACATCTGAGATGTCTGTGGGAAGCCTGGGGCCAAGGCAGTAAGGAAACCTGTCTCACTGTGTGAGTCTGGGGCGTGTTGAGAGCCAAGCGAGGCCCCATCAGGTCACTGGGGCTGCCCCTACAAACAGGCTTTAGTCCCAGCTCAGGTGGTGAAGTGTGATGGCCAGAGTGCCTTCTGCATGGCCTAACAGGAAAGTTTCCTTTACAGCTATAGGGGTTAACTGAAAACCTAGGATCGTTCCATTAATCAAATTAGATGCTAATGATGCATGTAAGAACACAGCAGAAACAGATTAAATTTTATCAGGACAATTTCAGAAGAAAGCTTATGAACTAAGCTCTCTGGAAGGACTCTTTTGAAGAACAGTTTACAATACCAGTTGCTGTCACACCACTTCAGTATTACCACACGGTGAGGACTGGGTATCCAGCAGCTGAACCAGTTTCTACCCTTTCTTGATAACCTTCCACACATGCAAAGCAAGGTTTAGCTGTTTAATCACTGCATGTTTCTCCAGCCTGAAACTGAGATACGGCTTAAACAAGAGGTCAGCAGATTTTTAATTTTAAAAAGCACACAGTGAAAGGGCTCATGAAATCCACACCCTGATTTCACCCACATTAAGGATGCAGAGACATATGCACATTTAAGATGTTCTAATATTAGTCATTCTGTCTTCACATTTGGTCAAATAATAGGTTATTTACTACAGAAGACCCATATACAATCTACATTTTCTTCAAGACAAATTTCTCCTTTAATTTTGTTTAAAAACATAGAAACCTTTATTTTTCAGGTATCACCTAGATAAGAGGCAAAAGTTCAAAAGTTCACAAAATAAAACAGCTCTAAAAGAAGTGGAAGGTTTTCTTGTTTTGCTTTGTGTTTTTGGTGCTGGGTTTCAGTTTGGTTTTTTTATGAACTCAATTTAGCAACTCTCCAAAGATCAGCAATGAAGAAGCAAGAGAGATTTTTCCCTTCCATTAAAAAAAATCTCAACCAAAAAAAAAACCAACTGTATGTCTTCATGTTCAACATCACCTCAGGTAAATCTTGGTCAGCTACAATGACAAGAGCACTTGGTTTCTCACCTGCAGTATCAAAGAGGCCGAGGGTGTAAGGCTCTCCTCCAATCATCACTGTTACAGCATAGTTATCAAAAACCTGGCAAGAAAAGAGATCCACATTTAAAGAGGATGCAAATCAGCCATCTCTCAAACCATCATCCTACCCACCTTGCCAGAGCATCACTGATTTGAACAAGAGACACCTGCACAGGACAAGAGAACCACCAGGCCCACAGTGGTATTACCACTAATACCATTCACAGAACAATTCCATCTCCAATAGGGATACTCCAGCTGTTTCCACGACGTACTAAAGCAAAGGCATTCCAGGTACACCACTGAATCACACATGGTAAAAACCACTGAGCAAAACACCTACAACAGTGCTCGCCTGTTACTGCAAAGAGGTTTCCCACGCTGCCACACACATTCCAACCTTCAGCCTTAGTGTGACACAGTAAACACATCCCCACAGGGACAGGACAGGTAATGTCAGCCCTGCCCTTCAAGGACACACAGTGACGGGGCTGCATCTCACAGTACCCAAATCCTCTGAAGTTCATCTTTCTGAACTTCTAGAGAACTCTACTACAGAGTCCATCTTTTCAAGAGGGTTTATCCCCCATCTTTCAAGGAAGCAGTATCTGGTAAAAAATCAACCTTTTTCAAATTCAATCTAAATGGAGAATCTGGCTCCAGAGACCAAGTTCTACTGTCTCTGCAACAGCACCTGGCACAACAGTGCTGTCCTCCAGGACAGACCCACTGAACAGATCAAGGACAGCACTACCCAGTGTTCACCCACTAACTGGTTTACAATAAAACTGAGCACAAGGGCCTATCCAAAATACGGGATTTTTAAATTTTAATATTTTTGTTAAGGTACAGCTACTGTTGAAAGGTTGGGGGTAGAGCTCTAAAGAAGCCCAGGTTACAAGGGTGCCCTTCAGACAAACCTGGCAACTACAGTTTCACAGCACAATCCACAGACAATTTCATCCTCAGTTGTGCCAAACAGGCTAAAAACCAGAGCCCAACAAGAAGTTTCCATCCCTGCCAACACCAGACAGCCCACTGCAGCACCTGGCATGAGCTCTGGTGGGACAGGGCTCACACTTGTGCTGTCACAACCCAAACACTATCAGTGCCTTTCCACAGACATGCCACTCACTGCCTTGGTGTTTTGAGAATGGCAACAACAAAAACATGCAGGTTACAAACCATGTGCAGTACCAGCAGGAAACCCATCTCTCACTGGGAAATGTCCTCTATAAGAGAAAGGATTGCAAAACACTGAGCCAAGCAAACAGAAGTGATCTCTCGGTCTGAACTGGTGCATTCTCCATCCATACTTTGGTCACACTGCTGCACAAGGACAGCAGTGTCTGTTCTATTTCTCTCTCCATTCGTTATTAGAAGCATTAGCTGGAATATCAGAGGTTACCACTTTCCAGAGTCTGAAATATGCTTCTAAGCCATTCACAGAATTAGGAATAGGCGCCTGATTATCTCCAGAATAGTGAGTTCCTCAAGCCATGAGGTAAATAACATGAGGCAGATTTAAAAGTCTTAGCACACCCTGAACACACTTTATTGGCAACTAACTTTTGAGTAGGTTTTTTAAAATTCCTTGTTAGTACGGATTTACAGCCAATACACCCACGTGCAGGACAGCAGACAAAAGCTTTCAAAATAAACATTTTAAGATTATAACATTTTTCAACTTAATAAAGCATCACTTCCCTTAAGGGATAAGTAGAGGAACTCACTGCTGAACTCACTCACCAATTTCATTTTGCCTTGACCACAAAGAATAGCTTAAATAGAACAAACAGCCTTCCACAGGGTCAGCACAGGATGGGCCTGCCCTACAAGCATGACATCAGGATACTTGACACCACCCAAAAACTTGAGAATGGCAAAATGCAGTTTCAAATGCCACTTCTCTACCAGTCCACAACAGAGCCCATGAGAGAGGCTAATCCTGGGTCTCTGCACAGGTTCCCAGCAGTGGCCACTGCGTTCACCCTGAACACTCTGAGGTTTGGGAGTCCTTTCATCTTTAGCTCCTGAGCTACAGCTAAAGACAAACATTTTTGTTTTGTGGGAGTCTGTCCTACACAGGACACACCTGGCAAGTTGAAAAATTGTGGATAGTGACAAAGCCAGTATCTGAAAAAGAGGTCATGACATTCACTGCAACTTCTTTCCCACAAAGAGAAGGCATTTTTATAAAGACCTATTCCGAAAGAGCTATCAGGCAGAGCTACCTGGCATCTCAGAGGAGCTGTCTGGTCTTTTGAGTAGCTTTACAACACAAAGTATTACTGACCCTTTCACTGGCAGGTGTTCTCTATGATGCATTTCCAGATCCAAATTTGTTTGGTACCTAGGTAAACTCTTCAACTTGTAAATTAATAGAAGAAGGCCTTTTCAGGTCCATAATAGAAAAATAGTAAAAGGAGCATCCAGCTGTCAAAGTCTCTTGCAGCAACCTCACTAAAACCTGACCCACCTCAGTGGCAGTACACTGATTTTGCATGTGCAATATTAAGCTCAAAAGCACTTTTCTAACAGAAAGACTGTGCACATGCCTCACAGGCAGCCAAATTGCTCCCAACTTGAACTTTACATAAGTCAAGGGAGTCAATATTTCAGAAAACTGAGCCTGTGAAACTCAGAAGAGCTTACTTCAAAATATCCAAGGACTAACACAAAGCTGACAAACTTTTGAAGTATAAATGAATGTGACTGCATCCAAACACACACTTCATGCTTAGCTGAAGTTGGCCAGTCACCCTCCATAGTTCGCTACCCCTCTGGATCTTTCAGAGTTGCAAAGGAAAAATGAGCCTCAGAAAATGTTAACTCTAGCAACATGAAACACTCCTTTCCCTAAAAACAAACATGTAGCAGGAAGTGAGAGCATAAGCTGGAGAGCAAGCAGGAGGAACACTCGCAAGCGTTCCTGCTGCTTGCTCTCCAGTGATCTGCAGTTGTTCCCACTGCTAATCTCACTCACAGAATCCACCCACAACGGGAACCCAGATTGTGCAGAGCAGTCAAGCAGCAAGAACTGACCAGACAGACAGAGGTGAACTGGCCAGCACTAACATATGGAAGGTGGCATTAGTCAGTCTCAGAGAGGAAAGCAGGCTGTAAGAACACGTGTTAGGGCGTGCCATCAAGGTTAGTTCAGTGGGGAACTCATGCTGCCCTGCCCCATCATGCCCAAAGAACAACTGGAGCCATTCTGACACTTACCGTTGGTACGTATTCCGATGGAAATTTATTTGTTGTATAAGAAATTAAGAGACAGGTTTTACCAACAGCACCATCACCCACTACTACACACTTGATCGTCTGCATAGCTGAAATCTACTAGAATATCAATTCCAAAGAGAACCTGGAAGAAAAAAAGAAGAGATGCATATATTTAGATGTTTCCCATACTCAACAGATAGCCATACACACCATCAATAAGCTTTGATTGCAGTCCAAAATACTAACAGTATGTCTGAGACATGAAAACAAGACATTCCTAAATGAGTTGGTAGATCCTTTCCCTCCATCACACACACACACAAAACTGCCCACATTCGTAAGTGAAAGGAGTTTTGCCTAATTACCCAGAGGTGGGCAAAAACATCTTTTGGCTTTTCCAAACTCTGTTTTTAATGCATGGAAGCATCCAGCCTCAGATGCACCGAAAGCTGGAAGTGTATGCTCTGGTCTTGAGAGCTGCTCAGGAATACACCCACTTCCCAGAGGGCTCCCTCTGGAGAGCAGCTCAGCAGGAGACACAGCAGAAGTGCTTTGAAACCAGTTGATGGAATAAAAATGAACAGGTACAGACAGAAATAAACATGATTAGTTTCTCCTTCCCTCACTTTTTTTAAGACCTAAGGACAGTTTTACAAACTTTTGGTTAAAGCTGCTAGTTAACACACATCTTTATCCCCACCTTGAAGTGCTAACAGAACTGAGAGCTCAGCAGGGCATTCAGATCCCAGGGAAATTACTCTTCAGACATCACAAAATCGAGATGCACCCAGCTGCTCCAACACTGTCTCAGCAGAACCTTTAGTACACGAACTAAATCAGTATGTGTCACTAATATCTTCTCCAAACATTTGCTGGCTACCTCCAGTGTTGCACAGATGCCCTTCATCCATGTATTACCTTAATCAGAAGAGAATCATGCCTTTGCTCATTCCTTCATATACAGGTGTGAAACCCTGACCCCAGTAAATTAGTGGCACAGCTCCCACTGACTTTCAACATTGTATTATTAGAAGTACTTTTATTTACAGCAACCTGCTGCAAAGTCTTTGTAAAGTCCTGATAGGTGCCAGGGGGTGCTGCAAGCAGCAAATTTACCCTCAGAGGAGTGGCAATGCTTTAGCCAAGCAAGGATGCTGTCATGGCTCTCAGGTCTGGGTAACAGCAGGTCAGGGTAACTGCATTAAAAAACCCAAATCAATCCCTCCTGAACTACGCATTTGGACACTTCCTACAGCGATGTGGAAGAAGTACAATGCAAATCCAGATTTTTGAGGCTTTAGTCACAGCCAGCAGCATGATTTGATACTGCACATTACATTGTCATGCCTGCAAGGAAAGGAAATTGCTGGGGACTCAAAAGAGATGTACCACTCCCAGCTCTTCTTCAGATGCTGCAGGGATGCTCTAAGATTTCAACAAAGACAGCTACCTTCATAATAACATCCTCAGAAGTTCCTAAGAACAGTACTTGTAGCGGAATACTAGTCATCACCATTCCCATAAACTCTGGACAGATCCACAAGCAGTTTTAGGAAACGGCAGCAAAGACTCTCAGAGCAGGCTATCAGCCAGCACCTGGTACATCAGGCGCTCACACTGCCATCCTCATCTATAATCTTCTTTCAGCAAGCACAGAGATGATGAATGATTTGTGTAAGCATCAGGTGTTGCCACCAGTCCTCTACTCAGTGCCCTATTTCATATTTAGCAGTATGCACAGCACAGACATATCAACAGGCCCTTCATCAATACAACAAAAAACTCTGAAATTTGGCCCTGAAGCAAACACATGTTTACTCAGAAGGACAAAGCAATTATTAACATTTCAAAAGACACCTTCTGTGTTCAAGCCAGTTCAACTGTTTATATACAAGTAATATTATTCAATATTGCCTCAGCTGCAAAGTGCTCCCACAGTTCTGCCTTGCCATGCTGGTGGCACTGATTGATCACAGAGAAAGTTTCATTTTAGAACAAAAAAAAAAGCAACCAGGTAGAAAACAGGCAATGGAACAGCACAGCTCAGGCCTATACTAAGGAAGCCTTCACGCTCAAAGCAAAGGCAGAAAGAGATAAGCCACTCATTAAGTTGATTTCAAAAGGGAAATGCCAAAACTCAGGCCGAGCGAACCAACCCAAGCACACTCCAGCTAACCCCTGAACGTCCCACTCAGAAACGCAAGATGGCTCTGTGTTTTGGTTTGGGCAAAGCCCAAAGCATTCAGCTTTGCTGCTGCTCAGCCCAGGTAAGCTGCTGCCTCCAGGTACAAAACAGATCTTCACACTGGGTTTCCCAGCCACTTCTCATATGCTTTTCCAATTTCCACTCGAATTTCTTACACTGCCCAGCCAGCTCCTGGAAACCCCTGCCCATCCCAAGGCTGGCACAGGAGGAAGAACATCCACCTCACGTAACAGCACTTGACAGTGCTCCCCGGGCATATGAGAACTCTTCCATGCTGTAATCCTCCCTTCCTGTTCTACCTCCCTCTTCTACCCACTCCCCCAATTATTTGCATTTCCTTGTTGACCTGTAATTTGCAAGTTTCACATCTGCTTCAGACCACATGTCCAGAGCCCAGAAAGCACACTAGAAATAAAATCCTCGCTCTGAAGCATTCCCTGTGCTCCCATGATTCTCTACAAAACCAAATTGTGTATATTACCAGAAAAGCTCACATACATCCTTGTAAAAAGAAAAAGGATGGGTTTAGTGTTGCTTTTTAAAGCTTCTTAAGCAGCACCAGGCAAGCCACAGTATCAGAAAACACCTCAGGTCACAGAGTGTGCTGCAAGCCTTCACTTCTTCCCTGTCCTTGGACACAGCCAAGTCCCCATGCCGGCACTGGGAGAGAAGCTGCTGTTCTCTGGGAAGGGCTCAGGTCAGAGACTGGGGCTGACACAGCACCAGCTGCACACACGCCCTGCACACAACTCTCCTCATTCCTGCCCCAGCTCCGACTCTGGCAGTGAGCTGTCAGCCTCACTCACACGGTTACTCGTGCAGAGAAAACCAGCACTGCAAATCAAGAGCATGTACAACAGCACGGCTCACTCCCCCAGCACCTCCAATTCCCTCCTGAAGTGAACCACTGTCACCACACACACCGACGACTCACACGCACCCCTGCACCAGCAGTGGGTGAGGCAAAGGCTCTGAGCTCTACCAAGTGACCTGATCCTTTCCGTTTGCTGGCAGTGAACAAAACAGAGGGCAAATAATCCAAAGCCTTGCTCTGGAGCCTAAAGCAGAACCTGAATGGCACAACAGGGGTCTGGAACAGCCCAGGCAGGACTGTTTTCATTTTTTTTTCCATTCTAAAGCATAAAATTAACAACATTTACCATGAAAACCACTGACCTGAACCACTGGAAGTTCTCTATGAACAAAGCCAGTACCACTGCCCTCACATGAGCTGGTCAACTGTGCTCCTTCCCACTCCAATTACATATTAATGTTGTCTTGAAATGTCTTAACTGGAGTGGGAGGGAGCACAGTTTACCAAAACGAATTTAAGCAGATCTCTGGGTAAAGGGATCCCCCCACCTTTTTTTTAATGGATGTATAACTTTATCTTTAAATACTGAAATAAGATGGTGTCAGTTTTAAGCAGATTTAGAGTCTTCAGCATAGGTCTCCAAAGTCCTAGCAGCAAGAAAGTGGAGTTTTTGAATAAATTATTTTCCTTGGATTAGCAGACTTTCTAGATTAGTTGGATTGGCTACTTCATGTTTTGCACTTCTAAGAAGTCCACAGATCACAGCTGAAAACAAGCTCATTTCTAAGGAGCTTAGATTCACAATCCTGGGACCTACTCCTCCACAGAAATAGCTTTAAGGATACATACATCATGGACTTGTGGTTTAAAAGAAATTTAATCCAATATGAGATTAACCAGAGAATAACTCATTCCCAGAGTGCAACACCAAGGGAAGCACAAATGAAGAAGTTACAGGGTCTTTGGGCTTGCTCCCTGCCTGAAGTCACCTAACAGAAGGAAGTCTGCGTGTACAACACCCAGCAGAGAGCACTCCAAGTAGTTTTACATATCTGAGGGAATTGAAACAGACTGGAAAGCACAGAAGTCATCCCAGTCTGAGTGCAGTGAGTGGATTTTGAGCCATGTAATTATGAGCCATCTGACCAAGCCCAGAGAGGAGAGCTTACAAAGACTGGGAATGCAATGCAGATCAATATGATTTAGTTCTGTTCAAGAAGTTCTTAAAACTTCTTAAAAATATAAATAAGAATTACCAAAAAAAAAATTACCAAAAAAACCAAAACCGAAAAACAGAACACTGTACTGATTTAATTTCTCAAACCTGTCTGTAAACAGCAGAGCTTCAGTGCTTCAGTAAAGTACATGTTAACTAATGATACTTCTAGTATTTGCTGGGTTTTAACCTGCTCAGTATGTGATCACAACAGCAGGATTTCACAGAACTCAACAATGTCCTAGAGAACTGGCATCTGGAAACTGTGGATTATACAGCTACGTAAACTTTGCCATTTTACAAAATTTTCTTTTCAAACCTGTCTACATTTTTGTGGTTACATTTTTGTGGAAGACAGCTGATCTGCATTTAGGATTAATCCCAAAAGTGTTAACAGAGATGCCAGTATCACAACAAACAGGGAACTGAAGTCTCTGGTGGGACACTGTGGAGGTCAGTAATCCTTCCTGGTTGCAAAGGAAATTCTGAAGTGATGCACTTTGATCACACAGGCCTGTTCAAGCATCAAGACACTGACTGATCACAAAAAGCTGAAGAAATCCACAGCACCTACGGCAGGTTCCCACTGACTAAGCACAAGCTGCATGAAATACTGTCCCAAACCCTGACCCCTCCTGTGCAAGCCTGACTTTCCCATCCTGAAGGCGAGTGAAGCATGTGAAACATGGTGGTACTATGGGAACACTTTGTTTTTACAAACTGTAACTTAGAGTAGCTGCAATCCAATACCTGTGTGCACTACTGACTGCAAAATTAAGTGAAATTTTGTGGGGGTCTGTATATAGTCAGTGTTCCCTACTATACCCAGAGGTAAGAATCTGCATGATCTCACCTTCACTCTTGCTGTACGTCCAATCTGAAGCAGAAACCACAAGCCTCCAAGCTTGTTAAAATTTCTCTTACTTTTAAGCTACTGAAGTTTGTTTTCAGGTTAAAACGTGTACATTCTCCCAGCCAAAGGAAACTGCACTGTCAGATCTGTCCGCATGTCCTGAACTCGCTTCCTGCCTCAGCAACATCACCACTTCCTTTTTCAGGCAGGACTGAAACTGCTGCCATTTCATCACTGGCTCCCTCAGCTTGCTGCAAGGCAGTGCCAACCAAGAACCCAGTTACAGTGCTCTTTGGGATACACCATTAGATCACGAATTCAACCTTTACCAGTCCACCACAGCTTCCAGATCCTGTCTGGGCACCTGCTTCACATTCCAAGAAAACAGAGCCATTTCTGAAAACTAATGTCGTTTTACAGTGAACGGTTTATTCATCCAACTCAAAGCACTCAGGAGTCCACATTGAAAGGAACAATATTCACAGGATTTTACTCATGATCTCCAGTAACCACTTTTGCCCTTCCACAGTACTTTCATATCTCATAAAACCACACAGCTCTAAATAAAGTCTTCGTTTGCACTTGATAGTTTGTTCCCAGATGAATCACATCCACTTCAAGGTCTATGCCCTTTGCCACCTCTTCCAGCCCTACTACAAACTAACACTTTTGCTTTCCAAAGTGACCAATCTCTCCAGTCAGGGGCACCAAGGAGAGGTACTCAGCTGGTACAATCCCAGCAACCTAATTTTCCTCAGCAGAGACACCTACCAGCATTACATGGGAGAGATACTGCATGCCTGTAGTACAAACACTGCCTGGCAAAGGTCACTGCATACAACACAGCGGTTCTCTGCAGAGATCCCAAACCACTAACAAGGGACTGCACGAGCTCAGCTGCCAACTGCAGAGGGAGAAGACCTTGAACCTCTTGGTATGCTGATACCACTGTCACAAACCTGCGATGCAAAACACGAACAGAAGCCACTCTCTGATTAAGAGCTAAGCTCCAGAAACTGGCACAGAAGGCAAAACTGTTTTCAAGAGCACTATCACCACAACCACAGTTCTCCTCTGCACATGTACAGAAACCAACAACAGAGACTATCCAAATCCTCCTGCCCAAAGCCCACCTTCCAGCTTGCTAGGAATCATCTTCTTCATGGAGATCTCACCCCAGTGCTAAGCACATCTGCCACTTCCACGCTGGTAATGTAGTAAATGACACATAAAAGAATATATTAGGTTCTAAAGCACCTGGTGCCCAAGTTAACCCGCCTGTCCTGCCCACAGCTTAGGCTGCTGCAAACACATAAGCTTTATACACAAATACATTTGTTGCCAGAGGTTCTGAGTCCAGCTTATGACCTGGATCTTCAGTTTCTTAGGCGAGGCTTAAACTGGCTGTTGAACTACAAACCAGCACTGGAGCTGCACTCCCCTAGAGCAAGGCAAATCATGAAGTCCAAGCTAAAACCTGTAAAAGCACAAGGGACAGACCTGAGAAACAATCCTGTACCCCATCTGTTCAGGATCTTGAAAAGGATATCCTGCTTTAAACACTGTCTTGGGGTTTTGTTAACTGGTGCTAACAGATCAGACAATCCTATATATCCTATCTCAGAATCTGTGCTCTGCAGGGAGAACTATCTCCAAAAACTAGTGTTGCTGTTTGCTTCATATGTGTGTCTAATTATGAGACACAGTCACAAAAGCTCGGTTGCACCAGAAGCTGTGTCAAGACAAACACAAGAATTCAGGTGAAGACCTGAACCTGCAGTGGGTGGGTATTTATCTGAGGCTGAAGAGACCACAAGCAGCAGCACACACTGGTGGGCTCCCTCCCACATGCCTGCTCACACCAAGAGTCTCAACCTGGTGTTGGATTCCCACATGGAAAATCTGTGGGAAGAGCCACAGGATCATCATCACCAATGGAGCTGGATCAATAGCATAACAGCCCTAACTTGGCTCAAAGGCTCCTGTTGTTCTTGAAACCCAACAAGTTTTCTATCACTCTGGGAATCCCTGTTGGAGATAAAGGACATGTCTGAGGTCCTTGAGCATCTCTTTATCTGCCACTCAACAGAGCCTGTATATCCCAACACCTCTGGGAGTTTGCAGCTCCCGTTTCTGGACAAGTTACTGTGAATTACCGAAGTAGCAGTAAGAGATCTCTTCTCAGAATGCAACTATCACAGAGCTAGCATAGAATACACTGAGTTGGAAGGGACCCACTGTTTGAGATCAACTGCTATTTTTGCTACTCAGTGTAACTTTCTTTTTCTAATTCTGTAAGATTTGAGAGCTACTTTGCACATCTTTGTAAAGGCTCCTCACAACCACCTGGTACATACACACACAAGACAGGAAGTAAAGACGGTTGAGCAGGGGAATTTTAACAGCCTGAGTACAAACTACTAGCAGCAGCACAACACATATTCCAAGTTTAAAGACTTTAAAAAAAGAAGGGAAAAAACCATGTCATCCCATTTTAGCCCTAAATTCAAATCCAGAAAGCTGACCAGCTAGGTAGCGTGACTCAGCAGGCTTTCCAGCCACACCAGTTACACTGTAGTGCAGCTGTGTCTACACCTGCTATACCACAGGCATTGCCCATATCCCACTCCATGGCTCCAACCAACCACCTTCACCTGAACACCAACCCACAGAAAAAAAATCAAAAGTAACAACTTTCCCATTATCACTATGGCTAAGGTTACACTGTCAAAGCTAGCCATCAGCACTGGAAAAACCTGCCCCAGATTAAGTGCTGGGAAGTGTGTGGGCTTACATTAAATCCTTTTCCATCAAAGGCATTTTAATCTTACATTATAACTCTTCACTTTCATACTCTACAGGAAACTGTTTTCCTCAACCATGTAACAAAATCCTGTTCAATATTTTACTGCCACTTAAAAAACCCTATTTTCATTAGCTTAGTTGCATACTAATAATATTTAAAAATACAAGCTGCACCTACACTTCCATTTGGACACAGCATCAAATCAAGGCCTACATGGCCCTGAAGGTTCTAGCTGCATTCCTATAGCCAACTACATTCTACAGTGGTAGAAAAGACACTGGCAGAAGCTCCTCTATTTTGAGGCATCTTTTTGCTCCACGAGAAGCACCCTGCCTTGCAGAGCACGGCAGCAGATCCCGCTCACTCCTGTTATGCTCAAGAACAGGAAAAATGTGGGAGCTCCGTGCACACAACCAGAGAGTGCCCGGAAGACGTGCTATTTTCAGGGGGGGTAGCTCAGGCTGTGTACCAGCAAGCTGTTTGAAGACTAAAGAGATAAAACTTTGTTAAAAAACACTGCAAACACACACTTCCCAGATACTGAGCTATCCTGGATTTCTGTTAACGTAGCTCAAAAGCTCACCAACATCAGGACTGCAGCGGGGAAGCTGCCCTGCATTCACCTAACCAGCAAAAGGAACAAAAGCAGCTGGAACCACCCCTCTTTGCCTGGCCTAAGATGAGCCCCTGCAGCACCCTCCTCAGGGCCAAGGCCCACTGGGGAACTGGTAGTTCCTCAATTGTCAACAAATACACAAGAGGCTCACAAAGAAGTAACAGCCCCCACTCCAGGATGTGAAAGACTCAGCAACACTTCACAGGCACTAGACCCGGTGAACTCAAGGTAACTGCTCAAACACACGTCAGCTGTCAGATCCAGGCCCCACACAAGCCCCTCTGCATTCAGCTGTTCCCCAGCCGCCCTCTGGTGTACACAGCCACCCAGCTCATGGAGTGGTAGAGGCCTTCCTGACTTGCATTCGAAGCCGCAGGAGCATTTCCGTCATTACTTCCCCCAAACAGAACACTCATCACTGGCCAGAAACACAGCACAGCACAACTTGAGAAGAGCAGAGTTAATTCCAACCAGCTTGTTACAAAGCAAGGCAATTCTGGCAGCCTCAGCTATTGCTGGGAGTCTGGCACCGCATGCAACAGCAAACCCCTGCGGCCGCCCCGGAGCCTCCAGTGGTCCCACCCCAAAGCAGCCTAACACCACCTTGGCTTTGGCGTCTCAGCCCTCACCTGCCAGAGTCTGGTCTGTGCTGGAAAACACACGCTGATCCCACGCCATCTGATCACAGGCATGGACAACTTTGCAAAGATGAGCCACTACCCACACACCCTCTCCAGACAAAGGCCCCAGAGAAGCCCCTGTGTTACTTTATTACAAAAGGGTTTGTTTGGGTTTTTCATGAGATAAGAAAATAGTGCATGGACCAACTCTCCCAGTAGGCATTATGCCACAACATTCTGAAGTAATGGGGTGAATTAGTGGCACAAGAGCTTAAAATAGAACAACAGCCTTTAAAAGCTTTTGCAAAACAAATTCTTTGTTTTCTCTTTATAAAATGGCACTTGTTCAGAAGAAAAGTCAACACATCTCAAGAAGAGGACAGCTGCTCTCCTGAAAATAGGCCAATCAGTATTTTGAAGTTTTCGACCTCTTTAGGTCAGTGTCATTCTCTCAAACTCCAAGGGAAGATTAGAAAGATTAATTACACAACACCACAAACTCTGCTTCTAGCACTCAATGTTTTCAGTTTTCTGCACACCCAGGGCCAGATAAACAAACCCAGTTCTTCTGCCCAAAAATACCTAAAGGATCCCCCACCAGAAGCTGGAAATACCCTGCTTTAATGCCTTTCCTGTCACCTCAGGCATTGACATACACACTAGGAACTGCAAAAGGCAGCTGACCGCTACTGTGGGGTGATCATCCTCAGAGACAGAGAACTTTGTGCCAGGTTTCAGACCCTGGAGAAACTCTGGTGAAAGGGCTTTCTTTACCTACCATTCCTAGTGGCAATCTTTCCTGATGGATATAACCTTACCTTGTATAATGTAAAACTATAATAAAGTGTAAATTGTAGGGCCTGGAGGAAGCCAGCTGATTAAATGGTGATAGGCTGCAGAAATGAAAAAGATACTTTAAATTTCTTTTAAAACTCTGCATAAAAGCTTATCTGGTCAATAAGCTGTTTTATTTAACATATATTAACTACTAAAACAGGGTGTTTTCACCTACATTTAGCGTAAGAGGGTGAAAGAAGCCAAGGCAGAAGTCTAAGTGGTTAAAGAGAGCTTCTTGCTACCTGAAGCACCAGAAACCAATTTCACTTGCATTTTATTTGACAGCACCTTCATCTTCTAAAACAAAAAAGGTGTCATTCTTTCCTCAGGAAATAATTATTTTCTCAAGGGTGAGGATAACTACACCCCCCTACAATCCCTACTGTCTACTGCTCTAGAAGCTCATATCACTGAAATTCATACGATGGAGCCAAAGGAGAGGAGGAAAGCTTGGCTGACCACAAGAGGCAGACAGAGGAACGAGCAGGATAAAACACACAGGCCCCCAGACAACTTTTACAAGCTGTGAGCACTCACATGAGCATCATGCAGATTACACACACTTCAGCTGCAACAGGTTACACACAACTCAGCTGCAGTGCTGCATGTTCAATTATTGTCCAAGTCCTCTGGAGCTAGCAGTAGAGTTGGAACAGCTACACCAACCTGTCGTGGTAACAACAGAGCTGCTAAAAAGGTTTGATTTAAAAGGCCCAGCTATCTATGCTCACAAGACTTGGAAATTTATTTTAGTACTACAGCTGCATTTTAACCAAAAGGAACCTTTACATCAGGATTCGTGGACAGCTTCATGCTGCACTTTATATCAGGCTCACACATGTTTCCCAGAAAAGCAAGAAAATCCAGTGCACACTCACCAGGGAAATCCCTGGGAGTTTCACAGGGGCTCCATTTCTGTTTACTGTTGTTCCTTCAGTAGATCTACAGTTTCCATTTTAGGTACTTGACACTCCATAGAGCTTCTAGAGCTTTTCTACTTGAGCAGTGAAAACATCATAAACTCCCCAGCCCTGGCCATCAATTTCAAGCAAACAATCAACCCCAAACCAGGGTACTTAATGAATTCAGACCATCAGTTGCAGGCCATGAATAACCAAGTTCAAAGAATGCAAATCTAGTAATTAAAATTTCTGCCTAGGATATGTTACCAAAGAGAAAACATGTTTTATCCTGTACCACAGTAATATTTTATTCCTTACTAAGACTTAAAAATCCTTTTCCTCGTTGTTACTGAAGCATACAAGAAGTGAACAATTTAACCACCAAATCATTTCTAGAGTCAGCAATACACTGACTCAAGCCTTACATGCATGTCTAAGACCTGTCTCAAATATACACTTGCCTCTACTGTCTTCCTCAGAACCCTACACTAACAAGAGTTTACAAAGCAGAACAACAGCTTGGACAACAGCTTCCCCACATACAGCTAGCTGAATATAATGGCTTTCTATCTAAAGTTGATTTTGCACAAGACCCTTTTGCTAATTGAAAAAGAGGCTGTAAACGCTTTACTGAGTTACCCCAATCAGCAATACAAGGAGCTTGATCCAGGTTTTAAATGCCTTTCCAAAAGAAGCTAAAAATAATGTGTCGGGTACCAAAACTTAACAGTTTGAACAGAGACAGCCAGCACCTCCTTCTCTGGGAGGGAAGTGCAGATAAACATGAGACAAAGACAATCACAGATGGCCACACCAAGCCATTTCTGACCACCGAGTTGCCATCTAACATGGCCTCCTCACCAGAGCTTGTCTATCTCATGCTGTTGTCAAGAGCAGAGCAAAGCTGCTCCAGCTGCCCGGCCACAGCACTCACACAGACAGGACACCACGAATCCTGATCATTCTGCAGTTCTTTGTTAAGCACAGATTTCCAATGCTGGTTGTAAGGTCACAGCTACCTGGCTCCACAAGTGTCTCCTACTGCTGTCACCAGCTGCAAGTTCTGCCTGCTTATAAGTAAAAGCACAACTGAAGTCCTGATCACTAAAACAGACCTTTATAACATAGGTGACTGCTGCTGCAGTATACACTTTTTTACGAGATTTCAAAGGAGAATGAGAAACACATGCCAACACCAATCCCTGTAGGAGCGCTAGCTCCTGCCCAAGCTGCAGTCGGTGGCATCTCTCTGTAAAGAGAGCTGTGGGACGGCTCTGGGTAACCCACAGCCTTGCAGTTCGTGAAGCAATGCCCAGAAGGGCCTCCCGACTCTTCGACTGAGCGCTGTCTGTGCAGGGCACAGCTGGAGCTCGACCCCTCGCCGTGCCCGCACCCCGCTGCGGCTCAGGGCTCCCGTAGCACGGCACAGCCCAGCCCAGCCCAGTCCGGAGACCCTCGGGGCTTCTCCCACAGCCCCGGCGCAGCTGGGCTGAACCGAACGCAGAGGGCCGCCGCCGGGACGGGACCAGGGCGGGGCCGGGGCAGGCAGGGCAGGGCCAAGGGATCGCGGCTGAGCCCCGCCATGGCCGCGGGAACGCTTCCTGCGCCGCTCCGAGGGTCCAGTCCGCCCGCCGCCAGGAAACGGGGAAAGGGTGGGGAGGGGAGGCGGCGGCCGCCCCCACCGCCCCAGGCGACCCGGCCCCGCAAAGCCAGCGCCCGCCAGCAAGCACCGGGGCCCGCCCGGACGAGCCCGGTGTCCGTCCCACCCCCCCCACCCGGCAGGGGACTGCCGGGGAGGCCCTGCACACACAGCGGGCCCGGCAGGGCGGCTCCCGCACAGCGGACGCTCCGACCGGGGCGAAGGCCGGGGATCGTTCGGCCCGTACTGGGCGGGGATCGGGGACGGCTGGTGGTCCCGGGGGTCCCGGTGCTCGGCCGGGGGTCCCGGTCCCGTCTCCGCCCCCCTG
>WBMZ01011694.1:0-23290 GCA_013400975.1 Atrichornis clamosus | reverse complement strand
CGCGCCCCCCCCGCCCCCGCGCCGCGGAACCTCCGCGGGCGCGGAACACCCGGGGCGGCGCGGCGGGCGCAAAACCGCGCCTGCCCGCCATGGCTCCTGTAAAAGCTCCGCCGCTGACAAGTGCGGGGACAAAAGGTTGCGGGATTTATTAATGCGTATTAAGGAGAATCAGGGGCGATCAATAAAACCCTCATCTACATTCTCGGGCTACTCGGTAATTTTCTTGCTTCTGAAGCTTTTTCAAGAGTTATACCCTCTGTTGCCGTGCACGGGAAGATATTTTATTAACAAATCAATCGAGACTTTGTAAAGGATAAGATTAATAGTTAAGATTTAGCATAATGGCGTTCGCGTTATGAATTATTGAAAATTATACTATTGATTTTTTTCCTCGCTGCTAACCGAGAAGGTCAATTTTTGTTTTAACACAAATCGTCAAATATTAAAAGGTGGACTTTTGTCATAACTCGAATTTTATAGGGAAGCTACATTCCTAAAATTATTTTACAATGCTCTCTCCCGACCGCCTGGGGAAAAGAAAAAAAAAAAAAAAAAAAAAAAAAAGGGGGTTTTCACTTGCCCTGGAAACCGAAAGCATCAAAAAGGTAATTTCTTCTTCTGTAGTATTGCTCATTAAAAAAACATACAGAAACTCATATCCTCACTGCAACTCCTTTAAGCAACTTTTTCTCTGTTATTTTTATGAGAATGATAAATGCATCTGTATTATAAAACAAACAAACAACAAAGAAAGCAACCAACAGTGAGCACCAGTAACTGTCTACATGGCAGATCAGAGTTTTCTGTCCCAACATTTTAAGCGTGTTTTACTGTTTTTCCTCCCACTTCTTACCCGTATTTACACCCACAGCTACTACATCTTAGAAAGTGGCGGTAGGAACTGTTTATTACTCTTTATCGTTTTACTTTCCTTTCTCTCTTTTTCTTTTTTTTTTTTCTTTAATGCTCTCAAACTGGAGTATTTCTTATCTGGGACTAATGCTGTCAAGGACTCTCATCCACACAAAGTGAACTTGTTGATAATTTTTGTTTCGGATTCATTCGCCTGTTTATTTTGGGCCTTTCTACCATCAAAACACCCTTTCAGATCCGCAAGAGCAGGCAGCACGTGAAAGGATTAAAAAATAATTAAAAGCGTCTTTCGCACAGTTTACAAACATGCGTTTTCCAGCAGCGTGGATTTGAATTTTCCTCTGCTTCCTGGCATTTGGATGTTTTTGTACTTTGCCGTACACTTTACACTGCTGGAAACAATAACCCTATTTAAAATTTCGCGGTGGCAATGAGACAGACCTTTTAAAACCTTATCGCAGCTGTTCAAATACAACATCATTGTCAGGTTAAGAGCCAGTGTCTTTTATAGCTGCCGTCTCCAGCTCCTGGGTTGCCGGAGAGTTTAAATATTACCTTCGTAATATTCGCTGCTTGCAAGCTCTTTCCGCAGCATCCCCTGCGCCTGGCGCAGCCCCTGCCCTCCCCGGGCACGCTTCGCCGCCGCCGCGGGCTGAGCCGAGCGGCGGGCGCTGCGGCGCGATGGCCACGTAAGATCATGATCAGAGCCATGGCTAAGACTCGCCTACGCCGGGAAAGAAGCCGCGGCGGAGCCCACGACGCTCCCTCCGAGCGCCGCATCCCCCCCCTCGCCTTCTAGCAATTTCCTCCTCTTCAACAACAGCCTGGACAACCCACAGAGTTTAAAGAAACAAAATACTATTTTTCTTGACGCAGTTTAAGACTTGACTATTAAATCTAATCAGGAATTTTATGCCCATCAAATGGTTCTTTCATAATCTTTATTTACACTGTAAGAAAAGGGGTCCCAGAAATATCCCAGCTGAAGTATCAGCCCAGAGGTTTGTGGCGGGTTTCGCCCAACAGTAAAGTTAAAACAATAAGCAAATGCTGAGCTGCTTTCCACGCCGGCCTCGCTGCTGCTGCTGCTGGAGGAGCTGAATTCTGGGCTCCTGATTAGACATGAGGGCTCTTTGATTTTTTGTAATTGAAAATATTAATTTCGTGCATGTCACTACACGGAAACTCAGATGACTGTTGTGATTATAATAATTTAAATATTGCGTTCAGGACTGGCAAAATGCTCCATAAGACCCTTCGCTCACGGTAAATCACGAGGGGTTTAAAAATGGCCAGCAATTTTTTATTGAAAATGAACAGTAGAAAGTTTAAGTTTGATGTAAATAGAAGTTGAATAAACATGCGAGAGCCACTGGGGAACCGGGGACTTAGGCTCTGAGCATTTAATGTCACTATTGTTTTAAATCATATTAAAATGGAATAAAGTAATTAACATTAATAAATAAATCAATATTGTGCAATAAATGAGATATACAATCTACATTAATATAAAGGTTTTGCTCTCAGAGCGCCATATTTTTCCGAACAAGGGTGAAAAAATGCCCCAACCAATAGGTCCATGCAGATGTAAATTACTGTTTGTAATAAAGCATAGGTGGACATTACAGTTTTCTCCTCTAGCAAATGTCAGGGCTAAAAACTGGAGGTTACCAGACGTGGCAGCAGGGCTTAATTTTCACTGCCTTATCTCCCTGAACCTTATTACTGGTGATATGATTATTTTTTTGTCTCGGCTGCGCCAAGCATTCTCATAGTTGCAATTTGTTGTGTTTATGTCTCATTATGTGAGGGGGATGGGAGAGGGATAGGAAAGAAGCTAGATATTTTGCAGATGCCTTCAGTAACAAAGGTATTGGGAGTAATGCCTTATTTTAAAAACAGACTGGAACCCGGGAAGCTTTTAGTAAATTTCCTTTGATTTACTCGATTTCAGCATTTTATTTAGGATGTCTTTAAACATGCAGACTGTATTTTTTATACCATGCTGTTATATTGCAGGAAGATTGAGGAATAGTTTTATTAAGAAAAAAAAACCTGACTACGATGTTGTGTCCTTTCTTCTTTTAATAAAGCAACTCTCATGTTGCCCAGATTTCTATGTGCCATATTTTCATAGAAAGAATCGGCGTCTGGGCTGAGGGCTCAGATTCTCTGGATTTTTTTTGACCGAGATTAGGGGACAGACACGGCACACTGATGACATTATGCCTCTTCCTAAATATGAAAGCTTATACAATAAACAAAATAGCACGCTGGTCTTTTCTTCTAAGGTATTATTTCTGAGCATAAGGAACGCAGAGTAGCACTAACCGTATGCCCAGCTTCGCCCGAAACCTCAGCCCTTCCCCTATTGTATTTCCATATTTCTGTGGACACAAAAGCGCGTATCTGGTGTGATGAGATTTTAACGTGTATATTGGTCGCCGATGCAGCTCTCAGCCTCGATATTTGTGCTCACATTTATCTTTAGGCAGATTCCTGCCGCATTTATAGTTTTAACAGAAAATAAGCAAATGCCCTTTTCGTTCTACTTAAAGGACAAGCCCAAAGACATTGGGAAATAGCTCAGAACCTTTTCTATCTAAAGGAATTTAACTGAGAAAGAAGTAAAAAGGAAAAATAGAAGAGGTTATAGACTTGCACAGAATCATCACATTTATACGAGGGTTCTAAAAAGAAAAAAGCGGCATTTCTGTATTTTGGTGTATATATTCTTTTTTTCAAAATTAACAGCACACCCTGACTGCCATCACCCGTTCACATTCTCTGAGATCGGCCTCACTATAATTGCGAGGGGTTAAAGCACCTCGTATGAAGCCTAATGGGCTCGGGGTTGGTGTGGGCTCTCGCAAGGAGCACTCTCATGCCAAGAAAAACAAACACAAAAACTTCGCAAAATATTTTCCCTTCGAAAAGTGTATGTCCGCCGAGAGACCAGGGGATTTTCCTCCGGGATACGGAACTACCTCTGGCGTCAGGGATCCCAAGGATTTTGGATTGTACAATGCCGTTTTATTACTGACAGAAAGGCTATTTCTAGGAAAGTGTTAACAATGAACTTCTAAAAAAAAAAAAAAACCAACCACACACCAACAACCCAGCAGACAAAGTGCCAACAAATGCGTTCACGAGAGACTGGGCTTTAAAAAACGCAGAATATGGCTAAGGCATCCTGAAACAGATTTCGATGAATTCTAAAATAAGCAGAAAGCACTGAAACCCTTTCTTTCCTCAGGTTCTGACCAGAAGTGTCCACTGGAAGGAAAAAATAAAACAAAACAAAAAAACTCAGAAAGGCAGAACATATTCGGTTGCTGGAGAACGTCCAGGAAATTCATAAGCTTCACTTTAATTTTGTAATCTCTACTTTCATTTTAATAGATCTCCATAGCATTTTAAAAGAGAGAGATTTCATTCAGCAATGCCTTGGCAAGGTGATGCTAGGATATTAAAAATATATTCTTTTCTCCTGAGTCTCTCCGTCTTTCTTTAAAAACATAAGAAATCTCGGGAGCTAACATTAATCTCGCCTTTAAATAAAATATGTTTTTAACATTATGTTTTCTGCAGCTAGAGGTTTATTTAAGAAAAGGCTCGAGCAAGAACTGAAGATAAATTGTGGAAATGCATGGGTTTTTATATTACTTTTGTTCCATCCGCATTAAGGCTGTCCTTAAAGGAGTAGATAGATTTTCGTTCTAGGGAACGAATTCTGAATATCTTTGGGTTTTGATTTTTTTTCTTTCTTAAAATTATGGGATTTTTTTTTTAAGCTCGGATGCATTATAAAAGATTACGACCAAAAAAATTCTTTTAAAGTGGCATATTTCTCCAGCATGTCACGGTTATGGGTTATTTGTTTAATAAATCTTTTTGATGCTTTATTTTCTCATTTGGAAGGCCCTGAAATCTTATCGTTACTTATATATTAGATATTTTATTAGCAGTGGAATTATTATTAGGGGAAAAGAGACTGGAGCACCAGAGGCTGCGGCATTGCAGCGCCTGGGCGCGCCCTCCTGTGGCAGATGCCCGCCAGACACCGGGAATTTTCCCGTCTCTCACGTCTTTCTCCTCAGCTCAATTTGCTCTCAGTCATGGGTTTCTTCCTTTCTTTTAAAAGAGAAACTTAACACCGCTATCATTGATCTTATATGCAAGATTAATGCTACGGTATTTCGGTTTCCGCGAACCGCTTTTGCGGTGTCTTAGCGTTTTGAAGGCGTATTATAGGCTGAGATGGACGGTTAAAGCACTGCAGGGAACAGAAAATCAAACGACTCCTACTCGCCCTGTGGATTAAGGATCGGGAGACACGCGAGAATTTTGCTATCAGGTCAGGCAAAATGCCGTGAGGAATTCCCCGCGACTTCGTGCATTTCTAATTAATGGGCTTTGTGGGGAAATGCACATCCGCAGAAAATCTGCATAGAAATATCGTCTTTCTCCCTAAATTACGAGACATTCCCTACAGCCTACGCTTTTTTTTCTTTTAAATTTTCTTCTAAGCAAAACCCCTCTTTTTCTTACGAGCTAAAAAAAAAAAAAACCGAAAAAAAACCCCAAAGATTTTTGTGTCGAATTCCCAGGGCGCAGAAGAGAAAGAGAGGGAAGTGAGGAGCCTCCTGTGCCCCAGCTGGCAGGGACTGGAGCAGGGCACACTCACTGCACGACGCCGAGAGCTCACTTCGACCCAGCCGGGATTTTCTTTGCGTTATGATGCATTTGCTAATATGGCCAGCTATGCGGTAAAAAGTGTGTGTGTGGCTACGTGTGTGTGTGAGAGAGAGCGAGGGAGGGAGAGAGTGAGACAGAGAGAGAGTGGGTGGTGGTTGAAAATAACAGAGGAACCTTAAGGCGCCTAATTATTCAGAAAGGTTAAAGGTGATGACCTTGACATTTTGGAAGTTCAAAGGCATACACTTATGTTTTTCTTGCTAAAGTGTTTAAAATATTTTTTTTAGTCAAGTCTCCCTCCTCTTCTATTTCTCTATTTTTTGAATTCTCGGTCTTTTCCTGACTTACTTGGCACTTTTGCCTTCCCTGTGTGCGAGCGTAGCGAGAGCCCCTTCGTCCTATTCAAAAAAGGCAAATTCTTTTCTCACTCGTCGCCTTTATTGCACATTGCGGAAATCTCTTTTTCACCCACCAGAAGGTGTATAATATAACCCAATTAAGCTGTTTAGAACCTCGGTTTTTATGGTGTTGTCTAGACAGTTCAAGGTTTTGTAAACAGCCCAACCAGGTCACGCAAGATAAAGCGGCGAGAGCAGAGAGGATCTCCACCGGGTGCCGGCCCCCGGCGGGGCCCGCCGCGGCCGGCAGCGGGCTGAGCTGAGCTCCCGCCAGCGCCGCGCTCCGCTCGTCCTGCCCGGCAAGCATATTTAAGAGAACCACCCCTCTGCTTCCAAAATGTTGGGGGTGGTTTTGTTTTGGGTTTTTTTCCTTTTTTTTTTCTCTTCCCCCCCCCGCCCCCCACTAGTGCCAATTGTTTATAGCTCCCTCTTGTCTGACTCGCTCTGAGACCTCGGTTTTTCTGCCTTGCTCTTCACTAACAAGTAAACAGTCATTAACGTTGGGGATTCTGGGCTTATTTGGAGCCTGATCAGTTAAACAAAAAGCCTTTTTCGTTGTTTATAGTAATGGTAGTACCATCAGAAGTGATGGTCTGCAGACAGCCATGTTGGCTCTGTCTCACAGCGAACGGGGAAGGTACACATACCTACAAAGGGAGAGTTAGGCATCTAAACTATTACTTAATTAAAATGTATTTTGAATAACCCGACTAGACTTCCTCCCGTTATTATTTAACTGAACTTGGCTCTAGCCCGGAAAAGGCTAGGATTCTCCGGAGATGGAAATCCATAGAATGCACGGAAGTTATAACCTTATACTGATAACTTTACTGGAAACCATTTATTCACATGAAAAAGACAGTGGCCCATGCTTTCGGATGACAATAGAAACATATATATATATTTTTCTTTTATATATATAGGGAGCGTACATTTACCATCTCTTAAATAAATCGCATTCACTTAAAGGGAGGAAAGTGTTATCCTAGCTCAAAAGCAACAACAGAGCCCCCCCGAACTCAATGAATTGTAAGCAAAAACTACCAGACACACTGCAGGTCCATTGCTGGTACTGTGGGAGAGGAAAAAAAAAGCACCTTTGGCGAAAACCACTTGAGAGTGGACAGTTGGATTTACTCTAGTTTCCCCTTATCAGGAATCTGCTCCGCCAAGCCCCGAAATCTCCAGTGGCCATTCAGTGTATGGAGTTGCACGTGAAAATGAAACTTTGAGTTCCGCAGGGTGGATGTGTCAAATAAACCAATTAACTTTTGCATTCAGATGGTAGGTCAAAGAGACTGAGCTATTCTCTGTTTTTCTTCTTTCTTCCTATTCTCTTGTTCTTTTTAAAAACCTTTTTTACTTTCTTTTTTCTTTTCTTTTCTTTTTTTTTTTAAAACAAGGGATTCCCAGTGAAATATTGGAGTCGATCTCTGTTCAGTTTCTTTTCTTTCATCCTTCGATTTTGGAACCAGATTTTAACTTGCCGGTCAGTGAGGTTGAGCATTCTGGACAACTGCAGTCTCTTCTCTTTGTTTATGTACACGTTGAAGAAAAATTCCCGCTCCAGTTCTCTTATCTGATATTTGGTGTAGGGGCACCTCTTTTTCCTTGATCGCTGGGGAATTGCTGAAATTCAAGAGAGAAGAAACTGACTTACGCTGCTGTTACGAACATGCTCAGCTAGGATTTAATCAGAGACTTTGATAATATCCCATTGCCTGGAAAGCAGCCCTCTAGCAGTTCAAAAAATATTCGTGACTCCTATAATCTCCGGATGACTTAGCAAAAAAAAAGCTAATATTTCCCAACTTCTCCTTAAAAGAGAGCTCTTCGAGCAATACAGAGAGATATTTAAATGGGCTGGAAAAATTCCAAGTTTCTCAAACTCCTCTCACACACACCCCCCGCCCCAAACAAACGAAGATCTTAAGCTCTAAACCGAAGGCAGCTCTGAGCACTACCTGTGAAATCTGCCCGTCTCCCCCCGACAAATCAACAATTTAATAACAATTAATATCCTCTTCCAAGAATACCTTAAGCCCACCTAAATTGGTTTCCTATCGTAAACACGCTTTACAACGGTAAAGGAAATCTTATAGGATATATAAAATCCTTTGGATGCTTATAAAATTGCACATAAAATGCGGCTTGACAAAGTGTTGGCCTTGTACTCTTGCCCCCAATTTACTACTGATACCTACCTGAACTGTTGCTCTTCTCTGCAACAGCCTCACCAGAAGGGGAATCAGCGCTGTTTGCTGGTGTCATTTTCTTCTCTTGGCTGGAAGGTGTTTTACTGCAAGTGCTGTTCTGGGCTTTCAAGTCGCCCTTCTCTGCGTCTCCCTCGCTCTCGGAGTGCTGCTGGTACGGGGGTCCGGGGGCTGTCTCGTAAAACTGGTCGAAGCCTTGCGGCAGGATGCCGTTCCTCCCCACCGAGCTGTAGAAGTTGGAGGCGGCGGGAGAGGGTCCGTGGTGGCCGCAGACAGGGTCCGTTTTGAACAACATTTCCGTCCTCCTGTTCGCAGGCTGCAGAAAGTCTCTGTGCATCACCTCTTCAGCTGAGTAATAAGGAGCATAACTGCCCCTATACTGCCATTTGCTGCGCTCTAATCCATATTCCCTGAATGCTACTTCGCGCACAGGTTGAACATGAGGTAAATTAGAAGAATAAGGAAAAGTCATTTGACAGGACGACGATTGAGACAAAAAAGAGGGTTTCGTCGAGAAATCTGAGGGTGAGACATAATAAGCGCACCCTGGCAGATACATATTGGATGCGCCGTGACTGCAATCGTCAAACTCAGTCATGTCTTCCTTTTTGCGATTGCAAGCAACCAGGAGGCTTCAATGCATTGAACAAGATCCATCTATTGCACAAGAGGGTTTGGACAGGATCAACTAAGAAAAAATCCCCACCGTGTGCTGACGTGCAATTCATCTTGATTGATTCTAGTGGTAATTATGTCACGTGACGCGATGTAGAAATGTCCTTATATCTATATCAGCCCCTCGGAAAGGCTCCTAAGATCTCTCCAAAGAGCCCTCCCAGCACGGGGAGGCGAGTACGCCGTTTGCACAAATATAGCCGTTTTTTCCTCTCACCCTTTCACTAGGCGATGTGGGATACACGTAGGTGGTGCGGTGGATCACCTGGGGCCGCGCTGCCCGGGCAGGCGCCTGCCCACCGCCGGAGCCCGGCGCGGAGCCCCGCGGTGTGCAGCCCCCCGCCCGCATCTCCGCCCGGGGCAGCGAGGGGGGAGCACTGCCACCGTCGGTGAAGGTAGCCCCCGGAGCGAGGGTTGAGGGCTCACGGACGGGCACCCCCGGCTCGGAAACGTGATCGCTCCTCCTTAGAGGGAGCGATTCTCTCCGGCCGCCGCTCACGCAGATGACGAGCGAGTGGGTGATGGTTCACTTAGGAAAGCCAAGTCCCATTCACACGTTCGAGTGTACTACCGGATCTGCCCGCCCGGCTCCTGCAATCCACAGTTGGCATCAAAACCGATCACGAAATTCAAAGCCCGAGTTTCGATCACCTCGTTTTCCCTCGCTTATAAGACCAAACACTGCGCACTTGTGTCAGGGCGCCAAACTGAAATGAGAAATACGCAAAGAGAAAATTCTCTCAGCAGCCAGACTTATGAAAGGGAGACACTTTCGGGCTCTTCTGGAAGGCAAAAGGCTATGGCAGGAAAAGAAGTCCACCAAGCACGGTTTCCCTGGGAAGCAAAGCAGCACACAAAGTGACCTCTGTTCCCTTGCCTTCAACTCCCATCAAAATGTTCATTTTCATTGGAAAGGAAAAGCAAGACTTGGGAGCGGGCGACACTCACAGCAGCCGCCAGCCCCGCTCCCGCCCTGCCTTGGAGGGTTCATTTTTGCCAATTTTCCTTTTCTCCTTGAAATATGATTTTATATATGCGAGCACAAACAGGGCTGCAAAGGCTGAAAAGACAAGAGAATAAATAATACACGCCAGCAATAGCCCTAAGGTCGACCAATTCCTCATTCCAGAAACGTTTGCCAGCTCTCTATGGGAATGTTTTTTTTCCGCCCCTGTACAGCATAGCCAGGGCAGCCCCACCACAAGTCGTTCTCCAAATAAACCCGAAATCTGGGCGATCTCCCCAAACCGAGCACGGCCGCCTCCGAACACCCCGGCAATTCACGGTCGGAGGCTCCGGCAAGACGACAGGCCCCACATCACCTCCACAAAGGCAGCCTCCAGGTCCCACAGCAAGCAGAGAGCCCGGCAGGTGGGAAACCGGCCCCACGGCTCTGCGGACGAGCGAGGCGAAGGCCCGTGGGCTCCCCGGCTCCTTGAGGCGGCCGTGCCCGCTGAGGACTCGGCTCCGCTGCGACAGGCACCTCCCGCTCGCCCCCGGCTACACGATGCGAAGAGGCTCCGGGGGCGGGAGCCCCGCAGCCCGGGCTGCGCCCCGCACCCTGCCCCCCGCCCAGCAGCCGCCACCCGCACGGCCCCTCCTGCATGCCCTGGCTCCCCAGAGAAGTCGAGGGCTGCCCAAGGGGCTTCCGTGCCGCAGCCCAGCTTGACCTTTCTTAAAATAAAAAGACCAAAGACAGGCAGATATTATTGAACTCATTCCTAACCTCCCATCTTTTTTTTCTTTTTTCTGTGTACGGTATTTTTTTTTGCCTTGGTGTCTCACTCGCAAAACACCTCAAAGCCACACATTGCTCCCAGCAGATAGACTGTCGCAAGTTGCAAGTTATCACTAGAAATCAAAGCACAGAACCACCATTCCCTTCCTTAATCTGCTTTCATGCCCTCTCAACTCCGCTGCAACAGAAAAAAAACCCCAAACTCCTAAAAATTACGTCTGCGCAGTTAAAATGGCTCCTGTGTCACTAATTATCCTGAACCTTGCAGCAAAGCAGGGCAGGGCTCCGTTTGGATTGTGCCCCTCCAAGGTTTCTGATCGCCTATCTCCTCAGAAGAGATGGTTCTGTGAACCTATGGAGCTGCATTTTCTTTACTGTTCAAACAGCTAAATACGCCTTAGCCAGAATCTTTCACCTTCCTTTCGATGCTACAAGCCTAGCATCAAATACATTTTGGCGCAGGAGCCAACCGGTTCCAACTAATTCAAGTTCAAAGACATGGCGACGATTTGTTAGTACAAAAGCCCTTTTAGGAAACAGTCCTTTAAGAAGCGATCTAATTTGGGAAATGTGAGACCAATATCACAGTAGAGACCCCGCTGGAATAAGGCAGAGCTGGGGGTCCCCGCCTGCCAAAGCATTTTCACCCTGGGGTCCGTCTCAACCCAACTCTGAACACTACAAGACATCCTCCCCCCCGCTTTTTTTTCATTTTTCCCTTACGCAGATTAAATAGCATCGAAACAAATGCACATCATATACACAGTCAGGCGAATACTTTACCGTTAGGCGTCTTGAAACATCTGCAATCGTTGCCTGGAATCACGAAGCATTTAGGTCCAAGAGACATTTCCAAATGTTCTCCGTGGAAATTAAGGCGGCTTGCTTAACGTTTGGGTTTAAGAATACACCCGGTCCGGCCGAAGAAGATGCGGTATTTTTGTGCCACCCAAGATAAGACACTAACTTGACCTTAACTTTGTTATGGCGCCCCTAGTATCTGGAGAACGTGAACAGACACTGTCTGGCAGCTCTCGTAAAAACCGACTGGAGAAGAGATTCTGAGTCATTTCATTTATTGCCACTACAGTTCTGCAAGAAAGCTCTTCCTCTCTGCCAAACTTTAATTATTTATGCTCTTTTAGGAAGCACAAAGGCATCCAGAGCCATTCCCAACAAGCCGAATTGCGTTTGCAGCTTTATCAAAACGAGGAGGAATGGAGAGCCCCCTCGGAAGGGCTTTATCATGTTTAGGCTGCGGTGGAAATGCAAAGATGGTTATGTTTGAGTAAAAAAAGGGATGAACCGTCGCCTGCATGCTGCGGAGGGACGCGGGTGTGGGTGCAGCAAGCGGGTGCCCACTGCTCCTTCACGCCTCGTTTACACCCGCAAAGATGGTAAAGGGGACCTGATAAGACACCCGAAATAATCCAGTCGAAGAGCGTGGAGTGCATCCACCTCACTCGGGTACGTCTCCTGCACGCCCACCCGGCGTGTCACACACGCGTGTGCACACATGTGCCCAGGGGGCAGCTCGGGTGGGTGTGCGCAAGCAGAGCCGCACAGGCAGGGTGCGCCCGGCTCTGCAGCTCTGCCACGCGTGTGTGTACCTCCCCACGCCCGAACGACTGTCCTCGCCCACTGCTTCAGAGGAAAGGATGGAACCTGGAGTATGGACACGCGTGAAATCATGCACCATTTTCTACCGCTGATATGCCTATGCACAGCATGAGCCCACAAATATGTACGCCTGTGTGTGCATGGCTACACACAACGGGCACGGATGAAATAAGTGCATCTGTATATACACAGGCACATACAGAGATACATAATACATGTACTTTCTCAACAAATCTCAATTTAGATCCTACCTCATCTGTCTTTTCTCTTTCCGTAGGCGACTTAGACTAGGAACTTCACAATAAAGCCATCATCGTGGATCAGATGCGTTTAATAAATAATATATTGCCTTTCACATCTTTCCACCGAGGTTCCTCTTCGAATTTCACATCACCCATGTAATAAAGGGATGGGTTGTAGTGGGAAGGACTAGCATAAGGAAGAACAGCATAAGGGGTCCATTTCTCATGGACTGTAGCCGTCTGAGTAGTATTCCAGGAGAGAGTAAGAAAAGACGCTTTATCTGGTTTTTGTTTTTCTCCTGGCTTGCATCATTGGGGTTGCTCCTAGTTTTTTTAATTAGGGAATGCCACTGGATGAAGAGACTCTTATTGTCCGCAATGCGTCAGCTCCCAGCACAGAGGCTGAATGTATCGAAGGTTTGGAGGGACCCAGGAGTGGTCCCTGTGGCTGCAGATGACTAGGTGTGCATCCCTTGTCCCCGGGGAGCTGTCACCCGGCGAGGCTTCGTCCCCGCTCTCCTACTGGCAGCCACCCCGCCATGAACGAGGTAGGGTTTTGTCTGCATTGGGCAATGCGGAAAGAGCGGCGAGAAATGCTTTGGGCTGGTTTTCCTTCTCCCCCCGAAATACCACCCGAGCGTTACCTTTGGGGCTGTCTGGAAAGCTTTCGGGAAAATGGCTGCATCTCTGCCCGCCTAGGAATCCGGGATTTATCTCCAAAATCATCTGGACTACCTTGCCCTCACGAGCAGTACTTGCAAGCATAGGAGTGAGTAGGAGCGAAGTTCAAATATGACTCTTTATGAAATAATGAGTTTATTGCCTTCACGAAGGCTATAGACCCGTGTAAGCAGCTAGCAGCTTTGTGCCGTTCCCTGTGGTTGTTTAGCCTTGTTGCATACGCCACGAGCAACCATATCTGAGCCTCCTTTACATGCCAGAAAACAAGGCAGACTCTGCCAGCCTAATTATTATTACTGTTGGGAGGCGTGGAAAGGCTCTTCTTCGAGAAACGAAGACTTAGGTGGAAATTGCAGGCAAAAGGCATTTTAATACGGACCTAAAATTACGTGAGGTTTTTTTTTTAGAATTTATATTCTGAGGTATCAGACTGGGACAATGTATAATTCTCTCTGGCCCTGGAGCTCCGGCCAGTTTGACTGCTCTGGTGTTGCACAGGCCGGCGACTCTCGGCAGAGAAAGCCTGTCATCAAGATGCGGGAAAAATCGATCTCATTCTCGTCCCAAACCCTTGGACACTGCTAGGAGCCCCTCTGGTTGGGTTATCCTCTGAGGTTTATATGTGGGCAAAACCCCGAAACCATTCTCACTTTTCCGTCATGAAAATCTATGCAGAAACGACCATGGGGATTAACTGGTAAAACAATCAATCCCACCAAAACCTCCATATTATCCCGTCTCCTGTGCCTGTAGCACCTCGGGGTGAGACGGAGGCCTCAGCCTTCCTCTAGCCGCGCCCCAACCTAGGCCCCTGCACCGTCACCGCCCGCTGTCTTTCGTCTGTTTGGGGCAGCGCTTGGACAAGGCCAAAGTCAGGAGCGCTGGAAGGGCAGGGCCCGGCCCGGCCACCTGGGGAGGCACCGGCCCCCGACTCCGGGGTCCCCTGCGCCGCCGCGGGACGCCGGGCTGCGCCGGAGCCCGGATGGAGCAAGGCGAGGGGCAGAGGGATGCTATTTCCCGTAAGAGGAACTTTTCGGCCGTGCCCGTGGAGCAGCCCTGTCCACGGCTCGGGGACGGCGGCCCCGCGGGCGAACACTCAGAGGCCCCCCGCCCGTGCTCTGCCGTCGGGGCGGGCCGCCGCCAGCGGAGCCGAGCGCAGCGGCCGCGGCGGAGCCGGCGCTCAGGTTACGCGCAGGCCTTGCTCGGGTGTCACGTGCAATCTTCGCCGGACTGCGGTCGGATCTGCGGCTCCGGGGGCTGCGGTGAGGGGGTGGGGGGGGGGAAAAAAAAAAAGACTAAAGAAAAAGGTTTATTTGTTAATCACTTTCCCCATCGCTGCTCGCGCAGGTTACTCCAAACCACAAAACAAGCCGGCGCCGCAGGCTCGCCCTGGCGTGCAGGGCAGCAGATGAAGAGAGCAGCCGGGACACACAGAGCTGACGTCTTTACTAGGCATTATTCTTTTATTTTGCTGCAAAATGATGTTTACATACAGATAAAAGAAATCGATCTTAGTTTAGCACCGCTTGTTCTCCGGGGAAAGGAAGGGTAAGATGCAGGAGAAGATCTATATAAATGAGAAAGAAAGGTAAAAAGCTGATAATACATGTTTCCATGCTGGTCCGGCTCGTCTTCTTCATCTTGGCTAAGAACTCAGCGTTTGTCAATTTACGCAGGAATCCTACGCGTTTGGAGAACTTGACTTTAGTGGTAAAAAGACACACTCCCCGCGTTTCACTCGCGCGTACGCTCTACTCTAGGGGTCAACACTCCGGACGCAAGTTCATGCAGGAACGGGCGGACTCTGCTCTAGTACATGGAAAGAGCCTGCTCTCGCATTACTACTCTTTTCTTTTTCATCCTCCGGTTCTGAAACCAAATTTTAACTTGCTGATCGCTTAAATTTAGTCTGTTTGATAGTTCTTTCCTCTTCTGTCGGTTAATAAACTCATTGAGAAGAAACTCGTTTTCCAATTCAGCAATTTGTTGTTTTGTGTATGGTTTCCGTTTCTTTCTTGATCTCCCCTGGGTGGGGCACCAAGGCAAACCTACAACAAACATGTGGATAATTTAGTGGATCAAGTCTGAGTAAGCAAATATATGAATATGCAAAAAAACCCGCAAGATAACGGCGCTACACTAGGTCGGAAAATTGGGCAAAGCACATCTGACAGCACAATTTCTATCTAGCCTCCGAGCCTGATTAAGGCTTATCGCTCTGAAAGAGTTACGGAGAGGGTTACAAAGTAATTACAGGCATCTCTTAGAAAGCAAGTATGGCTAGGTCGCTTCTACCTAGAGCGAGATATTTAAGGCATACCATCCTGCACTGAAGGTCTGAGGCATGACTGGACTGCTGCGGGCTGAACTGTCAGGTTCAAGTTGACGGAATTCTTGATGTCCTCCTTTAAGCTTGAATTGCAGGAATTCACTTCAAAAAGAGCAGCCGAGCCATGCAAACTTCTCTGCAGGCTCGATTGGTCATACTTTACGGACTTTAAGTTGGCTGTGTGAGTAACAGTCGGGTCATTTGCAAAAGATTGCCTCTGCCTGCATCTCTCCTCTTGTTTGGAGCTCGCATCGTGGGCGTAATATTTATTGTTGTCTTCCAGGCACTCCTTGTTGCCGTTGGAGCTGATGTTGATTGGAACGGAGCCGGGGAGGTAAGGCTGCGCCGCGCCGCTGAACGCGTGGCTCTGCGGCTGGGCTGCGCACGAACTTGAGCAAGTCCAGGGGATCGAGCTCCGGGGGTAGGAAATGGTGGGCAGAGCCGCCAATTGACTGCCATTAGCCCGCAAATTAGGAAAATAAAAGGAATCTGGAGATTGCAAATTCAAGAGAGAACCAACGTAGCCAGATCTGTAGAGACTGCGATCACACATTTCCAACAAAGGACTTCAGCTGTTCTTACAGCGGTATTTAGTTACAACAGGGAATAAGCGGAAAGCCTGAAACGATTGGACGAAACTTTGCAGACAGGTTCTTCAAAGCCGGTAATTTCAGCACCGCCTCCAGCGACCGAGCCACAGAGTCCCCCCCCCCTCCCCTTTTTGTTTCCTTTCTCTTCACCCCCACTTTTAAAAAGTCTTATGATAACACTTGAAATATGAAAATATCGAGCTCGCAAGGGGGAGGGGAAAACCATGGTCTCCGCTTCTATAAAAGTGGCCGGGGCGGGTTGGCAGAGCTGCGGCGCCAGCGGAGAGATGAGAGGAAAACAAACATTTGCCGAGAAGAGAGGGCAGCCCCGGGTGCAGCCCCCGTGCCGGCGGTGTGCCCCGGCTGGCAGTGCCCGCCGGCTGGCAGCACCCTCCGGGCCAGAGCAATAGCCACGGTAAGAGTGTGCACCGAGGACTGGGAATAACCTGTGACGGCTATGAAATGTGAATGTTTAGGGCACACGTATGTCCTTCTCCCCCTAATTGCATGATATACATCTGCATATGCGTGCAAATAAAATCTTAATCGATCGGATATTAACAGGATCGTCATGCTGGCACACTAGTGACTAGTACTCTCCTAGGTCCGCACGTGTGCCGTTTTTACCCCTCTTGCCTTTCATCTTCACTTCGAAGTGCTTCTAGGCGAACAAGGCTTCTAAAACTCGGAGTCTGTTTTGTCTTTAAAATACAATCAAAGAAACATCAGCAAATGGAGAATAACAACAGCAACACCACAGAATTACTTGAGCAACCCGCTGAGATTAAATAAAGAAGTAAACAAACAATCAAGTAAATAAAACAGAAAGATTTCATGAAAGAAAATGCCAGGGTCTGCTCTGAAGCAGAGAGGATGTGAGTGCAGCGGTGGGCAGAGAAGAAATTCAGCCTTAGTTGGGTACCCTGCTGCTATCTCCCAGGTTGCATGTGAGGAATTTTTCTCTCATGAGAAGAAAATTATCCCTTATAGTTTTATTATTGTGTTATTTTTGGGAATTATATACCTTTTTACATTTTTGATAGACCAGAGAAAAACCCATTTCCTCCGTTATCTCTCTCATTTCCCCAGAGCCCTAGAGTAAGTAAAAATGCTGTCTGAGAGCATCCTCACAGAAGATTGCTCGTGTCGTTTCCCAAACCCTGCGGTTCGCAAGACAGTGTAATTCCCACGGAGGAAAGGCAAGGCCCCGTATGCTGCACCCAAAGACACTCGCAAGGAGCCGGAAGGCTCGGGGAGGAGTACCTATGGGCTCCGCTCTCCCTGCCGCTCCCGGCACCGCCGCCCCACAAATTCCCGGGACGTTTTGGAGGCCAATCCACCACCCGGACTGGCGTTTCTGTCCTCGGCCTCTTTCCCAAGAGGCTCTCTCCTAGTGCGTGCGAGTCCAGCGTCAAACGAAGCCTTAGTGCCCACATTTTCCCACTTCCATTACCTCGGTTAAAAATTTGAACCTAGTTAGCATGTAGGGTTAATTTTTGCTGTTATTGTCCTCTTAATCACTGTTTCAATCTTGGTTTTATTTCTAAGGCAAGATCAGAGACGTTGCCTTTCTTGACATTCTCCTAATCAAATTCGTCTTTCTGTTTAATGGGAAATTGAGGGAAATTCTGCAGTAATTTCATTGCCCTGGAAGAAATCTTTAAATGATTGCTCTCTCCTAGACCACACAGGACCACACAAGCACCGCTGGAGGATATTGCTGACCACTGCCTTTAATTTTTATTGTTTGAGTTATGTCTACCAAATCAATCTCCCTCTCATTAGCTGACTTGTATTCTGACTTTTTGCTCCCTAAGAAGATGGGCAATAGTCTTTTTTTTTTTTTTTTAATTATCGCCCTTTATGAAAAAAACTAACTCTGATTTTCGGATCTTGGAAGAGAGAAGGAACATTTTCAGTTCAAAGGCTATATTTTTGTCCGCAGTAAACACAAGGAATGGATGTGAGTTCCCAGTTACCGGAAAGAAAGGTGACACTTCAAACTAACTTTTATGGGGTTAGAGAAAACAGAGCTTTCAATTAATATTCAACTCATTTCTAATTGCCAATTAATACAGAAGGAAAAAAAACTGAAAAGAAAATAAAAACCTGCAGTAGCTGGAGACACAGCTGCGGAAAATGTTTAAATCTGCAGGGAAAAACATTTACAGAAGCATCTTTTTCCAGAGGCGACTGGCCACGGAGCCGACCAGAGTGGAATGGAGTGGAGTGGAGGGAGAGCCTCGAATGGCCTTGTACTGCTTTTTCCAGCCGCAGCCGGCTGCTGGTTTGGAGGGTGGCGTGTTAATGCCGCGGGTGTCCCCCCGCCTGTGTCTGTACAGGAAATATCACCACTGAGGAACAGAGCTACCCGGGGGCCTGCTTTCACACGCTCCTTTCCGCTCTTTTTTTTTTTTCCCTTTTTTTCTTTTTTCTGTTTTTTAAATAGGCGTCCGGATAGGCCTGGACATCAGAGCTGACCACACGCTATAATTTCACTAGCATATTCTTCTAGTTTACAGACGAAGGTTGCTCTGCGTGTGACCGAACAGCCTCCCTCGCTCATTTATCACCCAGAAACGCAGCTCCCGAAATGAGGGGAAAGTTTCCCCTGCCTATGCCGTGGCTTGTCCAGGAGATGGCAGGATTGCCTCAGACATGGCTAGGAAATAGCGCTGCCTGACAGGAGCCAAGCAATGCATCAATGCGCCACTGTGTATTTGCAATTCAGTTTGTCGAAGTACATATTAATTATCTATAATAACGTGCGCTACATTTCAGGCTAATCACCATACCCTTTTCTCTAAACATGGACGGCTGTGGCCGGCTACAGCTGGGGCTGCGAGGCGGCAGCACAGGCCCGGGGCTATGCGCAGCTGATGTCCTGGAAGAGTCCAAGCTGTGGCCACGGAGGTTTTGAATAATGCTCACCAGTACCTCAACTCCAGGCTTAGAAAACTCTTTTAACCTGCACTGGTAGATAGACGGGCTCATGTGCGCGCATCTCACCTTCCTCCTGCCTGTAGCTGCTGGCATCTTAACGATTCTGCACGTTCTTACGAAATTAAAGGGCGACTCCTCTCCATATGGTACCGATTTGCCAGACAGTTCAGGTTTCCTTCTGCCCTGGGAAGGCGGCTTTGGTCGCGGCAAAGCCGCGCATTCTGAAAGCACGGAGCCCGGCTAAGCCAAAGGTTAAGCCTGGAAAGAGGAAGAGAACAGGCTGCGATGGCTCCGCGGCGGGGAAACAAAACAGCCCTGGCAGTGCCCGGCCTTCCGTCTGCAGGGAGACTCGGTGGGAGGAAAAACCTCTCTAGAATTAATGGGAGTATGTGGGGGTGAGTGGGGGTGCCAAGGGGGAGAAGACAAGAATTTAAAACATTTGGAGAAAACAAGGTTGCATCAGCAGAGAGGGCTGTTCCAGGTACGTAAATGATGTGCACCTCAAGTGTCCTTTTATACCAGCGTTAAACAAAAATGCACTTTGCGATAGTATCAGAACTGCTCAAAAATTGACTTTTTCGTCCGTTCGGGGAAAACAAACGCCATGAACCTGCAAGCCAAATAGAAAGGGGCAGGAAGAGGGCGGAGGAGGCGGAAGATAACCCCCCGATCAAGCCAGCCGGTTGCGGAGAAAACGGAGGGTCCTCGCCCCGGGCCGGCCACCCGGCCGCCGGAAAACCGGCAAGAGCCGGGACGCTTTGGAAACGGAGAACAAAGGGGCGGCGGGCCACCCTCGGCCACCAGGCACGGGGCAGGCAGAGCAGGGCTCGGAGGAAAAGGGGAGAGACAGCCTTTTCCCTGCTTCCCACGCCCTGTATTTCTCGCCTGCAGCATTTCTTTCTCCCTAAAACCCCTTTCCCATCGACAAGGCACTCTCGGATACCCTTTACCATTCTTTAATGTGCCTCTCGTCTTATCTACCTCTAATTTCCCAGGAATGGAGTCCTGTAAGTGTCCCTGCGAAGATCCCAGGCAAGCCTGGAGCCCGCGAAACCCCATGCGGCAAAAGAAGGCGAATTTCTTTCTCTCTTTTTATATATAGCGAAAAGAAATCGTTTTATTAAAGACGGTTCAGGAAAAGATTTGCAACATCGTTAACAGTTTGGAAGTTCAGATTGTATTTCCAACACAAAGTAAAAGCGGACTTTAAGACAAAAAAAAAAAGATATGGTTTATGGAGAAATAGGCTTATCGTATGTCTTACCACATACAATGGTAATAGAAGTGTTTAGAGCAATAGTATATTATAATAAATAATACTAGTTTGGAACACATTTTAATAATTAGACGAGGCACATTAACAGAGAGTATATCGCTTCTCTCTCCTAGTAGTTGCTTAGCGTGTCTGATCACTCTGTGTATATCATAACATGCACACTAGGTTTAAAACAATTTAAAAATTGACAAAATCCTAGCCTCTCGGCCCATATAAATTATGGCATCTTTTGAATTTCCTTATTTATTGCTTCTGTCGTTAACACCCGTTTATTTTTGTAAATTAAAAGCTAACTGTGAACCTCATTTGTCTGACCAGGATTTTTTTGGCGGGAGGAAGGAGAAGATCCTTACGCTGCTCCAGACAAACAGGGTAGAGCGGACATTTTACGCCAGGTCTGTGCAGGTCCATACACACCTCTGTGTAGGGGCAGCCTCTCCTCTGACTGCAGGGCGAGCCGGCCAATCCGTCACGCCGAAAGCGCTGCCCGAGGCGCCGCGACCTGCGTCTCCGCGGAGCGCTCAGCCTCGCAGCCCCCGTCCGGCAGCGCCCGCCCGGGACACAAGTGCCTCTACTCGGGAACAGGCGGCTCCTTTTTCAACCGGGCAGTGTGGGCTCCTTGCACTGAAAACGAAACTGCGGCGGAAAAACCCCACAAACCCAACCTCAAACCCAGACCTGCGGAAGCGGGAAGCACGGTGGGACATGCTTGGGACTTTGCGCCCCCCAACAGCTGGGAGAAATTCTCCCTCCGTCGAAAAATCAATTAAAAATTCTGCTGCAGCCAGTAACCCTCCATGCAATTCTCTCCGGGTCCCAGTGGACTAGACGGGTTTGGGCAGAAGCCGGGTGCTGCCACGGGTCCGTATTCCGGCTTTCTTGAATTTTCCAATTGATTTTTTTTTTTTTCACTAGACGTGTTTTGAAGTTTACGATACCAAATCAGTATTGACACTTTCTGGCCGTTGTTCAGAAAAAAAAAAAAAAACCAGAAAACCCCCCAAAGAGTTACGCATTAAAAAAAGCTATAACTGTTACCGTTCAACATATTTAAATTCGTTTATACTGGCCTAGAGGGAAGAACAGAAAATATAATTAATATTAATATTATTATTATTTTCAAAAAGAAGAAACTGTAATTCAATTCAAGACTTGTCAACACTCCCTTACACTGAGAGAAAAACGCTGACTTTCACGTAAAACAATTCCCCAAATTCCGCCACAGCTGAAAGGACAAAAAAAAAATTAAATATATTTTCAAGTCTTTCCAAAAGTCTTTAGCTGGTTGTAAATTGAGCTTATATATTCATCACTGTCCGCAACTAATGCATCAGGATACGTTGTCTTTCAGTTTGGAGACTATTTTCTTATCCTTCACCCTCCTGTTCTGAAACCAAATGGTAACTTGTCTCTCAGACAGGTTTGTAGCTGCGGATATCCTTCGCCTCTTGTCCTTGTTAATGAACTTGTTAATGGCATATTCATTCTCGAGTTCTTTAAGCTGCAGTTTTGTGTACGGCACTCGCTTCTTTCTCCCACGCCGGTAGACACACATATCGGGCTGGTTTAGTGCAACGTCCCCTATTGTAAAAGACATTATATGAAAAATTAGAATTTTATTACAGGCGTTTAAAGCTTAACCGATACTTGTTGGGCACTGGTTTTCATGGGCAAATAAATAATGCCGGGTTGTTTACAGTTTATTATTATTTACACTGCCACATTATTTGCACTCTAGTAAAGCACCACCAAAAGACTTTGATGGACTGTCATCACTTTTCAGGCATGCATCGCTAACCGAGCGTACAGGGTGGCTGGGGCATTGGCTGGGGGGCTGAGAGCAGGTCGGTGCTGGCAGTGCACACACAGAAATCGCTCTGGTGAGAGTTTCCCTGGTTTGTTTGCATGTGGTTTGTGCCTCTGTGCCCTCACTACTCGCAGTTTCCTAAGTGCTCTGGGGCCGCCGGATCGGTCGCCAGCCGGAGGGGCAGAGGAGCGCAAGCCTTCGAGCCATCGTCCTGCAAACTTCAAACGCGACTACAAACCCGGCCACAGAGGGAAGCAGCAGGAGAAGGAGCCCGAGGCCTCCCCGGCGTCCCCGGGACGGGGGTCCCGTGCCCTGTCGCTGGTGTCGGGGTAGTTCTGGGGTCATTCCCGAGGGTATGGAAAGCAGAGGGTGAGATTTTCTCGGGGGTAGACGGCCGAGGGGGGAGTGAGAAAAAGAGAAAATTCACCACCCCCACCCTGCTCTGTGCGTGTCTGTGTAGGGTGTCCAGCTCGGCAGGCCGCCCCTGCAGCCCGGGGGGCGGGGGAGGGGACGGGAAGGTGGAGGAGGCGCGGGGGAGTTCTGCTCAGACCATTTCTCCCCCTCTCGTACCTGGAAAGGACGATTTCCAGAAGTGTGAACTCTGTGTCTGATCTTTGGCACAGTAAACCTGACTATTCCAGCCATTAGCCAGAGTCCAAGACTGATAGCCCTCCATTGATATGTATGTTTCGTGTCTCGGTTCCCCAGAGCCAAACGTTGAGACCATGTCTATGTACCCAGGAACGTGCTGGTAGGGGGTTGTATAGCCCTGGTAGAAGGACACTTCCTTTGCCCTGGAGGAGACTTCATTGGCGGGGACACTCGTGCTGGTCAGGCTGGAGACGTCCATGTACTTTTCCACGGGAAAGCCGCCAATGGAGGCATGGGGGGGAGACTTCAGGGCGTTTTGCTGGATCCCAACCCCGTGGGACATCCTGCAGCTATAGTATCCATTGCCAAAGTGATACCCATAGCCCAGCGCGGGGGCGGTGGCCGGCGTGGCGGAGCCCGGGCAGTCCTTGGTCGGGGGGTCGGGCCTCGCCGCAGCCCCCGAGCGCTCCCCTCCGCCGGCGTAGGCAAAACCTGAAGCGGCGGCGGCGGCGGCGGCGGCGGCGGCCGCTCGACCCGTGTGCGCCGCCCCGAAAACGGGCGAGGAGAGAAAATTACGGCACTGCCCAGGGGCTCCGCCGCCGCCACCGCCGCCGCC
>WBMZ01011691.1:117824-155328 GCA_013400975.1 Atrichornis clamosus | reverse complement strand
AAGGATCCTGTGAGGGACAGTATCGAATGCTTTAGTGAAATCAAAAAAGATTACATCAACTGGCTTCCCTTGATCAGCTGGGTGCACTACCTTGTCATAAAAAGAAATCGAGTTTCCTGTTTTCACCTTAGAGTGATAAAAGTTCTTTAAAAAAGACATTAAAAAGAGAATAATGAAATTTAGGAATGGGAATTAAAAGAGAGAAAATAAAGAGAAAGTAAGACTCCCTTATTGCAATCCCTCCTTTCCCCTTCCAAAGAAAACTCAACCCAAACCCTGAAATGCACAGATGGAAGTATCTGTGTCAAGGAATAGTGTAAGGGACTTCTCTTTCCCACAAGGACACTGGAAGTGGTGACACCATGAAATATGATTGGGACCCATGCACTTATAGAAAGAGACAGCTTGACCAAATTAAACTGGGCTCTGTTTCATTCACTCTGTAGGTTCTGACTCATTCAAAGGACATTAGGAGTCACAAAGCTGACTGCTGACTGCTTCCCTATTCAGTGTTTATAATTAGAGTGGAGGTGGTAGATGATAAAAGCAGGGAAGAGGCATAACAAGCCCAAAGAACAGAGTTAAAGGTAAAGCTGGCCAATGGAGTAAAAAAAAAAAGATGGAAAGCAAATTAGGAACTTTATACTGCCAAAGCAATAAAACAGTGAGAGTCTGGAAAAGAAGAAAGAAAAGAAAATTGGTAAAGCTCAATCAGAAATGGAAAGGAAATGGCCCAGTACAAATAAAATGAGGCACAGAGAGCAGATAAAGCAAGTTACATGGGAGAAAATTAAAGAGTGGAAAGCAAGTGTCCCTGCACTGAGGACATCAGGAGATCTCAGCTCACTAAAGGTGAACAGTAAAAACAAAAAGGAATGGGAGAGAGACAATGAGAGGAGCAATGATATGTTAAAACTGAAGAATTGAAAGAATACCTGCCATTTAAGTATTCCAGTAAACTTGAGAGGAAATACAGCAACAGATTCAGCTGAACTCACAAGACCTGAAAGCACACAGACAGGTTGCCAAGCATTGACACCAAGGGACTTCAGGTGTGTACTTTGGCATGATCACATGACTTGTAAGATGATCTAGTCAGTGATAGATATACCAGCAGAATCCTTTGAGTTTTCCATAAGTAACTTTGATTATAAAGTCATATTGAAAAAGCCAAATAAGTTACAATTCATATAAGTGCACCATAAACCCTGTAAAGTTACCAGACACAATTAAATTTCTGACGAGAAAAAAAAAAGCAGTAAAGTAACACGATTAAGTCCAATGTGTCTGATGTCACATCTAATGTGTAAACGCTGATTTTAAAGTGATTTCAGAAGAAACCTGAAGCACATTTGACTGATATTTCATTAATGGTCTATGCTGTTGGCCTGAAACACATGGGACACAGAACCAAAATACCCAGGAATCACTTTTAACAGCATTTTTCAAAATCAGTATGTCTTTCCTGATGGACAAGTCTTTCAGGACTACATATATCATTGATGTTTTCATTTATTGCTAATGTTCTTTCTTCCAGCTAGATTCCTATCCAAAACTGTCCTATTTCATAACTAAGACAGATATCCAAATTTCTAACAGATTTTTTTTTGCATATGAAGCTAAGTTTTAGAGTCACAATATTAACAATTCTGTAGGCCTTAGTTCCACTCTGGGTACTGTAGAACCATATACAACAGGATCTGTTACATCTGTATTCTATTTTCCCCTAGAATTGACATCCAAAGTAACAGAAGTCCTTTCCCAGCCATGAAGGATTTTATAAGTATTATCGGTAATGTAGTTATTGCATTATTTGCAGTGAATATTCACCCATTTACAGTGAAGAAATAGACAGATGCCAAGCTGACCGCTTCGGAGAGCAGGAAAGGACTATTAGAAATAGGGGTTCTAATAGAGCTAGTGTGCCATTTCACTTCTAATAACTGTGATCTCTTTGTGTCCTTCAGCAGGGTTTCCAAGATGCTAACCACTCAGAGCTTAATAGCCATATAGATTCTCACTAGCCAGCAAAATCAGATGACAGAATAATTTTCTACCAAATTTTTCTTGTGCTTATATTTATCTCAAATGTAATTCCTACAATATCTAATGGAATTGTAGTTTTGCTTCAGTTTTTCATAGTTTAGTGACTTATCCAGTCATCTTTGTCTTGCAACTCTATGCAGTGTTTGATTCATCTCCTTTTGTATATTTTAATATCCTTCTCACAGAATCTCTGTCTTTTAAAACATTTCTTACAGTCTTTTAAAATGAATCTTTTTTTCTCCTTAAAATTTCCTTTAACTGTCTTTTAAATTTCTTGTGGAGATTCAGGCTTACAATAGTAAAGAACAATAAACCTCCCCTTGAGCTAGGCTGGCAAACAAACCCTTGCTTTACATTAACTGCATAGGTTCTAAGTAAAGCAGACACATGTGAAGAAGTGATGAGACATAAATATCCCCCGGAGCTAAGATAGCCCTAGTGTCAAATATAATTTATTCCTTAAATGTCGTTTTAGCAAATGGGAGAAGCATCATTAAGACGAGGTAAGATGAAAAGAAGGAGGAAAAGCGAGCGGCAAAGTAGTCCAAGAGAAAAGGTGAATAAATAGGGTATGCAAAATGAGCAGATGGGCAGCTATGGGGTGAAACTAAGGAGGTAGCTTGAGAAAACAGGCATTCTACAACGGGAAGCGGCAATCACAGCAAAACAACAGCTGTCCAAAAATCCCCTTCAGTTTCTCAAGAAGGCACATTGCCTTGAACATCTCTCTAGTCTTAACCCTGACGGCCAAAAGGTAAAGAGAAACACAGTATCAGCTCCACTGCAACTTTCCCCAGAGTGGGGTGATCACACTGAACCATGCTGTTATGACCCTCTGACCAGTATGGAAGAAGGAGATGCTGCCAATTCCATGCCTACTTCCTATAGCCAACACTATCTTACTTCTGTAGCTGTTCCTACTGGCTGGAGCCCACTTCCATCTTTCCTTTATGTTTGCTTATTTATCTTAATATTTATTCTCACCTCTTTCTACACTTGCATGAGTTTTACATTACATATCACGTTATGGTTAAAAAAAAGTTTTGTTTTGTTTTGTTTTTATTACAATTTGTTATGAATTAACAAAACAACAAATAGAAAAAATAGAGAACAGAATATTCCACAGGAGGGGAAAGAATATAAGAATAAAACGTAAAAAAATAGTGAAAAATAGAGGCAGAAACTCCTACCAAAACTGACCCACTTGCAGAGTATGCACGCTTCACATTATGATGTTAATTGTTTATAGTTTCTTAATAGTCAGTGGTTCAGTTCTTCTAACATAACATAACATAAAGAATCATATCCAAATGACTTCCCTTGGAGTTATGGAGAAATGTGGAGAGTTTAAAGGAAAATATGACTTCATTAAACAAAGTAGCAAAAGCAGTATGACAATTGCTGACATTTCTTGACTTCTAACACAAAAGTTATACCTTTCTATATATACTTATGTGCATGTGTGAGTGTATATACATATGTATTCTCTTTGAATAAATATGCATAATAGTCCCTCACATATACAAATATTTATTTTTATATAAAATGCATAACATGAGTTTGTAATAGATAAAATAAACAGTGTCAAAACCATGAGGGAGCTATGCAAGTCATCCTAACTGAGCAATATTAAGCCCCAAAAATGCCATCATTCATCCTGTATTCTATATATATTTTACAAACATATTCCTATAAAAATGTTAAAAAGAGTTTTACAAATTTTATTAGCATTATTTTTCATATCCATTTGCCTGTAGAAACAGGCTCCCTTAGTACTAACATTCCAACTGTAGAGGGCCCTGAGGGAGCAGAATAGTATAATATTTTTTTAAAACCTCTCAAATTATGCAAAGTAGATTTCCAACATATAAAAAGTGTCATAAGCTTAAAGTCTGCTGTGAGCTAAAAGCATGTGCCAATGGAAATCAAGGATTCTTCCCTAAGAGCGTAAAGTTTCCATTTTCATTCCTTAGATTTGCAAGATATCTCTAATCAGCACTAGTGCTGAACTGGGCCCAGACCTGTTCCTCCACAAATCTTACTTTTAGCACTGCTTGTACATATTCTGAGAAAACAAAACCATGAAAAATAAAAACTGTTTCTCTTGCAAATTGTACTAAAAACTGTGCAACTTGATATTCCTCATAGGTTTGGAGTTGTAAATGCACTCTTGTCCTCCTATTGGGAGAAGAGCAGGAGAGTTGATTAAAGTGTCTATAACTGCATGTAAGCACACAACCTATAAATGATCACATGAACACCTAATATTTTGCAGATTGTGACACACGAATATAATAAGTGACCCTTTCATGAGTCAGACTGACTGAGCAGGCAGACAAGGGAAACTGGACACAGTGGTACTTGGGAGTAGCCACACAGGAAGCTTACTGCACAACCTGACTTGAAATTTACCTCTTATAGGCTATTGACACCTATTATAAATAACATAAACAAAAGCCAGAGTTTTAGTTTATACACATGGAAATGGAAAAAAGTGTTCAGGCAATAAATTTTTCAACTCCGGCTTTGACAAAATGAGTTAAGACTGTTAGAGAAGGGCAGTTTATGAGTGATGGTTGTCTCAAAATGCCTAGAAGACCTAATTTCTCCATGCGCTAGAATAAAACTGTTCTAAGGCTAATATGCAAAGTTACACTTCACTTCACTTGGAAGAAATAGAGAAGGACTTTTAAAATAAGGGGAAAATCTCATGTAATGGAATTTAAGAACTTACAATAGGTGCTTAAGAGAGTTGTCTTTCAATAATACATGTTTAAATATGGTTTACTACTGTAATACTTCAGCCTTAAAAGCTATGAGTTTGATTGTAATATAATATTTTGCTTTCAGCTGTGATAATTTTATTATTATATATAGATACTCAACATACAGTAGGATGACTGGATTTGAACTACAATGTAAAGCTGTTCACTAGTGGATCGAAAAATCCAGAAAAGTTCCTTGATTTATATTGAAAGAAAAGTCAGAGAAAGATTTAGTCAGTATAGTGCAATTTACCTGATAAAGCTAAATAATGTATGTACCTTAATAAAAAAAAATTAAAATTTAATGCAAAACTAAATAAAGATGTACTTGTGCATTTAAATTGCGTTATCTTTCAAATATAAAATTTTTATCGCAATGAAGCTAGATATGTATATATATCTGCACACATATGAAACTTGATAGACAGAGACCAGAAATGTCAATCTAGAGTAACTTTAGTTCTTTCAGTTACTTTTATAAGTACTGAAGGCACGTTAAGTCAGGACTGCTCTTTGCATGTACAAATCATTGCATTACATTTTGCTTAGATTTGCTCACATTTCTGGGTGTAAGTCTACGTCTGCATGCTGCCAGATCAGCAGTTTGTAAGTGGGAGGCTGAAGCAAGCCAAGATTTCACTGTTATCTCTTCCAAATTTTTTCTGGTGAATTAGCAACAACTTTCTGGCTGCAAACATTACCATACTGTATGTGTCATATTGTTAGTACTAGGCCTTAATTTCAGATGTAAAACTGCCTCTCAAGATAGAGAAGAGAGGGAATTAAAAAAGAACGTCATCATACCAGAACTGTGAGAAACAAGAAAAGACAGAGGACCATATTTTCAGATTCCTTAGATATATCACAACATATGGTCTAGAGAACATTTTCTATTTAAAACCTCTCCAAAATACTGAATTGTCATTCATAAGAAGACTCTTCCATGCTTTTGAATTCCGAGGACTAGAATTTAATCTCATTTTGTCTTTATTGTTGGCATAAATCCACATTTTCCAATAGTACCTAGGACAAGAAATTTGTCTAAGAAATATCCTTTAGTTTCTGATCTCTATTTAAATGGCCAGGAGGCTTCCTCCATAGAAACCCCAATTTTTTTAATTTGGGAGAGTTGTGTTACTGGGATGAATTGACTATACAGAATTTTAATGTTATGATTGAAACGGAACAGTTTCCCCCATCCCAAGTAATTCTCAATTTCAAGATTCAAATTATTGGGGGAGAAGGATTTTAAACCATGAGGATTTTAGTTTATATTCACCTACATCAAGATCTATCCCAAACTCACATTAGTTTCACCGGGAGCCGTCCACCAAACATCTACCATTTTAAAAATATGTAACTCAGGATAATCAGTTTTACTTTAGAACGCTGTTCTGAAAGGACCATAAAGATTTCTAGTACTAAAAAGCTCTGTCACTTGCAACTTAATGTTGCTTTCAAATATGTAACCTATTAGGTAATATGAATGAATGACAGAGTACTTTTAATTACCATAGTTAAAGCAGTTATGATCTTTGAGAAAAATCTTGGTCACACACCAGTCCTGATTTCTGAAATACCAAAAGTGTAAGTATAAATCTCCTTATATGCCATGTAATATCACGTCAATTATCCTACTTTTAGTCTGTACAAACTGATTACCAAATGCTTTTGGCTACCTTGTGAGAGATACAGAAAGTGACCTTAACACACCCACAGCAGCCATAGGAGGATCATGCTCAAATTAGGAAGCTCTCCTAGTGCAAGAGGAGCAGGGTCTACCCTGAATTTCAATTGTCATAGTCTGTTGAATTAGATCACTTATACAACCTGTATTGCATCTAGAGAACAAACCCAGCATAGAGGTATTCCATTCTAGAGGAATACTTTTCCCTTATCAAATTTTAGTTAATGTCCAGGCTCCAGTATGGCTAAAAAGAAATCACAGGTTAAACAATCTCACATTTGCCCTAAGGTTGGACCTTGCTATCTGCACTAAATCCCAATGTTGCACTGCTTCAGTTTGTAGTTAGGGAGTGTGACATCTATTCACTGTTACATATTTTTTAGTTCTACAAATGCTGTGAATGTCTACTATTTTGTAAACAAGATTAGAATAATACAGATGAGCTGGAGATTGTTTCTAGAAAGGGTTTTATATGTCCAACACTTAAGTTTCAAATCTATTCTAGAATGCTGCTTAACTGTGACTTAAATCTAAAAGCAGTGGGGAAAAAAAGGGAAAACATTTTCTTGAGCTTCACCCACTACACAAAATTCAGTTTTATGCTTTCTGTGCATTTGGATAGTCATACAACGCATAAGGAGTTGAAATTACTTTTGGATACAGTGTGTTTTGAAACAGTGTTTTTCAGGTTAGGATGTATTTCTAAATATGCTGTAAAAATGCAAGCAAAATTGGTTTACTTATAAATAATCAAGGAGTCCATCTTGATGCCATTGATGCTATCTAGCAGTGAGGTTGATGCATGAAAATTTCTTTATGCAGTAAAGTATGCAGGTCCATGCAAAAGCATAAGCATTTGAATATGAACCAACCAGGTTAAGCATGTGCTAATTATGTATGCTCCTGTGCAGATGAGCAATATTCCCTCCACTGGTGAAGGACCTAATATAATCAGCAGAAATCTCAGGATTTTCTGAAAAGAGGGAAACAAAGGAGTGAGGTTACCTGCAATAAGAGCAATAAGCAAAAGATGTGGGAGCTCGAGGTTACCCTAGGATGAAACACAGAAATGGGGACAGAATGATATAAGAAATCTCTGTTAGAATTTCTTCCTCTTATTTATTGTGAAAGACATCCAACTCAGGAGAAAAGGTCTGGCTCTTTAGAAGAAATGTTTAATTCTAGGTAAAATGTGACTGTTCTGTCTTCAGCTATTGATGTTACTTCTCTGATGGGAAAAGGGTTTCATGTAACACCCCCATAAATCGTGATGAAGTCAGGAGGAGATACAGAGGCTATGACCAGTCTTTCAAATCAATACACTAAGGTTTTTTATTGAAAAATATTCTACATTTATTTTGATAATGAAAATATTCTAAATGTGGATAGTATTTTGCATTTTTAGCACTACATCATAATTTACATTGTAAGAAAATGCAATGTCAAGAAATTGGTTCTTCAGATAATTCCTCTTGACTAGATTTTTCATTATGAAAATTCTACTTATCATTAAATATAGCAAATATACAATTTGTAAATATTTCTGCCTTGATGTATTTTCTGGCAAAAATGGTTTCTAACTTTCTAGAAAAATAAAAACTAATCTCTCAAGTGGAATTCCATAGCACTTAAAAACGCAGAGCAAATACAGAGTCACATCAAATACATTCAAGACAGTTTTCATGATAATCTATGGAAACAAGTCTATAAGTTCTTGATTAAGGAAAAAAATACAGTAGAAAAGGCACAAATTGAGAGTGGGAAGAATATGTTCTTGTAGAATAAATAACTCCCTGTGGACTGATATACACTGTAAAAAAATTACTTATTTTAATTCTGACATATATTGGACATTCTGTTCTCTTGCTAGTAACTAGTTATGGTCAAAGGATGCAATTCATTATTCATAATATCATAAGAGAAAACCCTCACGCCCAGTGCAAAGATGCTATGCAGTTTCAGACATGAAATGTGCTCTAGCTTTTAATAACTGCTGACTAGATTTAGCATGATTCATTAGTGGCCTCAAAACTCCCTGTTCAGACAGTGTGCCATATAGAAATATGGCTGCTTGTACTTTACTATTCATCTTCCCATTGAGAATATTGAGAAGACTGCTGTGTTAAAGCGGAATAAAGTTTGAAGCCAGTATAGAAATAGTAGAGCACTGGATAGAAAATTAAGAAAACCCCGTTACTTTTGTGCTGTCTTGGCTTGGTATTTTAAGATGGTGACGTGTCTTGGGTTGGGTTTTTAAAAAATACATTCTCAAGCATATCAGATCTGCACAGAAAGGAAAAAAATTCACACTACTTACCCCAGGGGCTAGAATGACTTCCTTCTCAAATAAATAATTAGGCAGATTTGCAAAAAGCACATTATTTTCCCAAGTGAACAGAACGGCTCCAAGCGATTAAATACATAATTAGGTTGTTTTTCTAAAATGCTTATTATTTACCTGAGAGTCTCATCGCAGACTCTGGTAAATACTGTCTCCCTGCTAGAAGTTATTACCAAAAACGCCTCCATAATTTTCAGCCTTCCTCCAGCAGTGATATCAACAGAGGATATTACTTGGGGCCATGGATCATGAAAAGCAAACTCTGACTGTGCCACACAGCCCATTTAACTGACAAGCTGGGTTTCCTTTGTACCTGGCATTGTACTCTTTCATATTCCAAACACAGTAGAAAGCTAACAAAAGGACTTTTTAGTACTTTAGTTCGTGTTTTAGTTGGCCAGAAATTCTGCTGAAGGCTGTGCCTATGTGTGTTTATGTGCATGCATGACTACAGAAGAAAAAAGAGAAAAAAGCCCCAAGTTCTTATTAACTGTTTTCTACCTGGTAAGGACAACAAAAGAAATGTGTTTGCCAAAAAACAAATAATCAAGCCTTTGAGCCCCCCACTCCATTTGACACAGGATTTTCTTTCCCAAGCAGATGTCTTGGGCCAAATTATCGGAGCATGCTAGCCTTCACTTGTAAGTACTCCCATTGCCTCTCTCTAGGGGACACATAGTCACAGTACCAGGCATTCAACAAGTGAATGTGAATATTCCTGCTCACCAGGTGGGAGAGAAAAAGGTCAGGCAATAAGACCTAGCTGGTTCTCCTATGCAGCCAAGGAACCATACCAAATGCCCTTTTCCTGGTGATCACAGACAAAAAAACTGACCCTCAGAAGCAACCCCTTTTCAGAACTCCACCTCCAGAGTCAGTTTTCCTTACACTTTTATCTGTACAGAGGCCTCACTGCTTTGTGGTCCTTACAGAAGAGATCAAGAGTGACTGGAATCTCAATTAGAAAAAAAGAGGGTCGGTGACAGAAAGGCATGACAAGGTGAGGAAGAGAAAAGAAAGACAAAAGGAGAAATGAAGAGCAAGAGAAACAGGTGGAAAAGAATTAGAGGGCAAGCCAGCAACATTTAGGGACAGCAAATGAGGCAACAGAGATGGGCAGACAACAAGGGGAATGGCAGTGAAGGACAGAATAGAAAATATTTTACTTCCCATAAATAAAAAAAAATCATGAAGAGAAATAAAGAATTAGGATAAGCATATTCTTCGGGAAAAATAAAGGAACAAATAGAGAAAGAAATCAGAACAACTAAGCAGGAGAATTTTAATGGGCACACCTTTGTCAGTGTATTTCCCAGTTGTGTGATTTCTCTGGTTTTTAACACCTTCAGCTAAGCTATTTGTGTTTTACACATAGCTTTACACATATGTTTTACCTATGTTTTATATAGCTATATATACACATGAATTCTCAGTCACAACCAAATATCTTAAATGGGGGTGAGAATTTCTTCAGATTTCCAATTTGGTGCTAATACAATAAAATTCTGTCCTGAGTATTTTTGTATACTCAATATACTAACAATAAAGGCATTCTTGAAGCACTGGTGTCTCATGCAGTGTTAGCCACAAAGCTGAAGGTGGAGTAGCTGAGGTGTGCACCAAGTGGCAAGAACTGCACACTTTGCCAGGTCATTGCTTTTATAGCAGTACCTCATTTTTTATGTGGTTTTAAAAGAGACATCTAGGGCAAAGGGGAACAGAGAAGAGAAGAAAACAAGTACTGACAGGCAGATAGCATGCTTGCAGTCACCCACTAGGATGCTGATAGATGGTCTCAGTTTCAAATATAATTGTTTCCTAACGTTCTGATCTCTGTTACAAATAAATAGATTATAGGATGCATTTTGGTGCTTCAGTCTAGGCCTGCTCAAGGCACATAAAGCTTAGCATTCCACATATTATATAGTCTTATGAATGTTGTTGTATTACAACTTATTATTTACTGTTGAAATGTATCCATGAGCATTTGTGGTAAGCAAGGTACGCAAAGGTACTGACAGAGAATGTGTGAATATTCAAACTTAAATTGTTAGTGAAGGATGTGACTAATAAGGGTCAGCCGAGTTTCACTTCCGCAAGTGTTTCAGAAAAAGGAAAGTCTTATAAGTCTCATTCACCCTTATTTAAACAATGTACAAGCAAAATACATATTTCACTGTCATTCTGAACTAAGTGTATCTCATGCCTCTAGTCCCCACCTTGTCTATGGATCAGACTGAACTGTGTACTAGGAAAGTCTCTTTCTAGGTGTCTCTGATTCTGTCAAGCTACATTGGACAGAACCACTTAACTCTGCAAACTTCAATGTTAGTTTCCTTTCAGATATTTACATATTTAGGAAAAAAAATTGCAGTAAATATAGGGTTATGAAATTGTTCTGGAAAATCCTACTGTCCTGCTAGTTTCATTGAAATAATGAGGTGACATTGGTTTTAAAACTGAAAAATGAAACATAAACATTTCTAACCAGTCCAAATTTATCAGGTATCGAAGCAAAAAAGCCTAACTGTAAATCACTAAATAACTCCTTTATAAGAGCATATTAAAACTCATCACCTGCTTAAGCAGATATATTTTCTATCTTAGAGAATCTAGACTTATCTCCAAATAAAACTACTCATTTATCATATGGTGGCAATCTCTGTAAGCAACGGATAATTGTAGTTAATAGCTAATAATTTCCACACTTATAAGAAAGGAAGGAAACCAGGCTACCAAATGTCAGTAGGTGACATGAAGGCTTTTTAATGTGAATATGGATTCCCCACGGGCCAGAATAAAATACTGTTATTGCATACAGACCTTTCATCCCTCACCAATTTCAGTCACCACTATAGTGGACTGTATTTGACCCAGACACAGAATCAAAATCTCTTTCCTAAATTGCACACCTTATCTCCTTTCACCCATTTATTTGTTGCCTAGAAATACTTTTCTGAGGAGATACAATTTATTGAGAAACAGTTTGAACCATGTTAGTTTTTATAACCCTCACTTGCACCTACATTGTGCAATCATTTGACACATCTGCTATACCAAGAACAAATCTGATTTAAGAGTTTTAATAAGACCTTGCATCAATAAATTATAACAGACTGGCAATTAGTAGTATTATTTATATGCAATATTTTTGTACCCCTTATAATGCTGATGTCTGCTTCACAGGGATTAATTATTTTCATAATTTTGTCTAAGTAGTAATATAGAAAATGTCAAAAAGAAAATTAGATTTTCACTTCCCAGACACAGAAATTTAATTAAAGCCAACTCCTTGTTGAAGGGGAATGTTCTTAGCTGGTTCTGTGACATGGCAACAGCTCTACATGCTGCCATGTGGGAGACCAAGGCTCAGAAAGTGACTTGGGGAATATTAATCACTAGGCTTCGGAGACTAAACACATGCTGAATGTGCCACAGTTGGTCCCAGCAGGTTATTTATGGAGTATATAACATAGCAGACGGGAATGATTTCTTATAAAGGCTGCTGCTGGCACAGCCCACCTCAGAGATGGCGCTATACTGAAAGAAACCGTCTGTTTAGATAAAACCTGATCCATTAGGAAATCTCTAATTATCCAAGCATGAAAGGTCAGCTTCCCCTCATGCTGCATGAGTGTAAGATAAAGACTACAAGCAAATTCCAGCTGTAAAAACCAACATCCTCTTCAGTCTGTGGGACATTTTTAGGACAAAGTGGTGTCTCCAGTCAGTGGAAGAACAATCCACATATAAACTACTGAACTACTGTCATGAAAAGCTACATTCCCAGCCTTGCCAAAATATGAGGGAAACTGGAGGTATTATTTACTCATTTTACCTACCCTCTCTTAGATCTGTTTTCTTTCATGCCTTGAATAGTCACTAACAGTTCTCCTTAATGCTCAGCCTCTTCGTCCTCTCTTTCAGTACCTTCCCTTCATGACTCCTCTTTCCCCTCATCCCCATATTATTATTCCTTCCATTTATCTCAATTATTCCCATCTTTCACCCAGAGACATCCTCATGGACATTAACTGCCTCTGGACTAGAATGGGAGCATGGAGCAAGGCCATCCAGGATTTAGAACATCAACTAGGGACAACTGAATCTAGTCCTGGTTCAAAGAGAATCTGCAACCATGAATGAACACTAAAGTTTCTTTTGCAGAGGCTGACCCTCTTTCTTAAAAAATATATTTTTCTGGAGATGATAGACCTTAAGGAGATACCATAAAAATAATTGTATTTGCTATAACAACACTTACATAAGATGAATTAGAAAATAGCTAGAATTAAAAAGCCATTCATGCAGTTCAGTACAAAGTTGGTGACTAATAAGACCATATTACTTGGTTTTACTGTTCATGTTTGTGATGATTTGTCTTAAACACATGGCAGCTTAAAAGTCAATCACATACCCATATCAAATTATCATTGTAAGGTAAAGCGGTGTGAGCGGAAGTGCCTTCAGTCAGAACAAACATCTTTCATTTCCAAAGACAAAGTCACAGCTTTCACTGACTCCAGGTGAGACAAAAATACACCTCCATTTCAGCTGGACATAGAAATAGTGAAAGACAGATAGACCCCTCTGTGCACACTTCTGCCGCTGCTCCAGTATGTTTATCTTATGTTGACACTGGCCAGCTCATTTTATAGGACAAGAAGTGTGCTTTGAAAGTTCCTTTCTAGTTCCTTTTAAAGTCAATTAATTTCTATGCAAGATTTTTTCATTATCTCTTGTCCTGCATTATTGCTAACCAGATTAAGCCTATGTGCATTGTCGTCTCTATGTAATTTACAAATGAAATCTATTGCCATAGAAGAACTAGTGAGAGATAAGGGAGAGAAGCACCTATGGGTAAGACATCTCATGAAGAATTTAATTATGATCACTCAGATTTCTGTAAGTATCACATTGTATGATTTCACTGTAGTTCTTTCCAGAGAAGAATCCAATGCCTGCTTCAAATACACCATGGGATCAAGCTCTGCTTGTTCTATATATTTGGAGGCTGTTTAGATAGGAAGTTGGCAATTTGTAGCTACAGAAACAGCACAAAGACTTGAGGGAACAAACCTCAGATGTCAACTCTTGAACTTCAGTCAACACCGAAAATGGAAATGAAAGAGCTACTGTGACTTCTAACCATGTCCTTTGCGTTAGTCTCACGAGTTTGTGCTAGCAAAGGAACACAAAAAAACCACTTGATACACTGTTGGTTCATGTTTATTTTATGACCATAGTGAGAGGAGAATGCAGAAGACCATAAAAAATTATTCAGGAAACTTAGGAAACTTCTGCAAATGCAACTAATCCTTGTGAGTAAAAATCTGGTGTATCTATACATTTTTGGCTCCTTTCCTGTCAAAGTCTGCTTCTGTATGTTCAGATATTTCATACCAACAAGAAACAACAAAAAGTTAATAGCTGTCAAGAATTTAACAGCTCCTAAATATTAAGCTTAAAGAGCACTTCCCAGAAATTCCTAAAGCTGCAAATATATGCGCTTTCAATCCCTTTTATTTCATTCCTCTAATAATCACTCCCATTTCCTGCATTTTGGGATTTGCTAAGGTATCTCAAATGTGTTTAAGCAGGGCTATTGGAGAACACAGATTTGACAAACTGTTGACATATTGAGGCTTCACACCAAGCAACTCTTATTTCTTGTACCAACAGATTCACTCTTCCACTTTAGGCCCCACTAAAAACTACTATTTTCTACATTCCATCCTTGAGAAGGTTCTGTTCACAGAACACTGACCTTCCCTTTAAAACCCCTTGCATACACACACCTTCTGAAATTTGATAGAGCTTTTGTCTATAACAGAAGAGCTTCAAATACATTATTTGGTGTGATCAAATCAAACACAGCTTTCCTTCTCCCTTTTATTTGCAAACTTTACTTAAACTACCTGTTCATTCTCCCCTTTTTTTCAAGGGTACTATGATTTTGAAAGATGATTCAGAGATTCATGACTGCATTGATGTACTGTTATTATACAAATAGCAAATAATGTGGATAAAAAATTTAATCTAACCCTAGAAGCTTTCCTTCAATGGAACATGGTTCTTGAGGCAATTTATTTTACCTTAAAGCTTTAGTCCTTTTTATTAGCAGTTCCATAGACAAATTGGGGTAATTCTCCTTATTTATTTATATATCTGTGTGGTAAAATCAGATTACTTCCAGATACAATAGCATTTTACAGTCATCAGGAGAACTGCATCTTTTATCTGGATTCCTTTAAAATACATGATGCATATGATTACTCATAAGAAATAAAGTGATGTAAAGACATTTTTGCAAAGTGCCTACAGCAGTGTAAAACCTTGGCTTTTCTTGGCGTCACCAACTTTTCTTCTACTTAAGAACTGTGAAAGTCTATTTTACATTGGGGACTGAGATTCATAACCCTGTAATGCTATTTTTAAAGTGATACTGTGTTCGTAGGAACAGTATGTGTTTAAATGGGGTAATACATTGTATATTTGTATAAAATTCCTGCTTTGAGGTAATGCTATAAGATTCTTTGCCTGTACAGTAGCTAAATAACCATAAATGATCTTTCATGCATATGCAAATCTATCCCTCTAAGCACCTTATTAATTATTTCAAAGATACTTGGAGGTCACCACTCATGGAAATTTCTATGCATGAAGCCTCATTAATACAAGACACCACACAGAGAGATGGGATGGATTTTTGTTGTTATTTAACAAGGGCAGTGAGTATAATCTGTAACATTTACTTTTTTATTTTAATGACCAATGAAATTCAGCCAGCTCCTATCTGCAAGTCCTTCCACTGAGCTGATACAGTGGGTTTGAATCAAGGGGCTGCTGCCACACTCCTCTGAACAGCTAATCCTATCAATGCACCAGCTACTGTGCTCAGAGCTCTGGTCCTCAGCGCTGACTCTTCTCAGCTAGAGTGGTGCTGCCTGGCACTAGATTAGCAGCTAAACACTAAGGAATTAATGTTGTTCCAAAAATCACAGCAATGACACATTTTGTTTTGGAACAAAGTGAAGCTATGGCACTATTGAGGTGATATATCATAGCTCATCAGCTGAGATGATAGCCTTCTTTAGAACACATTATTTCCTGCTTAATTAGGCATCTAAACAGAAATTAAAGAAAAGCAAGGGTATAACCACACAAAATACCTGAACGCAATGACAAAGTGCATCCTCTGGCATATCTGTGCCAGGAAGCAAGAAATTAAACCTACTTGAGAAGCACTGTTTATCTGAAATCCCTAGATCCTTTCCAGCTCAAGTTATCATACACTTGTGATGATAACACTGATCTCGTCTGTCACAGTGACCCTTTGCTGTAGCAGCTGCTGTTTATTTTTATTCTGTTGTGTGTGTGGTGCTTTCACCTCTAGGTTGATCCAATAAAAGATATAAAAAACTTGCTATGTTGGTACATTCCCTTGATAAAAATTGGGAACAGTGAGTCAAATGTTAATGGAAACTGCAGGCTATGTTCATTATGTTATCTCTATTTTTGAAAAACACTACAATGAACAGAACTAATTGGAAGTGCAAACAATTTAAATACGTTTAATTACAAAATCAAACCCTCCTGTACAGTTCGAGGGCAATGTGTGCACATATGCCTTGAAGAAATGTGCTAGCTTTTAAGTAAATCCACTCTCACACAAAAATGATAAAATAACTTTTAAAAAGCCCAAACTTCAAACTTCAAGAGCTCATAAATACTATTTCAGCATTAGTCTGTGATGTTTAAAAATACATGTATTAATGCAGACTCTTTTGAGCTGTCTGTGCAAGCTGGTCACCTACCGGAACACAAATCTCATCAGAGTGAATATGACTTTGGTTTGTATTCCTTTTAGAAGCAGACTCAAATGAACACCTAACCTTTCAATAAAACGCAGATCTAACATTTTTTACTTTGAGTCATGGTCTGTTAGATACAATATGTATTAAACCCACGTTGCCAGAATAACAAAGAAAAATCTTTTCTTGGCATGTCCCATGGTATTCATTCCTGTCAAGGGGAATCCATTTTAGGCTTCACAGAGGTAATTAGAGAAAGTTGTGTCAAACAGTGCTTTATCATCCTCACATGTAAATACAAACTCCAAATTGCAGTTGCAAAATTAAGATTGTGAACTGCAGACTGTAAAAATGCTATCTTATGTTATTCAGTAGAAGTACCATGGTAAGTGGCAAAGAAAACCACGTGATACTGTTGTGAATGTTTCTTAATTGAATTCATTGGTGATGAAAGCTGCTGGATTCATAGCTGTGAAGGAGGCTAAAAACCTTTATATCAGAACAGTAAGAAGGGGTTGGCAACATAGGCATGCCTCCTTTTCACAGGTGTGATGAAACTCAGTCTCATGACTTTCTCAATGGACAAAAAATAGGCATTGGTTCTTAACTCAAGTATAACAATATTAGGGACAACAAAATGACTTGTATATCAGAAAGTTAGGTTCAGGCAGCTGCAGAAATGAAACAGTGAAGTTACAACAGCCCTGCTTAGATACTTCATTCTGCAAAGCAGCTTGAAATACAATACTTCAAAACACCTTTTTTTTTTTTGATACAGAACTGCTAAAACAACAGAGAGAACTGATAGAGGTAGCAATCAAGGAGAGAGAGAAAATGTATTCCAATTATATTACTATTACTACTGCTATTAGAACTGTTTTAAGGTATAGTATTCTGAAAACAACTTTCTGATTTGGGGAGTTCTGAAACTTTCTGATTAGCAATGTTTTAGCATTCCCATATTTAGCTATTATAACACTTAAAGTATAACACATCTGAGGCTAGATTGGCAGCAACAGTTTCTTTTCCATTCCCTCAGCTGAACTCTATTTCACTTGAACAGTAGAAGTACAGTCATCCTTTGTGCATCCTCTATGGTATCCCTTTCTTATGCCTAGCCCAGACCTTCTTCATCATTCCAAGACTGAAATTGCAACCATGAGCATCACAGCTCCATTTTCTTGCCTATTCTCCTCATCCTATCTCTACTCTGCTTCTACTGTTCAATTCCGATTATGCTTCAGCAACTAGAAAAGAGAAAAGGATCAGCTTAAAACTGCCAGTCAGGAGTAAAAACTTTTGAAAACCTATTAGTCTCCTCTCTGACTAAAAAAGGACTTCTGAGCTGAACAATTAGAGTTGAAGATATATGGAAAGATCCTAATACAAGTTTTGTGCAGCATGATTAGCAATGGGTTTACAGACAGAAGAGGCAGAAGGGTCATTAGTTTGACATATCAGCCTGAACTGGAGGAAGCTCTGTGACACCAGCCGTAGCAGCAAGGAGGCCCACAAGAGAGGAGAAAGATGAGCTGCCTGCTGCACCACTGGCATAACTGATTAACCTAAGGAGCTAACAAAAGAAAAGGGAAGAAAATCAATAAAAGAGGGCAGAAAAGGAAGGATTCTACTCAAGCAGCTTATTAATTTGCATGGGAGCAGAAAATGGATTAACTTCTGAAGAAACAAGGAAGGAGGCTGAGAGCACAGATTGACCACACAATGTAAAGGTCAAGGAAAGAACACTGGGTATAAAGTTCCTGTTCAGTTTCTCATGACAAGTTTTCCTGCACAACATTAAAAAGTGTTCTGTGCAGTATGACATCAGTGTGTAAATGCAGTAACAGAGCAAACTTTTTTGGGGGAAGTAAAAAGAGACCTGGCAAGACAGCACATAAACAGTAATTCAAGTGAAATGTGAAGAAACACTGCTTGCTTGCTCTTGGAGCAATTAAAAATAAATAATTTAAAATACTTCTTCCTACTGTACTTTCAATATCCTCAAGGCATGTTTACAAGTTAAATAGATGTCAGTCTCCTAAGAAATGTTGTCAATTTTTCTCCCATCTATTGGGTTTTGAAACTTATTTATCAGCCATTCAAGTAACCAGGCAAACCCACCTTCTATGAAGCTTCTAATATGCAGGAATATTATTCTCATACCATGCTACAGCACTTGTGACAAACATATATGCACACATTCAAATTTAGCAACAGGAGAAAAGAATTCTATATACAGAATAAATTTATTCACAGCAAAATTTTTGACATTTTGCAGTCCACATCCAGTGTAATTGAATAAATTCTCAAAACAAATCTTCCATATTCTGTTTAAGCCTTTGTTTAGTTAAGTCAAACTTTGTTTCCTACTTGGGTAAAACACATAGCCTACCATCTTCTCAACGTGGTCTACATGTCATTCAATGAGGTGACAATTAGTAGTAACAGCTTCATGAACAGCAATATTATTTAAAATTCCAATTGCAGTCTTTTCTTTTTATTAGTACTTGAAGATAGACTAAGAAAGTTAATAATTTACTTAACTTGAAAGTGGAAATGTGGAGGTCAAGGTGTTTTGTATTTTTTTTAACCAGAGTGTAATGCTATCAACTGCTTGCACTTCATGCTTATAAAATACTAATATGAAGAAAGTAAACATTTGATTTTAAAAGAAATGCCCTTTGGAATCCAGTTAATTCTTCAGTTCACAGTTGCTTAGCAAAAACCACTTCAATATTCAAATATTTTCTCCAAGAAATGAAACAACTCCTAAGCAAGCAGTATAATTCCACTGATATACTCAAAACCAATAGGTGGTTAAAAAAAAAAATCTTAACTGGAAATCAAAGTCACATTAAAAAAAAATTATTAAAAAAATCAACAGAAAACCACATCTACATACCTACACAAGGGAGGGAATAGCCAAGCTCGGGGTCATGGATGAACTGACGGTCATTCAGCATGGTCACACAGTACAGATGGAAACAGTCCAGGCAAATGACATGGCGATGCACACATTGGAACACAAGCACAGGACTCCTGTTAAAAACAAAACAGTGAAAATGATGAACAAGGACTGAACTGAACTCCACAAAAAGCTTGTCTTTCAAACTTTTAATTTAATAATAATTTTTCATTAGTACATGAGGTAAAACTGGCTTATTGCAAAACTTTTAAAAAGAGATGGTTTCTAACATGAATCAAATGTGAGGAAATGGAAGTAAAACTTTTACTGAAAATTGGAACTTTACTGAAAACTGAAACCTAAAGCAAGAAAAGTCCATTAGTAACAGAAATCCTTTGCATGAGGTGAGGAAAGGTCACTTATGGTAAAACATCAAATGGTGATAGGTAGGATAAAATAGAAAAGCAACCAGCTAGGAAAGCTAAAGAAGATTTTATGAAGACCACCCTGTGCCTTCAGCCTCTCAAGGCAACCATTTGAACTCTGCACAGAGGGCATTCCTTTAGTAATAATGAGTAAAGTAATTCAGCTTCCAGAGGTATGGAATTCAATTTGTGAATGAGACACACCTAAACTTAAGCACTGTATACAAATACCAACACATATGCAAGCAAGAAATTCCTGCTACAGTCAATACTCTTAGTGGAGGCTGGAGCTGAGCAGCCTCCAGGTATCTGCAGTAGGGTGAGCTGGATCACCAGTTTGGCTCCGCTGTCTTTATGGACTAAGTCTCCATGGACCACTGCAGGAGTTCAGACACCCGTCACACATGCAGAGATCTACACAGAGACAACTAGATACAGGTATCCCAAGCCTGACAGAATACTGCTTGTGGAGATGCAGGCAGGAAACACTTGGAATAAGTGAGGACAAACAGTTTTACTCCTGGGCTGGCTTGCACTTAGAAAATCTGCAGTGATGGTTACGGCAAAGAGAGACAGTGGCTCTCAAAATTCTGCTCCGGATCAGCGCACTGAAGGTGAAAGAAGAATTGAGTAATACAGAAAATATTACATATACATGATATGTGCCTTCACTGCAGGAATACTCTGATTAAACCTAATGGGTTTGCTCTAATATAAGTTAATTTCTGCTAACTCCTGATGGACATATCTCACCTGTCAATTCCAAAGTAATGTGTGTTATACATTATCTCTTATCCCTCAGGACTATTACCAACCTCAAGTCTCAAAATGGGGAAAATAAAGAGAGAGATGTGTTAAGTTGAATGCAACAGTGAGGTTCCCATTCAAATGATGAATTACTTTAGTCCTTAATTTGCCTGTGGGCAAACGCAGGCAGAAATTTAACACAAATTTAAAATATTTTAGTAACTAGGAAGAAAGATAATTATTTTTAAAAATAAAAAGATGAGTTCTCACACATTCATGGTACTTCAGGAAACAAGTATTAAAAAATAACATCAAATAGAGCAAGACTTGTGATAAAATCATTAGAGTTAGCAACATTACTATATCTTCTCTAAAACCTGCTAGGTGATGCTTTGAAAATCCACTGAAACAGTGAAACACAAAGCCCTCAATGTGGGAATACAACTTCAAAATGTAATCAATAATTTCAGATACTGTATACAAGCATTTAATCTTCCATGAAAATATGTTTTAGTATTGCACATACTATAGAACTTATGGCAGTGTGTTAGTATCTCCAAAAATATAATCTCTGTGTTTTAAGGATTTTGTTGAATAAAGCAGCTTAAAACTGAATTAAATAAAACCTCCCCATTACTAATCCTTATTAGTTGCCCACTTGCTGTTCTGAATGTACCAAATAATAATTTTAAAAAGACAGCTGTAAGGCAAAATGAGAAGCTGTTCTGTATGAGTTTAGCTCTGGATGGTCCCAAAACCATTATGGAGAGGTAGATATCTTGTCCCTACAGTGTAAAAGTCCCCATGGCTCATCAGTCAAATGTAACCTTTAGAAAAACACCCCAAAGATTTCTTCTTAAATTGCAGATATAATCAAATTTGTCTATAACTTTAATGGATATCTCACTTTCAGGGTTGATTGTCCTTTTTTATTGCTTCACTATCTGAGTATCTTTTCTAGTTTCATAGGAAGCTCCCTGGTTCTAAATTCACACCTCTCTGACCTTCATTTCAAAGATAAAATATATGTGTGTGGCTAGATGCATAAGAGAAAACCATCAAAAGCGGAGTATCCCAAAAAAGCCAGGCCAGAAATGAAAATGGTGTTATTAATATTTCCACCTAAACTTGTATGAAATCAATACTAACAGCATTTCATTATGCAAATGAACTACTATGATTAGTTTCTGCTGTAAATTATTTTGTGATAATTGATTTTGCTTCTTAATGTATCACAACTGTCTGAAATCAAAGCTGTATTCTCCAGGAGGGACACAGTCATACATGTACACATTTAAAGTGCATCTTTAGGAACAACATTAATCTTAAAAAATGCCATCTTTTAACACCATCAGGCTCCAAGCTATGTGTATGAGACAGAGATAAAACTGGGTTCTGACTGTGTCACAAAAAACAAGCTTAGCTTTCACAGCTATTACACCGCCTGCTAATTTTGCAGACCATGGTATCTATTTCATAAGGCTTTGAGAAACTCAATCTGTATGCAACGCACATTTATCCAAATTCACTTGGCATTGGAACAGTCACTGCATTCCAGCAGTTTCAGATTTTGTATCAAAAGAATGAAATTCTATCTTTAAAAAGGCATGAAAGTCTTGTTCCTGAGATCAGTAAAGATGAAGATGTAGAGATTACATTCATAATGCCCAGGTGAAGCTAGTAAATACTCATTTAGGATAACCTCAAGAGTTATTGATAGAAGCCTTGCTTATACCAAACACAATTTTTTTTAGAAAGGAGTATTTTGAAAGTAAAAAAAATTGCCACATAGTGTAACAAAGGCCCTTCCTCAATCTAACAAAACAGGGTATTAATGTAAATCTGATATATATTTTAGAAAGTGTTTCATAGGTTCCATTTACATAATGTGTTTGGCTGAATTAGAGGTTTCATGAGATTAATATATAAGAAAAATATTTCTCACAGCAAGGGATAAATTGGTCCTTTTTGTTCACCAATTAGGAATGTAACCACTTTTAAAAATTGAAAATCCAACATTACAATGCATCACTGGAAATTTCCATAATAAGTCACTCTCTCCTGTACTTGGATTCCTTTTCATTAGAATTTTATCAGCGTGCATTGCCTTAAATGAAAAATAAAGGGGCCCCTAAATGTTTCTGCTCCGTGTTACTACTGTTGGATAACTGTGTGGCACAACAGCACCGATGGAAGTGCTTTCTCATCTGTATGATCTTTCCTGCTCTCCAAAGCAGCAAGATCCGGGTAATTCTCAGACAGACTGCCACAGTAAACTGGCTGAACAAAGATACGATGACTTGATCTTGTTTAGATAAATACTCTGAGAAATTAATTGTTCTAGTATATCCCAAAATCTCATGATGGCTATTAATGTATTGAGAAGGAGTCTGGCTATGAATGTGAGGAGCTACTTAGCATAAGGAATTATTTGTAGACGTAAGAGTGGATATATATTTCAATGCCTACTGAAAAATACGTGAGGCAATTTGTCTCTTGCTTGGTCCTTACTCTTCATATTCTGAAAAAAGCTTGACTGAATAAAGGTTAAGCAGCACCCCATATATATCAGACCATTATCTTTTAGAAAGTGTGAGTAGCTGCAGTCTGAAGCACTTTGGAGCAAGGAGTACATCTAAGCCTGTTGAAGTATGTGAAAGTCATGTTGGACAAATCTGTGAAACCCCCTTGAGGTCATTTCTAGGTGACAGTTGGATTTTTCTCACCTCAATCTCAAAATCTTAACCTAATAATGATAATAATAAAAAACCTTAGCAGATGTCTGTAAGGCTGCCTTGATGCGCTGACAGCCAACAAAGCAAAAATAGCCATGTGGAGTTCAGTTCTGTGCAGTAAATAAATATGAATGCACACAGCTACAACACAGTCTTTAACCCCACCTGTACTATATTTGTCATAAGGCACTTCTGCATTTCTAGCACATTCTTCCGCTTTGGCAATCCTCCTGTACTTCTAAAAGCTTACTATATAAGTACCATGAAATAATTTCATTTATAAATGGATCTCTATGTCACTACAAAATGAATCTGTGTAACATTTCAGGTCAGCACCATTTAAGAAAAGGTGAATCACTGAAAAAAATGTGTAAGGAAAAAAAAAACCACAAAACTTTGGTGACACAGGCTTCATAAATAATCAAAGGAATTAAACAGAAACACTGTCCTTTAGCAGCACTCAATCCATTTTGGCTCTACCCTCGTAGCAGAATGAAATTACAATGCCTAAATAAGTCAAATTATTCATCCATCATGTGGCTTCCTCATAGTACTGTATGTAGGAGAATACAGTCTTCTAATTCATACAAAGCTGGTGTCACACTTGACTCTCCTGTCTATCACACACATTCCACAGTCTTATTCAAAACTATGGAAAGAATTATCTGTTTATCATGCTTTAAGTGCATTGTTTTCTTACCATGAAAATACTTCCAGATACTTTCTGATTGAATACTTTATTAATATCCATTAGAAAGATGCTACTGTTTATATAAAATATAAATATAGAAAATACAGCAAAATTACCCCATAGATTTGTGAGTTCGATCTTACACAGTTTAGAGGAAAGTAAAAAGCAGGATTTGCTGCTGTAATGAGAAATATGCTGTTATGGATTAATAGAAACAGTGACCGACCTATTGCAGGCAACCTGAGATAACAATGCAGGCCCCAAATATTTAGACAGGGGGAGGCATTTGAAATGGGTATCAAGATCTTACCAGAGAAAAGAAAAAATGATAAAGTACTAACAAAGAAATATCAATGACATGACTTTGCAGTCAAGAATCCTTCTTTCACGGACTCTTAGTAACACAAAAAAAAGTACATCCCTGCTTTTCCCTTCCTATGGGATGAAAATAAATCTTTATCTAGCCTATGTTAATTAAAAAATCTAGTATATATAAATACACTATTATTAGAAAACTAACATATTAAATCCCTTAAAACAATAACAACAACAACTGTTTTTTTTGTCTTTGATCACTTGCCACACAATGCATCAAAGGTCATAAAATGAAGGTTATGAACAGCATGAGACATCACTGTGCGAGCTTAAATTTTCTGGCTGTGCTTCAGTATAAAAATGTATTCTGACCCACAGCTGTTAACTTAAAGGGGCATCAGCAAGTGAAATCTGACCTATTTTCTCCTCTGTTACATGTTTTCCTCTAAAATGTGCTTTCATGTTTCTTATTTCTACTGGAAAGCAGTGCCAAGAGGCCAGAACCCAGAAACAGCCTGAGAGTAATAAACCAGAATATGAGTAAAAAACAGACATGCTTAAAATTAGTGCACATGATGGCAAGCACTCCTTTCAGCAGTGTTCCTGTTAACTCAGATGTTAAGGTTTTTTTCAGGCTATGGAAATGACACACATTATTGCCTGTAAAATCTCTGATCACTGTGGCAGGCAACAGCATCTGCCACTTGAGGACACAGGCAAGGGAATTCTATGTTACAAGCACTGGTACATTCTGGTTTGTACCTGGTATTATGTATGTGTTCTGCCTGCTTGCTCAGACATGCCTGTATGAGCTCTGTGTTCAGACACAATAACCACTCTTGGCACTAATAGCTGAATCTTTTGATATCAAGGAGTAGACAGTGATCAGGCTGGAGGAGAAACTCGTCCTGTAATCTATCAGATTAGCTGTTCACTGTGCCCCTCTGCACAGCAAATAACTGATAAATCAGTCATGCTTTGAAAGCACTTCAGTAGAACTTGCTCCTTTTCCTTCGTCTGTGCTCTTAAAACCTCACTAATGCTCCTCTGGAGAGAAAAGGAAAAAACCTTGGTAATAGAAGCAAAAGATGACAAATGTGAACAAAGGAAGCAGCCCACAAACTGCAATAGCCCAAACCCTGGTTTCCTTGCTGGCTACCCTTTGCAGCTTGCTGAGCTCCAGGTTTCTGTGAACTGATTCCTCCATACTGGCCCTTTTGCATGCAACAACCTCCCAAACCCATGTCACTTGTAGCCTCAGCTTTTACTATCAAAGGGTGGCAAAAGCTTCTTTCACCTCACCCTGGATATCAGCTGGCTCACAGCAGGCTTTCCTCTCCCCTGAGGCAGGACCTAGTCCTTAGCAGCACAGGCAAAACTGCACCTCTCTGACCATCCACAGCAGTCCTGTTTGCCCAAGCAGCCTTCCTTTCACAGGTTCATAACTTTCTGACTAGAGATACATGACTCTGAAAGATTAGACACATACAGGAAGAAACCAGTATCGTTTGTTTTTCAGGAAAAAAAAAATCATCAAGGTAACCAATGAAGCTGGGGGATGATGGGATAGCACAGTAAGAGGAAGAAGGCATAACTTCACCAGTACCATTGTGAGCACCACATGACCCTTCAGTAATTAAGGATGAACACATGAGAAATGTCAAAATACCTTTGTACCTTAATGACCTTTTATTCTCTTGATTGGCCCCACTGGACCTACTGAGGTCCCACTGATTTCTTTCAAGAATTTAAACCTCATTTAGTTTACTCTATGCTAGTAAAATTAACATTGTCAGCAAATGTTCTTATGCCACTGGAATGCAACTGTCTATGCTGTTAAATTGTTAGAGTGGGCCCTGACATGGTTTTTAGGTTTGCCAAACAGCAAAGTCCCTAAGAATTCTTGGGCATAGTCCAGGGGTTACTGTGTGCTGTCTCTAACAGGCAACAGCAGTCTGCACGTGGACACTCTGGTTTAAGAAATAAGGGTCCAGTAGTACAGGTTCATGAAAATAGAGCTTCAGGCTGGGACCATTCTCTTAACACCATTTCTTAATAAATTATTTTGTTTTCTTACTTTCCACTCCTGAAATCAAATCTTTTGAGATAGCCTGTGAAAATTTTGTTGTCTGTAAACATATTACATAGAAGAATGTTCCTAACACGAAAGACAAGACACAGTCATGAGCTCTTTTTGCCTTCTTGGGGATGCTGAAACCTCTGGAAAGGTACAGGAGGAAAAGAATATTGGATATCATCTTAAGGGATGCTATCATATTATACTTTTCATTGCCTGGGACTCCCGGAAGGACTAGAACTTTTGGATACAGCATGTCTCCACTGTGTAAATTTCAGTTATTCCCTTCCAGTTAGCTTTGAAAATACACCCTGATGCATGAACTTTAGGACTGTATTTCTTAACGTGTGTAGAAGAAAAAACACTGGAAAACAAGGTAAGGTAGAGAAGAGGGGAAAATTGGAGAAGAAAGAAAGATGTAAGAGGGAACAGAAGGTAGAAGTGATACATTAAGTGTGTTTGCTCTTAGAGAATTCTCTTTCACCACCTTAACATTATGTTTTAAGCTTTTTCTCATCTTTCTTTTCAAATGTGAATATCCAGTTTATATGTTCATCCAAACAATAACTTGAGGGTGCTTCCCATTAAATGAGTGTTCAGTCTGAACCAAAGATATTATTGTTATCTTATAAACAAAAACACCCTAAAGCTGTTGTTACAACAAGGCATTTCTTTATAGAAATCCCCCTTTTTTTTAGCTCCTCACTGTCTTTAAAATTTACAGATAATATTTTACCCTTTCCTCCTCAAGGCAAATACCTTAGCATAAACTTCAAGATGCAGTTATCTGAGAACACCTGCTACATCAGCACCTCCACTCAAAGGGAAGAAGAACAAGCCTTGGGCTAGCAAGGCTCAAAGAACGCATTCTGACTTAGCAGATTTTAAGTGTTCAAAGCAGTCAATTATCCTTAATAACCTTAAGAAAATAGTTTGCAGCATCCACCAGAAAATTGTGCTACTGGTGAAAATGGCTTCTTTATGTCATATTCATATTGTGAATTTCTGTTTCTGATCTTATTATGGCCCTTTGTCATAACTGTGAATTTCAATGCCCATCTTGGACACAACCGTATGCTTAAATTTTATTTACGTCCTCCTTCTTTTTCCATATATGTCAATTTCCAGTATATAAAAGAGAAAATGGAATCAACTTGCCAACCAGAAAAAACAAAAAAACATACCTCCACCCCCTCCTAAACAAAGTTGTAAAATCAAACAAATTATTATATAGTTTGGGAAGTTTCTGAGTTCATAACTGGGCCAATAAAAATATGCAGAAAATTCTAAATATTTATAGATATTAAACTCAATTAAAAAGAGGATTCCAGAAGCTCAAATAATTTTAGGTGCCTGTTTTCTATTTAAACTCCACATCCATTTTCATTAGTTTTGAACTCTCTACTTGCAGGCTGACTATGCCTGTTCTTTGAAGAAATTACAGTATGTGTTAGGTCTCAGGTAGTGTACTGCTCTTTTTACAGGAGTACTCAGGAAAAATCTCCTCCCTACCTGACCTAGGAATCTGTGTAACTAAGGTTGACTGACATCAATCTAAATATAACTTTGCCTTTCTATAGAAATACTAGATCTTGAAACACAAACAATGCACAGAGTACAGTGAAAGTCAATAACAAATAGACACATGTGAGATTTACCCCTCTCCTACGCTTATGGAGTATTGCAGGAATGGAAGGAAAGGTATTCACAATACTGCTTCATAATATCATCTTTGACAATCTTGTGGAAGCTGTTTATGATGCTGACAAGAACTGACCTACAACAGAAGATACATTGTAGGAAAAAAACCTGTGGTGACCATTTCCTCTGTTCTTCAAGCAGAACACGTTTTTAGTTAATTAAATAGTGATATACTATTCATATAAATGTCACAGAACTTATATGAAGGCACTTACTGGAAAACAAGTGTGCCTGAAAGGGCATGTATCTTGGGAACCGTCACTAAAACTTCACGTGTGTCCAGCTTTCCCTTGTTTTGATAAGCAGCTAACTTCCCCCCTCACACATAGCTAGTTACGTGGACGGACACACGGAGAAGGAAAAGGCATATGGATTTTTGATCTCACCCCCTCCTCTTCCTCACTGAGCATTTGCTTAAAGAGAAGGACTCGGAAAGCAAACTCTGCAACTTTCTCTGAGGGGATATAGCCACAATTATCAACACTAATGAATAGTTTTGACTTCTCACGTCTACCTACAGTCGTGTTCCCAGAACACATGGATTGTTCCCACAGAGACAGTTCATATTGACTCTTCTGTTACGCTCTCTCTCTCTGCTAGAAGAAGCAACCTGGCCTCAGAAGAGAAGACAGGTTATAGGTAGAAATTAAATATATATCCCAGTAATTTCTGAGGAAAAAAAAAGATAAATTCAGAAACACTAACAGGCATTTACTAAGGGAAGTTTTCTTCTGCTTTCAATTTCCTTCTGACACCTCCCTTAACATGCCATATGTAACTGCATATGAGCTGGGGTCTGGATTACAGTCTAGCTATCAGGAAAAATAGGAGGAATAAAAAGAACAAGGAAATAGAATGGAAAACAAGGAAACCAAAAATTTAATATAATAATAAATAAAACTGTTTTGACATGCAAAATAATAATCTGGAGATGCCCTGCAACCACTGTGGATAATATCACTACTTCATGGTCCACTTGTATTTTTTCACAGGCTGAACAAACCATAAACGATATACAGAAATCGTTCATTACATATTGTGGGTTTTGTCCATGACAGTGGCAGAGAGGGTATATTTGTACATAGGTTCTAAGTGCTGTCTCAGCCCTAAGAACCTGTATGCCACTAAAATGTGTCCAAGGAATATATTTGGACTCTGTGACAATACCCTTCCTGCTCCTTCTTTTGTTCAGTGAACAGAGATACTTTAGTATGCAAAACATACTGACAATACAAACAAACAAGAGAGCATCACTTAGTTCAAAATGTAGCCCAAAATAACAAACATTTCCCAATATATATGTTTCTGAAACTCCTACGTTTTCTCTGTTTCAAATTATAGAATAGAACCTGAAAAAAATGACAATCCCACCTTGGTATTTACCAATGATCATTGGAAATTAGATCATTCATCAATTCCCATCCTCTACTTTTAAGTGAAACATTCAGATTATTACACTTTTTCTAATCAGTTGAAATATTATATATGAAAACTGTACTCCAAGGTATACTTTTTAAGTTTTACTTAGAGTTTTTATATTCATAAATTCTTAAAAATCAGTGATGTTTCAAAGAGGGCATTCACCTACTTTGTTTTCAAAAGAAACCTCAAGCAAATCAGAACATAAGGAAATTACTTGATCAGATTTTGGTTTTTAGTTTAGATGCCACGCAGAAATAATCTTGAGATTAAGATTGCGCATAGTAATAAATAAACAGCTTTGGTGGTGTTTTGTTTGTTTGTTTGTTTGTTTTTGGTTTTTTTGTTTTTTTTTTTAATGTTAACAATCAGGAGAAAAGTACATTTGGTAGACTGCAGATTCTGTCAGATAAAATAAGGAAAATCTGAACCCCAAGAATTCATATTTTCTGCCTCAAAACCCTTAGAGATGCTGAGAAAAAAAAAATCTATTCTTAAACTAGGGGAGTCTCACTTCTTTAATATGTTTCAAAAATATCTAAAAGGGCATATGGCACATGGCTCCACTCACAAAATAAACTGCAATAACTTCCATGGGATATTAAATTCCATACCCTAAGTTAAAATTAATGTACATGGTTCATGTAAAACATTACTCAATTACACTAGTGAGTTTACATGTAAGAATACTGAGAAAGGAAATGTCAGTAAATGTTTGATATTTAATTTTTAAATAATTTTAATTCATATATATTCATATATATGATATACATATATGATATATATTCATATATATCAAATACTGTCAAACTGTAGGCTCAGAAAGACAGAAACTTTCCTGGTAATAATGAAGAGAGCCTTGAAATTCAGTGATGAGAATTGGAGGGTACATTACAAACACAGCTGTGCAAATTATGTTAACAAGTAAGGACAGTAAGAGAACAAACATGTCTGAAGTCATACATCCTCCTCTCAGTACCATTTCATGTCTTCGAGAGGAGTTCATACAGGGGTTTTATGCTTTCTTCAAGAGAAAAGGTGTTGTCTTGGGCTCAGCCACACTAATTTCTAAACAGATGCACACAGAATAGACTTTGATTAGCACAAAAGAAATGAATGAATCTGGTAGGAATTTGGTGTGGCTTCTCTGAAGTTACAACAGAAATGCATTTGGTAGCAGTCTGCAAGAGAGCAATTATATCACAGCAATAAAAAAACTACACAGAACACTGGCATTTTAAGTTTCCAAAATGACTAACAGAAAAGTTAAGATTTGCCACTTCTTTCCTAGATCTGCATTTGTTTGCATTACAACCAATTGCTAAAATGTCATTTGCTTTATTTGACCACAATTTGGCCTTACATTTCTTTGAATAACAACAAAGATATAACTCAATATGAAAAATATTCTTATATTGACAGGGGCAGACCAGGTGTTTTAATCACGTCTAAAAAATTTAACTGCACAACAGCTGCATACAGAAAACATGTTTGCACCTGTACATCTGCTTAATTTTAGCTGGAAACATCCTGCTTTAGCATTCATCTTTGCATTAAGTGGAGGGTGACAGAAAGTTCATTTCTGGAAGAAAATTAACTGAGAAATGTTATACTGAAACTTCCTTGCCTGTCAAAATGGTATCTTTCCCCTTCCACTCCAAATACTATAATCAACATGTCACTTGTTCAGAAATTTGAGGCACTGGTTAAGGCCAGTGAATCTCACTGCTGTGCTTTGCCTGACCTGATTTAGAGCCCAGAATGAGAGAGAACAGAAGTTCATTAGCCCAGTTAATGCTGTAAGTGCAATAAGGCACCATTTTTTAGGATGTTCACAGTACTACTATTTACACCAGGCTTACTAGCAGTTACATCTTTGGCCACACAGATACTGGAGCAGACTCTGCCTCATTTCTCCTTTGTGGCAACTTCCTAACCCACAGGCAATGTGCCGACTGAGAAGGAAAAGGAAAAAAGAAACAACCAAAACAAATACAATCCTCAAAATGACAACTACTAGGAACAGCCAGCAATCCAAGTGTATGGATTTAATACAAAGCTCTTACAGAAACTGCCAAACCCTGTGAGCATGATTGATCCCCCAAAGAAGGTTCAGGTCAATTCTTACCAAAACTGACTTACACATTCCATATTATATAAGGAACAAATTATGTCTCCCACTCTGTCATACATTAGCTAGCCTGACAGTGATCTGTTCAGCCATGTGTGATTCATTAGGTTTTCCTTCTGTTTCTGAACGTGAGCTATAGAATAGAGCAGTCCTTGAACCCCAGCCTGCCTTGGCAAAGTGTGAGAAGTCAATGACATTTCCTTGTCTTGTGGCATCAGAAAGTCGCAGCCTCCTGGTGCGCTGAATCACCAGAGTACACGTGCTCAGCTGAGCACTGGAGTGGTGCAGGTTTTATAAATAGTGCCTACACAGGGTTTCAGTGTACTTGGGCAAAGGACATTTTTGTTTGAGGATTGGCCTCACTACAGACAGCCTTGTTACAAGGGGTACGGTTTATCGGATTAGAAGCAACACTGTTAGTATTCAGGACACATTTCCAAGTGCATATGACATGTCAGCTGCTTACATATCTTCCAATTCTGCTTCACATATTCCTTTTAAAGTTAAACATGAAGTGACAGAAGTGTAGAAATATCTGTGTCCTCCACTCTGTGAACATAACAGCTAAAAAAACCACCTTGACATGTCAGCTGACAACAGAAAAAATATCCCTTATCTCTGTTGAGGCATTGTAATTCCTAACATAACTACTTGTAACAGAGAGGAGAACAGAAAATACATAATCATGAACTTCACAATTAAATACGTATGTTAAAAAAGCATAAAGAAATTTGCTTGCATGATCCCAATCAGAGTTTCAGCCTTTGCTTCTCTTTGTGAGAAGCACTTCACTTTACAGAGACATCCCAGAGATCTCAACATATGGCTAGCTAGTTGTTTATTTCATGTATTTGTAGATATTTTCTTTTAAAAAGTATTTTCCTGCATCTTCCATTGACAGATACAACGCTTTCAGCAGCTAGTTCTTCAATAATTTGAATAAATGAAGCACTCCCTACAGCAACTCACTTTCCTCCAAAATTAATTTCCTATTTTTTTTGTTTCTCTGTCCTCCAGGTTCCTTCTTCAACATCTCTGTAGTTCTACCTTCAGATATCATTTTGAAATGAAGGCCAGTTTGATGACCTTGAGTTGCCATGGGGCCAAGAATCTAGTGCAACAAAAGATGTTGACCCTCCCATGAAAGTGATGCTACATTATATTTTTCCTATCAGTCTGATTCTGATATTATACAAACTCCAATTTCTAGAAACACAGGGGCAACATGTATAGATTCATTTATGAAAACAGAGCACGTTGTACATTGTGAAAGGATTTCTTCTTAGTGTTATTCACAATTAATTTTACATATAACTAACTATAAAAAAACTTTTGACCTTTTAATATTCAATTTTTGTGAAGATATATGATGAAATAAGACCATTCCACTACCTAATAGTTGAATGATGTTGTGGGTTATGCTATGTACACTCTTGAAGTGGGGATGGAATAGAACTGCACTTCTTTAAAAGTCACACATGCCCACATGACCTTCAACAACCTGCACATGTTGTAAATTGTATGGGAGACATTTCTTATGTAGCTTGAAAGGTGAAGAGCTTCAGCAACCTTGTCGAGATTCTTATCTGTACTCAGAGGATGGGGGCCTGAATTTAATCTTGCTTAGTTCTGCATTAATCAGAACTGGCTACACACTGAGGACAGTGAAACTGTAGTCAGCTCTAAAACCAGTGAGAGATCAAAATTTTCTGGTAAACAAAGTACTCACAACTCTCTTATGGTGTTTCTCAGATAATGGGTCACAAATGGAACAACTGGGAAATTGCAGTAAAAATGTCACATGTTAACGGAACAATCTTAAGGAGGCCAAAATCTTCAGTCAGGTCATACGGGTAACAACAGTGCACATTTTGAAGATAAGATGAAAGGTGGTTTATTACAAAAATACTTGTCTTTGAAATGGGCAAAGAAGCCACCTGAAAATTTTGAGCAGCTCCTAGCCATTTTATCCAATTTACTAGTTTTTATTTTATTATTCACTATAGTTATTTGTGTCACTGTCTTATATCCCAAAAGGTCACTATTCTTATCTGTCACAGGTATTGCAGAAAAGTCTACCTGAGATAAAACTAATGCACCTGTTTCTGGGAAGCACGTACCTTCAGATCTCTTCTGATGGTAATATTAATGCTCCACAGTAGAGGTGATACTTAATCACCCTAGAAATCAACCATGTTAGTGCAATATATAGTTGTTGAGTGAAATGTGTAAACGTGTAACTTCCTGACCCAAGGGGCCTGGAACAGAGTACCTCCAGATGTTCCTTTTAACCTCAACCGATTTTTGAGTCTGTGATTTTGTGAATGAGATATACTCATACAGTAGAACAAACAAAGCTAAAAATTACTATATTTCATAAAAGCAATGCAGAGTTGCACTATTCATTAATAAAAAGCAACTAACTGCAACTGAATATTGGAACCCCAAACTGAAGAGTATGCAAAAGGGGTTCTGGGCAATGTGCTTTTTAAACAGAAGGGAGTTATGAGAGACGATTATTTTAGTTTGTTCATGTTGGGATCATACATACTAACTTTAGCAAGCACAGTATCCTTTCACTCCCATGAGAAACAAAACTGCTTGCAGGGCTCCTCTGTACCCTTGTTTAATCTGTGACACTGCAATTGGAATTTGTCACTCTAGGAGCTACATCTGATGTTACAGCCTGAAGCGGAGCTCAACCAAAATAAACAATCTGCTCTATTCTACTTAGACTAATACGACAGTGATGTAAGCCCCAGCACAGTGGAAAATGCATAAATGGGCTGCCACACAGCACACACACACACAAAAACAGCAACAGAGCTCAGAAGTTTTATTACTAATACACATCGTGTGTAAGAGGCCTTGCTTGGACTTTGGCTTTGCTATGCAACAGTATTTTTTGTGTGTGTTAATGGGGAAAATATGTTTATTATTTCAAAAGACCCTAGGAACTTTGTGCCACACTGAGAAAACATCTTTTTCTTAAAAAAGAAAAATAGTTGATTCAAAAATTTCTTCATCACTTGTGGACAGTTGTTAGGGTGAGAGATCTGAATGTGATTGTTTTACCATAACCATCCCACAGTGACAAAACTATGCAATATTTGTCCCACTATCTTGTGTTTGAAAAGAGTATTTTCCCTTCCCTCTCTTCTTATCTCTCTCTAGTATTTGGTTTAGGGTCTCTAGAGCTTTGCCAGTACTAGGCTCTTTGCTCCAGTAGCACATTCAGGTTCATTTATTCAAATAGTCACGTTGAAACCCTAATCTGGTTATTCCTCCTACTCAGGATTACTCGATCAGAAGGAGGATGGGGAGGAAAACGTTGTTCATAATTCTGTTAAATTCATCAGCCAGAATGGCTGACCTTAAATCTGGAGTCTTACATGCAGTCATTTTTCCTTTTCTCTATCCCCAAGCAAAGAGAGCCCTGCAAATGCAACTGACTGAGCAGGTCACATTTTTCTATAAAGTTACAAGAGGTTATCTTGTTCAAATAATTTTATTTCAGGAAAAAAAGAGGATGCAGTGAAAAGGAAAGCAACAAGGTCACTTCAATAACATCACAGAATATTTTGTAACTGCCTTACTATTTATGTATTTCCATCTTCAAAGATGCATTTTCATATAGAGCATTTTTATGTAAAAAGGCAAGAGAAACCAGCAGCAACAACAACAACAAAGATAATTATGTGAATAAAGCAGCTCATGAAAGTTAAGGGCCTAAGAGCAAAACCCTTCTCTCTCAGCATCAGGCACAATTTATATGGCCCCAGAGCAAAATTTCCCATATTGTCCTGCCAGTGACCTTAGCCTTCATCTGTAAAATCATTTTCTCAAAGGACATGAGGTTATCTGTTCTGGGTGAGAGCTCAGCTCCTGTGTTTCTTCTCATCAGGGACCTCTACATGAGCCCAGCTAAAGTGTAACAGCTAAACTTTAAAATGAATGCTATGAAAGACACTTAGAAAGCAGCAGCCACCCGTTCACACTCTGAAGAGACAGAGCTGACCTTCTGCAAACACCCAGCCCTGCTCCCTGGCCCCTGCCTTGCCGGCAGCCCAAACTGGGAGTCGCTTGTCTCCCCTGCTGCTGCAGAGCTGGCGGGGGCAAGGCAGGGCTCAGTCCGCTCCTGCCGCTTCGGGCTCTGCCGTGGGACCACAGCACTGCAATATTAGCAAGCTTAGAAATCCTCTTGATTTTTCTGATTCTTACTCTTAGCAGCTTCTTACCCTACATCCTACTACTAAAGGCATTGTGCTTTGCGTGGACTAGTTTGTATTCTCAAGCTGTATCTCGGGCTGGATGTGGGTATTTCCCAAAGCCTCCCTTCCCCCTTCGGCAGATTCCAGCCGGCCGAGATACTCAGATCTACCCCTAGATGGGGATACTGTCCACAAATCGCTGCGCTGGGAATACAAACTCAATTCTCTGAGCACAAGAAACTAAAATTATGTACTGACTATTTATTAATCTCCGGCCCATTTATGAACCTCCTCATCCTTCATACATACTTCTCTGGCCTGGGCTGGCACACGCCAGGAATCACATTAAAGCCTTTAACTCTCTCTCATCCCCTTTCTCCTATGCAATAAGAGCTTTTTTCCAATCACATAAAACTAGACAGAAAAAGGAAAAGCTAACGGCTGCTTGGAGAAAGATCTGGATGCTTCCTAGATTAGCAGCAGTCAGCAAGTGAAGTAGGGACAATTTTGTCATGGGAACTGACATCTTTCAACAAGATATAATAATGTTGAAAACACCAAGGGCATGCATGTATTAATTTTTCTATTTAACTCATATGACACATAGTATCTTCCACATTTACTGCCATGCAAGTTATCTTCACATTATTTTCTATTTTCACCTTGACACTTTTCTCAGCTGGTTGCAACTAACTAGCTTTATAGTGAAAAGTCAAAGCAAATACCTGGAGAATATGTTTGTTATCCAAATAAATTTTTTTTCTTGTGTTTAGCAAGATCTCAAGACTGATTTCACATGGCATAATGAACAGTGATAATATAAACAAATCAAACAATTCAGTTTGCATACTTACAGGTCCCTTTTCACTTCACTGCATCAGAAACCTGTTCCATGCTGACCTGCCCCTCTTAAAGTAATTTCCACTTACTCTTGGAATGCAACTCACTGTCACATAAATTGGAGATATTTTATATCCTGTATGTGCAAGTATAAATGGACAAAGACGTGAAGCAAAGAATTCATTCCTCTATGATTACTAGTCTCTGCCAAAGTGGTTATTATGGTATTTTTTTCCTCTCTAACTTGAGAGAGAAATTCTGCAGTTTATTTCCTAGAACTTCTTCTAGAAAGTCTGTATGTTCACCTTTATGTAAAAGAAATTTACAGAAGAGTTGTTGGAACAGCTGTATGAGAAAACGAAATGATTCCATGACAAGAAAAAAAAAAAAAGAAAGAAAAAATGAAAAGGAATAAAGAACATGCATAGTGGAACAAAGCAGACAATCAAACAGAAGTAGACAGAATAATTATAGATGTCTGAATAACACTCCAGATGGCATTTTGGGCATCACAGTTAATAAGCAGGCTGTTTCAGGGGACCAGCATGTTAGCACATTATTGCAACAACTGGAAACCAGCAGCTGAAGCATGTCTGCCTGATTATCCAGGGAGCAGGCTACATGCAGTAGCTAAAACTAAAAAAAAAAAAAAAA
>WBMZ01011691.1:0-117802 GCA_013400975.1 Atrichornis clamosus | reverse complement strand
AAAAAAAAAAAAAAAAGAAAAAAAGAAAAAAAAATCAAACCAAACCAAAACAAAAAAACCCCCAGTATCTGAATGCTTACTGGTATTACAGGTCCAGGAACACATTTTTTCTTAACAGTAATGTGCTTAAATGAAGTTACCAGAGACATAACTACCCATCACTTCATCAGGAAGAGGTTTTAGGCCAGATAATCTGGCTGAAGTCTGAGCATTAATTACCCCATCTATATATTTCCATTAAAAATTTTATACTTCTGCTCAGATGAAAATCAAGTTTGTCCTCACATTCTTCTCCTTCTGTGCAAATTTATTTTAGTAAAAGCAACAATTATAGCTGAAAGGGAGTGTACACTATGATTTCATTTTATTCCCATTTTCACCACTGGAATCTGCAAACAGTTGCAACTGTTGCGGTTGAATGTTAAATTGCATGCCAAAATAAGCTTGATATCTTGTCAGTTACCTTCTCAAATGAAATACATCATCTTCAGTACAGCAAAGAGTCCCAGTGCTGATATGCAGCCCTCAGGAAATGTATTTCAGGGATGGAAGGTCTGATATTTCCATCAAGTAGAAAGACTCTTAGTAACACCTATACCATAGTAAGTCTTAAATTTATTCTGAAATGGCAATTTGGTGAAAACATAATATATGATATTCTCCCAAATGTCAAAAATAAAGTGTCTTTTTATTCTCAATTTCAAATCAAGGTTAGACCATAGAACTCTTACACATCCAAATTCAGAGACAAACCTCACAGTTTCAGCTCTGGAATCAGAAGCTTCAGCACTGAGTATCTTCATTCTTTTCCCTTGATTCCTGTGTTTAGATATTCCCATTAGTGACTTCTCAGGTCACTTTGTACTTGAACAGATCTACAGAAAAAAATCCCAAACAAAAAACTCCAAAAACGACAAACCAAATCCTTAACAGCAATCCCTAAGATATTAGCAAAATAAAGATATTTTTAATAGTTTATCTGGCCCATTGATGTATGATTTTAACTGTTTCATTTAAAAAATAGAGATCTTGACTTTTCCTGGGTTTGCAAAAAATCCCCTTATAAGTGCTATAGAACACATTTGTCAATTAAAGCATTTGCAGAGCCCTCTTTTCTTCCCAAGAATATTAGTTGCTTGTTCTGGAAACAGAAAAAGAAATATGTTGTGATGGGTTTGTTTTGTTGTTTGGTTTTAGTTTGGATTTTTTTCACCTGGGATCCTTATGTCACTGTATCACAAAGCACATATGTACATGCATCCCAGGTGCAGAATCTGACACTTGTCTTTGTTAAACTTCATACAATTGATGATTATCCAGCCCTGTCATTTGTCCAGGTCCCTCTGCTTTCATGAGAGTCAACAGCTTCTCCCAGTTTAGTATCATTGGTAAACTTACTACACCTTTGGGTCCTGCATCCAAGCTTGTCTACATTTATGTTAAAAGAAAATAACTACCAAAAACTCGAGAAAGACTGTCATGAGAAAAGAACAGGTAGGGGCATTGCTTGGAAATTTATACTGGATAAGATGTGCATCCAGATTTGACAGTGTTCTGCGGTTGGCAAGATCTTGTCTGTTTTCTTCACCCTCCATAATTTTTACTGGCAGAGGAAAACAAACAAAAAAATCCAAATCAAAGCAAAATGTAACCGGAAATGCTAAGAAATTAAACACAAATCAGAAAACAGCAAAAGGTATTTGTTCTCAAAAATGTAAGCATACATTACACATTTTAAGAATAATTAATTAAGATGTAAATTCAACAAGGAAAACAGAGTACTGATTATTATGCCCAGCTTGATTCAGTAAACTTTGTGGAAGAGGTTTTAGCATTTCTTGGACTAACTCTGAAACACAGCATGCCAGACAAGCCACAAGGGGAAGAAAAGACATAAAAAGAGTTTGAAAATTTAAAGACTGCCAAGTTCCCTATTGTCATTTCAAGAGTTCCCATCAACCCTGTACACAGAAATCTCCTTGAGCAGCATCTAGACTACAGAAATAAATTACGGAAATGTTAAGGAAACATGAAAGAAGCATAACAAAAGTTTAGCTTGCCAGCATCAGAGCAATGTCTCACATACTTGCTCTAGAGGAGATGTTAATAAGAAATGGCCCACTTCTGCTAGACAGGATTTTAATGGAGTTTGGATCCTAATATGCTTTGGCATTTCTCTGACCTCCTTTATATTATGAGCACCTTGTTCCTTTTCCCTCTTTATCTTATGCATCTCCATTTACATGCTGCTAAAACATTCCAGAGACTTCTGCCTCTCTACTATTAACCTCACCACCAATAAAATAATAAGTTAAATTAATTTTCTTTTAAAAATTACAACAGATACACAAAACTTTTTCCAAAGCCCAAGAACCACCAAAAATGTGCTCAGAATTATGGTTCAAATCTTGTCCAGATCACTCTTCTGCTTTTTCTTTCTTCTGTTATTTATGTTAAATGTCTTTTTTTTTTTTTGCCCCCACAACACAATTTTTTGAACAGTTAAAAACACATAACAAGAGGAGAAAGCAGAAGAAAGGTTGTTCTCATAAAGCGTATTTTCACCCAGACTGCATCAGCAGAAAATCACCACAATACTGTAACAGTACATGAAGCCATATAACAGACTCTGGTTAGGCACAGAAATATGTTATCTGTTGGCAATCTTCGGTGGATGTCTGAGATGAAATTCAGAAATCTTTCTTTGAATGGATTCAGTGATCTTCAATGTTAAGACCACTGAGGAACCACTAGCAAAGACTGCTTTCTGAGTTCCAGAGTTTCTCAGGATTTTTCAGTATAAATCCCCTGCACTGAAATGAACCAAAGTGTTTACAACATAAGGAAGATACTCATGAAGCTTCTATGAATTGTAAGCTCATGAAAATGCCACTGTTTAACTAGATGTTCTTAGATAAAGGTGACTGTATTCATTATTTGAATTGTAGCCTTACCAGAAGACACAGGGGAGAATGATACCTCATTGTGCTGGGCACAATATAAAACCGAAAATGAAAGACAATTCCTAACATAAGAAAGATAAGAATCTAAATAAACAAAAGAGGTAAAAAAAGCACTGGGAAATAAAACGACTTGTCTGGAATAATAGGCACCTTTTTTACCAGATGAAGAACAGACACAGGACATCGGTGGCCTGAATTAGCATGAGTGTCTGATACCTGTGCTTCACAGCTCACAGTGGGAACAGAACAAGTCGTTCACAAACAATCTAAATCAAGACATTTATCTCAAACAGAGAAAAATAACCAGAGCCTACAATTACTATGATTGCCATGGTCACAGGCTCAGGGAATGGAATGCTTTTCTTACATTCTGAGGAAAATTCAACTGTGGAAAATTTACTAATTTCTTGGAAATACAGTCAAAAGGAAAAATGAATAGGCAGCCACCTTTATCTGTAGAGAGAGCTGCATCAATAACATGCAGTGATGGTGGATGGAGAAAGATGATCCTGCAGAAGTTTCAGTGGAATCGTTGCTGGGACAACAGTGGGAGAACAGAATAACACAGACCAGAGGGAAACTGAATTCAGGGATAAACTTTGAATAAGAGCGTTCTGCTGAGGAAAGTAGCATTTACTAAACAGACAATCAGATTAATCATCTGTTAAAGTAAAATGACACAAACAAACAAAAAACCTAAGAAAAAATTGGAAATGAGATGGTACCGTAGCTTACTAATTAAAATATTTTATTAATGTTTAATCTTCTCCCTTGTGAGGCAAAGCCCCCACAGTTCACTCTGTGTAGAGGCCTTTTTTGTTTGAGTTCCATATTGAAGACCTTGATTTTGAATAGGTAGGAAGTTGATGAGGATAAAAGACCCTGTCAGAGTGCAGGTGAAAACTTTAGACATTCACAATTGCTCTACATCTCTCTTTGGGCTCTCAGTCCCTCATTTCCAACATATTCATATTATTGTGTTATTAGGATTTTTGCTAACACAATGCTGTAGAAGAGTGAACCTGTAAAATGAAACTGGCAAATCGCAGCTTTATTCTCTAAAGACTGCCCATCAAAAATGTTCAGATTACCTGTCAAAGAGAAGATGTTTTTAAATTTCTAGTTCTTCCAGCCATGTGGGAACCCAAAAATCCCAGCACTGCTGCCTTTGATAATCACACCAGTAAGAAAAAATAAGCAATCAATATGTAGCTGACAATCACAATAATTACTCTAGCAAAGTGCTATAACATGCACCTTTATAGTAATTATGTGTTTCCCAGATAGAAAAAGAATCTGACACTTCTCAATAAGTAAATAGAAATATGCTACATAGTTACTAGTTATATAAATCTTTTTGTCAAACCACTAGACAAACTCAAGAGTTTGCAACAGGTATTTTCATTAAAGGATTGATGTCCCTGCACCTAGGCAGAAGCTTCAGGCTTGGAAGAAGTCTGTTGGGGTTCTTCTGTCAGAGATATGCTGGATATACAAAGAGAGGTCTTTTCTATATAGACAACTAACTAGAACAGATATTGAGGAACAAATATCTCATAATAAAAATCCTGATATAGTTACCATGTTTGAAGTCACTATATTAGGCAGATATTCTGTTCCAGAATAATAAATTCTAGTTTAGAAATACAGAGAGACATGCAGACTGCAAGTTATTATGAGAATAGTTTTTCCGTTTAAATCCCTTCTTGCAAATAAGTCTGTAACATCACTTATCCGCATTTTACTGATGAAGAGCTGAATAAATATTTATCTGCCTCAAAAAGGAGGGTAATTAAAGAAAAATCCTATTTGTGAATATTTGTTTTAGTTCTCTTTGTAATGAACCCAGTATAAAAGATTTTTAGTAATGAAGACAATAGTGAAGTAAAAGATGTCAGATGTATAACTTATGCGGCTTACTTAGAACCAATGGAAATGTAAAGAATAAAACCTCTAGCTTTTGACTCTAAAAATAAATCACTGCTTTGAACAGCATAAAATACATTATACTTCATTATATCACTACACTAGTTCAGGAGTTAGAGACTGAAGACTTCTAGGAGGGTGGGCATTTTATAAATATTTACCAATGTAATTTGATGTACTATTGGGGTGATATTTATGAAACAAAAAGGAATGTTACCATTACTTGTTTTGTTGAAATTGTATTTGTACCTACTCTTTATGAGAAAGATTTCTTTTTATTTATAAGAGCATCCTTTCTCAGAGGGCATTTCACTGAATATGACTTTCTGCTCAGAGATAGAAGCTTCCAGGGCTCTGATATCCATAAAGGTAATAAACAGCCTGGTAGCACTGTCAGATGCATCAGAAATCTGACAGAAAGAGGGAAGGGAAAAGGAAGGATTGATTCTAACCAGTTCAGACTTTGAAATTTTCTAATGCAGATTATTTTTCATTGTTATTATATTTTTAATAAAGCCACACAAAATAGACTAAATACTTTTGCCAGCATTTGTCATCTTTCCTCTTACATGCCTCAACTCTGCTTCACTGGTTCCTCTGAATTCGACCCTTTATACATGACATCAAGCTACAGTTGTACAGGTATTTATGGCTGCATTTCTGGTAGCCAGTTTTCAAAAGCAAATGAACCTGCATCTTTCTATTTTTTTGTTTCTCTTTTGAGGGATAATTGTTGTTTGTTTGTTTATTTTTGAAGTAAATGCTTCAATTACTTCTTCTGAAATATTAATATTCTGGAAGGTAATGCAGATAATTTTTGAACACTTGTGCATTTTCAGATGAAATTATACAAAATTAAAAGGAAAGCTGATAACTGGATTACTAACATTACTTAAATAGTTACAAGATGTCTCTTTATTTTTTTTACCCCCCAGAAAAGAGAAAACAGAGTCCTGGGCACTGAGAGGAGTTTCTCTGACCTCTACTGCATATCTGCTCCAGAATTGAAGCAGTCAGAATGCTTTGAGGTACAGCCCATAAGTGTGTCTTAACTTAAAAAATGCTGTAGGGTATAGAAAGTCATTTAACATACAATAAACTGCCCTCCATCATGACAGACAGGCCTTAGACAAATATCCTTCCATGCACACATTTAAAATTCAGAGAGCACTGTATTTGCATAAATGATAAAGATATTCAGTATAGTGCTGAAAATAACCTGGAGACCAAGGACTACTCTAATGTTCACGTTAAGTGCATGATATGTTTTACTGGACAGAATCTGGGAGCAGAAGTGTGTAAGTAGCTGAGACCTTGTCTATATACAAGGCAATACAGAATTTACTCATAGAAGGAACTCAGCTAGCTTCATCCCCCTTAGATACAGGCTGGACAACTAATGATCTGGGTTAATACCACACTCACTGTGCAAACAATTAAACTGTACTTATTATTGTTGCTTTTTTCAACTTCTCAGCTTTTAAAAAAGTAAAGTACTCTGAACATAGCCTAACAATTACACTGAAATTTTAACAAACAAGGCTGTACTTTTTTCTCTCTTAATTAATATTTCCAATCCATAGGTGTAAAATATAATTAAATAAGAATGTTGGTAGTACGAACAGAACAATACCTGTTGAGAAACAGTGCTATCCCTGAAATACTCCTGTTCACTACATTCATGTTCTGTATAATGATTTTGTCACAGTTGTTTTCTAAAATATACTGTATATGTCATATCAAGAACATGGAGATTATACTTGAGTCTGTTTAAATGAAACAAGAACTGGCATAAGGTTAACTTTACTGTTGTTACAGCATAAAGTTGTAAAGACAAGCCAGCGACTTTAAACTGTTCACAGTATTTATTATCTGAATGCTGCTGCAAAATGCATTTTTATAGCCTCAGCACTTGGTAGGCATTAAATAGCTGTCAGAAGAGATTTCAAGAGTAACCTTGTTAAGTTTTAACACAGGTTTCACAGCACAGCCAGCCTCACCAAAATTGCCTAGCTCAGGTATAAGCAGCTACATACAGTGTTACATAAGTTAGTGCGTCCTTCCCTGTCTTCACAGGACAGCAAAATTCACCCCCACCCCATGTCTCCAGAGGAGGCACATATCACCCGATTCTTTGTGCTTCAGCACGCTGAATTCCCCTCTCTAAGCACATGAAGAAGTGAAGGAGGTCACTAGGGAACTACCAGACCTGGAGTGGTTTAGTTACCACCCTGGATTTAAATTGTGCAGGTCATCACTCCAAGCAAATAAGAAATTATCCATCTGGCTGTGCAACACTCCAGGTTATACCAGATAAAAGCATTTTGAACATGGACATGCTATATCTAGTCTAATTCTTCACTTGAGGCATAATCTGACACCAAAAAAAAAAAGGATACTACTAGTATATTCAGTGCTTTCACAGCATAAATAGTAGATATGGGCAAACAAGGGTAAAAAAAAGATTAAAGAGAGAGAGAGCGCATGTGCACCTTTCCCCCATCTATTAATACTGTTATATGTAACAGGCATGGAGAAAAATAAAATGAATCTGAATTATGAAATTTCCATGTCTAAAGCTAATTAGTTTGCAGCTCACTGGAAATCACTATGTCTGCTTTTCATTGTCTGTAATTCACCAATATGTAGGACTTGATCACAATGATCAATGAAGCCTTATATGACAAAATGAAAATTCAGAAGAATAAGTATAATCAGAATTACAGGAAAAATAAGCACAAATTCATACTATTTGGTCTTCATCATGCTTTGAGTTTGTAAATGTATGGATAAGGCAAGCCTGCAGCATCTGCAATCAATTATCATAATTACATTGATATATTGAGAACTTAAATGAAAACCATTTCTTCTAACATCAAAACAATATATTACCGTAAAATACTTATCAAGCTTCTTTGACAACTACCTATAGCTTAGGTTTAATTTTGACACCCTAAATACATTGCACAATAGAATGCTAGGAGAGGAAGACTACTTATGAGCAATACTTTGGAAATATTTCCTATTAAAAAAAGAATAAGAAAATCAGAGAGAAGGAGATTGCACTTGCTAGCACGGGAAATATTTTCAATATGTCGCTGATTTAGAAAGTAAAATAGAAGGGTACTGACAGATATTTTCTTTAATGGGGAACAACGAGAGACAGGACTAGATCTTAATTAGTGTGGAGTCCCTTTAACAGAGCAAAATTACAAATATTTGGGATTTAGAAAACGCTACCAAATTTTCAAATTTTGTGCATAATAGAACACAGAAAAAAAAATCAGCAAACCTTAAATTCTGCCTTGTGACAAAAGCAGGTCTGGGCAGGTAGAAATATGGGTGGGCCAGCTGTAGCTCACAAGACCTAGGAGCCAAGCAGACACTGTTGAGTGGTATTGTTCATTTTTTAAAATGAATTGAAAAATTAAAGCTACCTATGTGAAATGCTTCCTTTTTCAAAATACTGGATTTCCCTACTATATAGTTTCCTTGGTGAAACTTGGGACAATTTTGGTTTTAACTCCATATTTGGTCAAGTCCCCCAGGCTGACTGATTCAGGCACAGGGTGTTGGAGTGGAATCACTGCTGGCAAAACTGGTGAATGGATACCAGGTGGACAATTTGAGAAACAAAAGTCTAGATTACTTTTGATCCATATTATACATGAGAAAAAGAAAATCCCCAGGTGAGCTAGGGAGGGCACTGTCTCCCATGGGAGACAGATTTAGAATGAAGGAGTAGGTATAGAAATAGTTTGTAAAAACACCCAGAGGTGAATGTAGAAAAAGAGGCAATAAAAGTGGTCAAGAGCAAAATCTTAAAGCAAGCTAAAATAGAGGACTTACACAAGAGAATCTTCAAGGACAGCCACTAAAAAAAGGGGAGTGACAGTAGAGCTGAGTGAGGGCTCTCACAAGAGCTTAGAGGATAAAGGTGCTGAGGAAGTAGCCCAGAACAAGAAAGCCAGGCGAAAGTTTTCATGAAATTAGGGTAGACGAAAACACTTACACTGAGCCAGAATAAAAGTAGTTCTGGCTGCATTGCAAGAAGGTTCTCTGGAGTGGAGAGCGTGGCATCTGTTGAAAACACACAGGGCAATACGGCCTAATCTGTTCTGTACAGGTACTTACACCATGCTCACCACCATAATGCCAATGCCCTCCAGCAGTGCATTAAGCTACATGATTAACATCTGCTAGTTGTTGTGCTAATTTCCATCATTTTAAAGCAGTGAGAGTTAAGGAAGCTCTTAAAAAAAGGCCTTTTCAAGGCAGGAAGGCACTTAATGGATAGGTAGGTTAATATACATCCCACTGACTTCTGTCAAGACTGTAAATCACCATCCTGGGATAGATTTCTGTTTATCCAGAGACTACAGTGTTCATTGCAGGTAGCATCATGACATAGTCCTTGAAAGGCTAAAAGTCACAGAAAATAATTTTCCAAGTAGGGTGCTTACAGTTTACAGAAAAATTTTACAAAGAACACATTTAAAGTGGCAAGGATTCCAGTTAAACCCCTGAGGCCTCATTTTTCTTTAATTTACAACAAGTTGATCCATACGTGACACCTACTACTTTCAGTACTTTTCCTTACTTTAGCCCTATATAAGAAAGAAGAAACAAATTTTCAAAATCACAGCCAACTTCTCCCAGATTGTTCAAACTCACAAACCAAAGACAGTGATCCATGTATTTTGAACTATATGAAAGAATATTTCCATGAGATCAAGAACCTGAACAACACCAATTCAGGTTTGTCTTATCAATGCCTTGCATACTGGACCATTCTAATGTGAAATAAGCCTATATTCTGTGCTGACATTAAAAGGAGGCACTGTATGTGTTGAGAACTCTGAATATGACAAGGGGCAATGTCATGAAGGCTATACCTGTTATTGTCACTGCTATAATCTGCTATACTTGCTATAATCAAGGAAATATATCTAGATCACACTCTGATGATATTTCTTTAGAATTGCCACAGAAAGATTTATAAAGGTAGACCTGGAGATTGACTAACATCCATGATGCATATTCCAGTGTTTCAAAAACTGATTACAAACATTACATTAGGTTAGAGACTTATATTCCTCCTAAGTTTTCATAATTGAAATAAAGATATATTCTGCTTTGACAAGTTCTATTAATTGCTCAACATTGCCATGTAAATAAAAATATTTTCAACGGGTAAGTGCTTTCTAAAAAGCTTCCACTGTGTGGCTTTACAGATGGAAAGATGCCTAATTTTAAGTTACAGCACTGACTTCCATATCTTCTTCTGATATCTTTACTATCCTATTCAATAAACATGACTGCATTTCTCCTGTTAAAGAACCAGACAAGAAGATCCCCCTCTAATATTTAGTTTCAACTTACTAAAAACAAGTCAAACCCTGAATCATTTGGATCCCAGGTTGTGAAAAGTATGTCACTATTGGTATGTTTATCCACCATTTAACTTTGCAATATCTTTTTGAATAGCACCTGAACAAACCAGAAGTCCGTGGCTACTAACTTGGACATTTTTCTGCTTCCCATTTATTCCTAAAGTCAGATGAAATCTCTGTGTCATGTCCCAGCTAGCAATCCTTGTATCATCTCCAGGAAGTTAGCACAGGTAAGGAATAACAGTGTCCCTCTAGTCTAAAAGGCAGCTACATCACTTATTTAACAGTTACTTAAACACTGTGGCCATTCACTTTCTACTAAGTAATTTTTTAAGTATTGCAAAGAGCTGAGAGTAACCCTGGCAGTTTTTTTACAAGGTGCCTACCTACTATGTAACATAGAATTGTTCCTGTCCATCACAATTCAGCTGATGTTTTTTACGATTCAAGGACCTTGACTTAAGTTTTTCTTGAGCAGCACATCATTTTTCTGATGAGGTGGGTACCACAAAATCGTACTTCTAAAAGGCCTCTCTTAACTTCTTTCACAAGGAGACAGAACAGCATCGTTATTGTCCTCGGGATCAGTAAAACGTGTGGGTGGCTGCATGGAAACAGTATTATCCAGTGTGGGTAATTGCTTAGTCGTGCCTTTCAGTTAACTAAGCTTAAGCTTGTTTTTTTGTCTTGATTAGCCACGCAAGTCAACTTGAATGTTTCACTTCTGGAAGACATTTCCCAAGCATCTCAGCCTTCATTTTATTTCTGAACAGAAAACTGATATTGATAAATAACTCTTTTTTACAGTACACAACCTCACTACAAAACATTTTCCTGCTAGTTTTACATCCTAAAGAGAAGGAAAACCCCATGACATTAATAGTGTGTACACTGGTCTTTACAATAAATTTATTGTTGCAAACTAACTGGAGGCAAAAGTCTTCAAGAAAGAAAAAATTATGGTAAATCTTATATACATAAAGAAAAATCAAAAGGTTTGACAGTGTTCTCTTCCATGGGATAACTCTAACATTTTTGGCACAGTATTTCCTAATGCTCTAAGGAAAAACAAAATGAAAAGAAAACAATTGGTTTTCCAAAATAAAACATGTTTCCAGCATTAAAATCCAGCTCTATTTCCCTCAGCTGTCACCTGTGATAAGGAAAAGAAAGACTCAAGCTCTTTTTCTTTTCTCCTGACAGCTGCTATTCCACAACAGGCTAGCTATCCTGCTGTGGGCTGACACCTCTTTGTCAAGCAGGTTGTTTCCTGATGCTGCAAAGACTGAAGGACTAGCTGCAATGGCAACACAGCCATGACAATAACTGAGGATGGGATTTTCAAAAAGGTTTTAATTATTTGTGATCACAGATCCCATTGACAGTTAATGAAGTCTGGTATATGCTTTTAAGAACAAACAAATAAAAAAAAATCTACCTTCAAAAATTAGTAAGATTTTTCTCTAGCTTAAAGTGAATAGAATGTAAGGAAGAACACAGACAAGAAGATGGGGTAGTGTTTTTTTCTGTGAAACACAACCCTTTCTTGGTTTTTATTTCTTGCATCCTTTTTTTTTTAAAGTAAAATGTTTTAGGCAACTCAACTCCTTGTTGTAGATGGGCTTGTTTCTAAACACTTAAAATAGACATTTCATTCTGAGAAGGTCATATGAAGATTTAGAAATTATTTTAAAAATCCTGAAAGTTCAAATTATGGGTGATGATAGACATCTTTCTTTAGAACATCCCACATTCGTTTTCCAAGCCCAAACTGTACTAAAAGAACCATTAGCTATAGGTTGACCTTACATGAAAGAAGAAACTGAAAAATCTAACTAAACCACTTGGCCACATATTTAATGCTACTGAGACAACAAATGCAAATGGCAGAACACAATGTCAGCTTGGACCCAGGATAACTTGTACAATTTTCCTTGCAGAAAACCTTGAAAATGCTTGCTATGCTAGTTTGTGCCTTCCTCTGGAATGTCAAATGCACTAGAGAGCACAGAAAAAGGTCAGAAAGAGTTTGGGGCGAAAGAACTGAAGATTTAATCCTGCCCTGCTAAAGGATATAGTATGTGCTGTGCCGTTCAACATGCCCCATTCCATATTTCTTGCCCCTGGTTATCAAACAGTGCAACTTAACCATATCTCAATTTATGATTTTGTGATAGCCAGCTTCAGTTGCTGTCAGTCATGCATTCCCGAAGGAAATTAATCATAATCATAATTTTACACTGTGACTCTGCAAAGACTTTGTCATTAAAAAGCTTAATTATCCTTGTTAGTAAGGTTTTTAAACTTTTACATGACAGTTTGTTCTTAAAGCTTGGTATTGAGAAACACTTGCTAAGGATAACTACACAACATGCTAACTCATACTTTTTTCTTTCCTCTGCTAGAATAGCTTCTTGATTCTAATTAATTAATGTGAGAAGCCATTGCAGTTATCACAAGGGTATTATAGGCTTGGGAATAGAGGGAAAACGCCAAGTCATCTTGACATGAAGAAAGAGTTTTTCTATTTAGATGTCAGTGTTACACAACCAGTTCTGAGACCTCCTTTTTTACTGTTTGGCATTTTGGATGAAGTGATGTGAGAAGGGTAAACTGATTTATACCCTAAGGTGGCATTACTAGTAAATAGCTCAGATGGAGCTACTGTCAGAGAAGTAAGGTAAAAAGAAAAAAAATAGTCAGAGAGCTGATGCACTACCTCAAGTGCAATGGAAGAGTGAGCTGGACATCTTGGTTCCACTCTCAGGCCAAGCAGTGTGAAGATGCTGCAGACCCAGTGTGCAGACAGACCATGGCAAAATGGCACAGGGTGAAGCAGCCACCAAAATCAGAGTGGTGAAAAAAAACCTGGCAGCCAACGAGTAAGGTACAAAAGCAATTGTTTGTTATTCCTTGTTTCCAGCAAGTGCTGATTTTATATTTTCAGATCTAAGAGTCAACAAAGAGCAAGTAAAATCAGCCTCAAATTTTTCTGGTGATATAGTGCTAACTGGGCTTGAGGGGCTGGAACACAGATACACTGATCCAAACAAGAAAGACAGGAAGGCAGTCCAGTCATGCCCCACGCTGGAGGAAAAGTAAATTCAAATGTCCTTTCCTTGATGATGCATGCTTTCTGCTATTATATTTCTTAATCTATGGAGGTAGTCAGATGAAAAAGTGCCAGAATGATGAAACGGAGGCATTTGTATAGAAAACGTGAAGGAAGTATTATCTGTATGCCTCCTTTAAACCTGTTATCTTGTGAAGAGCCATTTTACTCTTAAGGAAAAAACTGTCCCTGATCAGAATTTCCTGCAATACCTTAGGGGGGAGAAAAATACACACTAAACCACTTCAATAAATGTTCCTGAATACAAAGGTCAGAGAAAAACCAAACTGTTTTCAAGATTACATTATCAGGGAAGATTCCCAGAGTGAATGAAACATCAATAAAAAGAAAAGAGTCCTGAGAACACAAGCTGAAAATTGTTTGCTTGCAATTATTTCATTAATTTTTGTGATGTGCCTTTCTGTTGACACATTTATCCCAAAACGATATTCAATTTGCATGACAGAAATATTATACAAAGAATATGGAATTCTCTTATAATGAAAACTACAGAAATACATGCTAAAAGTACAGAAAACAATTTTTTTATGCTCAGAACACTAAATCTTTCCTTCCCTGGTTATCTCTGCTATTCAATGGTCAAACAGCACAAGGACTAAGATACACTATTTTGAACAAATAATGCAGTTAGTAACCTAACTAATGGAAGGGGTGGAATTTATTAAAAATTCACTAAAGTACAGCATTTATTATTTTAATATGCAGATCTTTTATTTTGCAGTCTGTAAAATTCTCTTCATGAAACATTCCAGAATATACACTTACATATTCATGCCTTTTTCTTGCAAATATGTTTGTACCTAATTCATATAAACATGGGCAAGCATTTAGGTTACTATTCAAATAATCTAGTCCAATCTGTATTCATTTAGAATGTCTATCTGCATATGCAGATCAAGTAACTCTGTGACCTTTTTCCATATTTAATTATCCAAAAAATATGCATTTTTTTTTTATTTTTGGTGAAACAGATCATAGATATACTTCATAGTTTAGCTACTTCAGCCTAAACCTAATAGAGCAAACCTGAGCACCCATGAATTATTTCAATCACAAGAGAAGAGCTTTTAACAAAAGAAGTTACTGACACTGCAATGCTTTCCCAGGCAGTTGTTATACCAGGAAAATATAACCTAGAAATTGTCTAATCTAAAAAGGTGTCCGTCTCAACTTTTCTCTCACAGTCATACCCAGAATTTTAAAGAAATAAATTGTGAAACAGTTTATGAATACTGCATTTTAAGATTGCTATTTTATCACTTCTGTAGATTTTTAAACAAGAGTAAGTCATCACAGAAGAAGACAGATGCCTGGACTCCAAAACAATATATCGACTGGTTTTCATGGTTGTCAAATATGAAAAACAATCTTTTTTTCAGAAAGCAGTTGATACTTTTGAATATTGTAGTCTTGGTAGGGCTCAAATAATCCTTTTTCAAAGATTTTGAGGGCTGAATTCATGGCATTCCTTGCACAAGATGAGTTTCTAGTATTTTCCAAGAATGCCCATGTCAGTCCAAAATTAAGGAACCCCTTTACCAGCCCCACATTTTCAAACACAAACTGTATACAGGGAACAAATGGGGCTGCTCTGTAAGAGACTCTGATTCTTCTGCACTTAGTACTGCCAAAGAGAATTGTTAGTAGTTTCTAACATTATTACATGAAACACTACAAGATTTCTTTTTCCTCGCTATTCACAGATATCAATGAATATCTGGGTACTGAAAAACAAAGTGAGGATGCAAAGTTATTTGTGCTCTCTGCACACTGCTGAAAAGCAGCTGCATAGTCCCTTCTTCCATCTAACACAGAAAATGCTGCCAAATATGTTACACAGCATCTGGGCAAGACTGAAGAATATTGCTGAAGACTAGTTGGTACAAGTAAATCTCAGGGATTCTGGATATGATACCAGAAGAGTGACAGAAGCTGTAAGAGTTAATGTCAAGTTTATATACAGCCCTTTTTCTGAGATTTCACTTTTAACTCAAATTTGCAATTTGGGAGTACTTTGTCACTTTTTGCTACTAGAGAATCAAACTGTTAGGGTGGTGTTGTAGAAGGATTTTTCCTGCAGGACCAGAAGACTGAAACCATCCTAGAGTTTCCATATATTTGCATTGAATTCCCATTCCTTTCTAGTAAGCCAACCTAGCCATGAGTCCTTTAGTTATAACACCACACCTGCTTTACATCCCTTAAGATGCTATCCTGAATGGTAAATCCTGAATGATAAATGACTTCCATTAATGAACACTGGATGGCAATTATGACTTACTATTTGCACTCCAGTTGTGCCTAATAATTTGCACTAACACCAAGGCTCAGGTTTTCTAGGTAATGAAGGAAAACATTATTCTTCCTCCAAAATCTATGTAAGGTGAAAGATGGCTAAAAAATGTAGATTAATTTAGGGACATTACATTGTTTATGTGATAACATGCAGAAGTGGAATGGCAAGCAGTATTTTGCATCAGTCTTGTTCTTTTGTCTTGTAACCAGTACTTCATCCAACGGATTAAGTTGCATTGCTGTGAACAATTCTCCTCATGCAGTTTGCAAGGTATGATTAATTTTGCTTAAGCCATTTACATATATTACTCTAAATCTCATAAAGCAGGGACTGTGAGGTAATTATTGCAATTTGATTCTTCTTTGAAAGCATACAGATTCTGTATTTAAGGACAGATCCTGAATTTCATCAATGATTTGTGGAGCATGAGGATCATAACTAAAATCTGAAACCATTTAAAGATAGAAAATGAAAGTAGAATATAAATTATCCATCATCAGAACTGCATTTGAGGGACAAAAATATTTAGAAAGGAACTGATGATGCATGAGATTTACACCAATTTAGCCTTTAACAGGCTGCCATGCTTTATTTTATGGTGTAATATAAGCACAGTTGTACTTTTTTATTGTTCAACTCTTTTATACCCTGTAAATGGCATTAGATAAGTCTATAAATAATAATGTGGTAGCTAATTGGGCCACAGCTCTCTTTTAGTTTTTTTTCTTCCTTAATGCATTCTATGCTATAAAAACAGAGTGAGGCTGGTAACAATAGGAAAAATAAGCATGATTAGCCTTCCCTGTGTGCAATTGCACACTTGAATACCTGGTTAAGTGGGTGGGTATTATACTTTACTGTCACAAGTTCAGAAAAGACAGGTCATTGAATAAAGTCAAAATGGACAGTAGAAAACTTCATATAATATTACAGCATTTTGCATTCCATACCTATGAGGAGACTTCCAGATGTTTTAGTGGGACAGTTCTCCTTTATTCTTACTGTTCTCTCTTTGAACAAGCAGCTTATGTGATCAAATTCAACTACTGAGGAAGGACAAGAAAAATCATATCAAACACAGTTAAGCAAAATTTGCAATATATTTTTAAAGCATAATAGTATAAAAATATGTGTGATAAGTCTCTCAGTGTCTTCTAGGGCAGAAAGTACTAATGACAGAGTGTATTAGCTGGCATTCCTCTTTGCTAGCCCCATGTCAAGAAGAAAGGAACTTTTTCAGAAGGCACAAAATTAGTAACCCTGGCAGTAAGACCAAGTGGCATGTCCTACTTTTAAGAAAGAAAAATACTACAAGGCTGAACATATATGGACTGCTACAGTAGTTTAAGAAGGATTGTCAAACTAATTACTCAGCATATTATTTCAGCAAACTTTCCCTCATGCTTTAGCTATGGTTTTCTGAATTAGAAGACAGAAGATTGAACCAATTCATGGGTACAGTCCAATAGGTTTATATGAGCATAGCTATGGAAACTGTAGGGTGATCATGACATCATCCTGGTGATCTTTATCCTTGCTCCTGATGGTTTGTTTTTTTACACTATTTTATTCTAACTACCACTGAGGGGTAAGTAATCTTTTGGTGGATATAATGAACAGGTTGCCATTTAAAAAAACCCCCATGTTTTCTACTTCATGTATTTTTTTTCTTGCAGTCAGGCAAAGAAAGAAGAAAGAAGCTCACATCCTCTGTGAGCTTGTCAAGGATATGAATCTCCAAGGATGCAACAGCAAACACAGAATACTAGGACACAGCCAGAACCAGAGGAAGTCACCAAGGTAACTATACAACACAGCACCAATGTTTCCTTGGTCTAATTTAGGATGGAACCTCAAAATTCATTTTCAACTCTTACTCCTGCAGTTTATTTTCATTCCTTGCAAATCAATTATATGGCTGTTTTTCCTACGTTATGTTTTTAATTTAGCCCTGAAGTCACACGCTGCTTACCCATGGTACCTGTCTAGTATTTCATGCACTTTAAAAATTGACTAAAGTTGTAAAGATTTACTGCCAGAAAGTGTTACCTGTTGGATTTACAATCTAGTCTGGGTACCTTAGAAATTAGGTCTTTTCTTGACAATGTCCTCAACAACAGTCTCACAAGAAATCTGGGAAAACACAGTTCAGGCAAAATTTCTATCATGATATGCACATATCAATTAATGCTTTCTCAGAGCAATAAGCAGTATCAGGCCTTGAATTTTCATTTATCAAAAGTTTACAACATCTTGTGGGACTGACTAGAGAATGTAACTTTCACCTCTAGCACCAGCCTTGGAAAGATTGCAAATGCCAAAGAGACAGGATCAGAGTTGAAGAGATATCCCCCAAATGAACCAGACAAAGGAAAAAGAGCAACTTGAGACTAAAAATGCAGAGTAAGTTATTAGGTTGCACTAAAGCATAAAAAAAAAAATTGAGTACCTTCTTAAATAAATAAAAACTAACCAGGATTTATACAGAGCAAGAGATCAAGATGAGATATACTTCAACATGGCACATATATGACATATGTAATACAACAAGGGCAATTAATGTGTTCTAGCCACTGCTCAAGAATACTCAGCTAGCACACTCTGCCTAGTTTTGAGCATTACACTTTAAGGAAAATATGGCTAAATGAATTTTTGCAAAGGAAAACAAGAGAACATTAAGTCTTTTGGTAAACATGATTTATATAGAGAGACTGAACATTAGCTATGTTCAAATTAGAAAAGACATAAAGGAAGTAGATATCATGGAGGGTTTCCAATAGGCAAACAGTCAGAAGAACACAGTAACCATCTGCTCTTAACGTCCACATGAAAAAAGACTCAAAAACATCAGCTTGCCTACCAGAGCAGAAGACACAAGAGATCCTTTCTCATAGGAAAGAACAGATATTCCATGTAACAGACTGCCTGGAAGAGACAATACCCCCATCCTCAGAGATTTTTAGAAGCAAGCTAGATAAATATCAGTCTGGATTAATCTCAGCTTATTTGATCCTGCCATGGATGACAGGTTTGATTAAGTGGCCTCGTGAGGTATATCTAATTCTACATTTCCATGACAGTCTTCATTCTGACTTTTCTTAATCAAATGAAGTCTTAAGCTTTTGAGTTCTTCATCTCCCTGCAGACTCATGCAGGTTTTACTCTATTTTTCCTTTTCTAACAGTAATGTGTTAAAAGTCCCCTGTATTTACCACAAGTTAAACAACTTCTTTGGCATTCTCAAGTAATTTGAGCATTGAAATAGTTCCCCCTATTCTAGTTCTCTCTATAATAGTGGAAGTAAATAACACAGTTGTTGGGAAATGTAAAATGAACCAATGCAATGTACAGATGACATCTATTAAGGACAAATAGGTAATTCACCAAACCCAAAAGATTATAAACAACACAATTCTACACCAACAAGGGGAAAGTCTTCTATCACTTGGCCTTGAAATCACGTTCCAGAAATTTGAAATTTTGGCTCGTGAAAACTGGCCTTTTTAAAATGACAGAAAATTATATGAAATTGCCTAGATCCTTCTTATAGCTACTTAATAATTTTTAATATTATTTCAATCTCATTGAGAAATATACCTCTTTTTCACACGAACTTGCCAAACGGTATACTGATACAATTTGGAGGTAAACACTAGACAACTACTTCAATAGAAATTGAGTTATAAGAAGTTTTAATTAAAGATTGTATTCTATTGATGCCTAGAGATTTTTTAGCATTGTCTACATATTTGTAAGTCTGTAGCTTTTAAAATGTAGCTATATAGTATTTAATACTTTCTTACTTGTTTTTCACTTCTCTCACATTTAGAACAATATTTTCTACATGTTTTGTCTGAGCCCAAGAAAAGTCCTTTAGCAAGGACTCATTGTTTTCCACCAGACATAAAAAGAAGTAGGGCAGAAACCCCTGGAAAAACCCAAAAAGAGGGGTTGGACTGAGGGTGGGCTGCCAGAAAAGCTCTGTTTCTAATTGGATAGACTTATCAAAAATATGCTGAATAGCTGAACCTCCATAAACTGTAAAAAATCCATTACATGTGTGCTCTTTCGTTTTGGAGCATCTGAAAGCATTCATTAAACATCTACTCTCTGTGTTATCTTCTTAATCTTGCCTGGAAAGAAGTGGGGTTTTTTTCCCCTTTTGTTTTTAGGCATCACTATCGTCTATCTTTTGTTCTTTTATCATCCAGGGGTCTTCATTATATGAACAGAATCTTTAGTATACTGTAAACAGTTGAGAATATTAACTGGAAGTGGAAACTTTAGCAACTAAAGAAAAAGCACCAAAATTACATTTTAAAAGCCAATCTCAATAATTTTCTCCAATCTAAGTAAGAATACTAAATGTATTTCACTAACACATGGTGCTTTGCTGCTACATTTAAAGAAAGTACTGAATATATGGTAGGAATCAGAGCTGGTCTGTTTGCTACAATAAGCACACAACCCTTGTAACTCCTACTAAATTTAACCATGAAAACTTTTACAAGGAAAAACAGAACTAAACCAAATACATGAAGAAGTTATAATAGCAGAAGTTTACCTAATTTTTTCAGCTATAAATTTGGGTTGGATAAAGTTTATAATCAGCATATTTTGATTCTGTGTTTGCTCAGGCTTTGGCAACTTTTCAAGAGTTTGTTAAAACACAGACAAATCTGTGCCTGTAACAGTTTGATACTAAAATATAAATGGAAAAGAGACATGACTTTTTAATTATATTAAAGTATGGTGTTTTGAGGACATTATCAAAGAAGATGTGTATAACATTGAATATGTAATCGACAATGATTTAATTTTCTCTTTACTTGTAAAATGTAATAAGAATATTGACGATTAAATGAATGACTCAAAACTCCACTTTCTAGCCATACAAATACTTTCAACTTTACTAAACTCAGTTACTTATTTGAGTTATTAGAAAGATGCACCCTGTGTTATGAGTGAACTGAGAAGTGCTACCATGTATACCAAAGTTTTCAAATGCAGGTGAAAAAAAATTCATTCTAGGAAAAGTTAAAAGCGCGATTCTTGCATTCATGACTTCTCTATATGATTCTTTTAACAATTTTTTCTTTGGGTTAATTACAGTGGGCGGCAAAAATTAGGAGTTAGCGCAATTCACATACTACATATTTACAGCTCATCCTTGCTATAAAATTAGTCTTTATTACACTAGCCTGAAACAACTCCTTTTCACCTCCTCTTCATATTAATTTCCAAAACAGGTGTACTTTAGCACCATATAAAAAAGAATTGAAGGTAATTATTCTTTGGACTCTCTCAAAGGGTGGAAGTGGAGAAGTTCTGTCTCAGCACAGAGGCTGTTTCTTAACACAGTCCGTGCACAGTGGGACACACCAATTGTGTATGACTCCTGGAACTGTGAGTCCATGGATTTACCAACACCTTCGTGTTGCTCGGAAGAGCACAGACAAAACACAAAAAGGATCTTTATCAACATAAACCTAAAAAATAAGTCACATAATCTCTCCCCGTACAGCATCTAATTTATTCATCTAGGCTTTCTAGACGGTTAAGGCGACTTTAGAAGGCAGTCAAAATCCATCTTTTATTGTATAAAATGCATTATATTATCCCACTAGTGATCAATCTGTAACTTTAAATTACTTAAGGGTGGGTCAGGGTTTCCCAGCACCATTTTTACTCAGAAGCTCTCCTCTCCTGACTGGAAGATTCTGAGTTCCATTTTAAAACTTATTCATGGCCAGCCTATGTGAGTTTGCTTATTTCTGCCCATTAATAACAGTTTAGATAATTTTTTCTTCAGAGTCATTAATTTTTTTTCTTATTTCCTTTCATTAATTTCAATAAAATATACTCTAAATAGGATTTCAGTGCAAAACTAATCCTCTAGGAAATCTTGAAGATCAGTTCTAAATTAAAAAATAAGAAACAACTCATATGAAATTGAGGACAATGTCCACAGCAGACATGTAGTAGGTTTTTCTTGAATAGTCCTAGACTAACTGAGGAAGACCCAGATTAATTTTTTAATCTAATATAGACTAAAAGGAATATTAATAAATAAAATATGCCATTTCTGCTTGTATTAAGGGTTACAAAAGACATTGAGGACATCATTGCCATATTAATGGGGCTTCTTCAAGTGTTAATTTTTGGTTTTTCTTTCCCTATGATTCTGCTACAAGTGTAGTAGAAAAGAATAGAGCAAATGATATCTACATGCACTAATATGACTAGTGGGAGGATGAATGTGGAGAATTAATCTGGATATTACATAGCTATTACTATATACTATCAGAAAATAAGAAATGTTAGATGTGCGCATCACATGTGATTGAGCAGGAAAAAAATGGTGGAATATAAAATACTACACCTGCTCAAAGTTTATTATGATGGTCGTTCCTCTGGCTTGTACTGTAGAGGGAATTTCAATACTACAAAAGTGGTGACAATAAACAATTCAAAGCTGGAATTTAAAAGCAGTACAAGTAATAGAAACTTCAGACCAGGTGTTCTGATCCAAATTTACATCTGATTAAAACATCAGTGGGTGCATGGATGTGGACAGAAAGCATAACCAGGTCCAAAAGAAAAAGAAATGAGAATATTCAAAGTTCTTATTAACTGCACTCAACGAGTTGACTGGACGTGGCTCAGTAGAACTAATTTCTGAGTAATACTGTGACAAATGGAAGCAGGAGTGCAGGAGTGATTGGACAGCTTCTCTGCTCTTATCAAACTTATCAGATAAGGTTGCCTGAGAGTATTTTGTTATGAATAAGTATAAAAACAGGGAAAAGAAGAAGAATCATTGGAATCAGGAAAGATGCAAAAAAATTATTAAATTAAATGATTTCCCACATTTTACTTTTAATTCTCCTGTTGACTCCTATGAATAGATAGGGCACAAGAAAATGGGCAACTATCGCAGCGAATGCGCTGCAGATATATCCACAGAGATAGACACAGCTGTGCATAACTGGCACAGATGTTTTAGTTTTATTTTTTGTTAGCTCTCAGTCAGATTTTAGGAGGAGATTACTCACAGCTGTTGCACCCAGAAAAATAATGTACTGGCACTAATCCTCCTCTACAGTGGGACTCACAGTACCAGTACTAGAGGTAGGGTTACTTGCTGCTCTCGGCAAAGAGATGAACACCCATTTCGCCTTGTCTTTCAGACAACAGTCATTAACTGTTGAAGCCCTAGGTGAATGTTTATACAGTACTGTACTAGTCCCTAGGAGGTACTGCTATGACACTTTAGATGAGTAAGAGCAGTACCTGCAGTCACATTCAGGAGGATGAAAATTATAGGTCAGAAAGAAATTTCTCCCTGTGGTTCAGTATTAGAGAACTAAGTGCCTGATGGATTTTTACAGCTTTCTTTCAAACATCTTTCACTACTCATTTCTGGAAAATAACATTACATGGAATGCAGGAATTGTCACATACAACAAAACCTATGTACTTACGATGTTTTCACTATCCCTATCTTCTTCTAGCTTGACTTAATATCAGGTAACTAAACTTCTCAAAAATCAGACAAAAAGAAGGTGTACTGGATTCAATTAAATAGGCATATCAGGTATGTTTTTCCCTTGGTGTTCAGGACAGGCTATAATATTTCCCAGTCCATATTATTTGCTGAATAAAAAAAGATGATAATACCTTATTACATTTAAGACTACAATTAAGACTGCAATTTTGTTTTTGAATTTAAAGTGCAGCCAAGTAAAACTGTTCTGCAACAAGAATAACTGGCATCACTGCCTGCCTAAAATATTTTCATGTAATATCTGCTATTTTACATGTTTGGGCAGAATTCTTCATACGTACTATTACAATCCTACTAGAATGAATTAATATGATTCAATTTTACAGGAGTTAATATGGTTTGACATTATTTGACATTGCACATAAGTGTAGAATCCAAGTATATGAAAAATGCTGAACAGATTAATCCTGGTGTGTAAACCCACCCTGTTCCTCACTCCCTTACCCCCTCCTTAAAAAAACCAAACCAAAACAAAAACAAAAAAAACTGTGCTCCAAACAGGTACTGACAGTCAAGTGATAGTCAAGGTGCAGAGATCCAGATTCCATCTCCCAATCCTTCAAAAGTTAACAAATGTATGCACTGTATGAGAGATCACTAAATTCCACGTATGTCTACATATGTGCTCTGAAATCAGGCACACAAGTCTTCACCTGCCTCTTCTATCATTTCACTACTTTTGTATTTTTTTCATTGATACCAGTTCTGGAATGGCACCTCTGTCTTCTTAAAAGTAATTCCACAGTTACAAACCGAAATAAAAACAAATCTTCTTCTCCCATGCTTCAATCATGAATGAAGTGTTCTCAGTACTCCCACAAATAACACAAAAGGGCAATTCTCTGCACCTTACTGAGTCTTTGAGCATTTGCAGATGTGTCTTCTCTTTCACTTGGTCTGGTTCTTATGAACTTTGTGACTGAATATTTGGGTGAGCAATAAGAACAACTGCATAATGCTAGCACCTGCTCCTGTGTTCCACAGTGAGTTTCAAAGTACAGAAGAGGCAATAGTGCCACAGCTACGTGACAAACAAATACCTGTTCCTGCTGTGTCCTTTCAGAGACTGTCAGCTGAATGCTCACTACTGGCCACCAACCAGCGTAACACATTTGTTCTCCTCTGTCCTTTATGCAACATAGTGCTCATAAGAGAAACGAGCTTCATAAAATCCAGTGAAAAACATGAGAAAACACCACCAGTGCATGTGATTCCTACAGAGATCATATAGGAAAAACAAAAAAGCAACTCTAGATGGAAAAGAAAGTGAAGCTGAGGTCCAACACAGGCTTGTTTGACCATGCACCAGGACTACAGATTTTCCAGCAGAGCAGCAGTCTTCCTAAAAACTTGTAAGAAAGGAAAGCTCACAACTGTGTTATTTGAAAAAAAAAAAATCCCAACCTATTCCAAAGAAACTTGTCTTGCACAATGCCATTTCCAGAAGTTGCTGAGCTGTGCTTGTGATTACCGTGAAAGTGACTGAAAAGAAAAACTGAAACTTTTATGTGGATAGCCCTTCAGAAAGGCTTTTGACATTTGTCTCCCATAACATCCTTGTAGGTAAGTTCAGAAAATGTGGGTTGGATGAATGGACAGTGTAGTGGATCAAGAATTGGCTGAATGGCAGAGCTCAGAGGGTTGTGGCTATTGGAGTAGAATCCAGTTGGAGGCCTGTAGTCAGTGCTGTTCCCCAGGGATCAATACTGGGTCCAGTCTTATTCAACTTGTCTACCAACACCCTGGACAAAGGGATAGAAAGCACCCTAAGCAAGTTTGCTGGTGATACAAAACTGGGGGATTGACTGATACACCTGAAGGCTCTGCTGCCATTCAGTGGGAGCTTGATAGGGGAAGAATTGGGTGGAGATAGGGCAGAATTGGGTGGAGAGAAACCTCGTGAGGTTTCAGAAGGGCAAGTGCAGGGTCCTGCACCTGGGGAGGAATAATCCCAAGTACCAGCACAGGTTGGGGGTTGACCACCTAGAGACCAGTTCTGCTGAAAAGGACCTGGGAGTATCTGGGAATATTGGTGGATGACAAGTTGACTGTGAGCCAGCAGTGCCCTTGTGGCCAGAAGGGCCAATGGGATCCCGGGGTGCATAGTGAAGAGTGGCCAGCAGGTTAAGGGAGGTGATCCTCCTGCTCTACTCAGCCCTAGTGAGGCCACATCTGGGGTACTGTGTTCAATTCAGGTCTCCACAGTTTAAGAAAGACAAGGATTTACTGCAGACGATCCGGGGGGGCCACAAACATGATGAGGGGTCTGGAGCATCTCTCATGAGGAGAGACTGCAGGCACTGGGTCTATTTCGTTTAGAGAAAAGCAGACTGAGAGGGGAACTCATCAATACATACAAATATCTCAAAGACAGGTGCCAAGAGGATGGGGTCAGACTCTGTTCAGTGGTGCTTGGTGACAGGACAAGGAGTAACATACATAAGCTAAAACACAAGAAGTTCCAATTCAGCATGAGGAAGAACTTCTTTACACTGAGGGTAGCAGAGCACTGGAACAGGCAGCCCAGGGAGGTTGTGGAGTCTCCCTCTCTGGAGACATTCCAAACCCACCTGGACATGTTCCTGTGTCACCTGCTCTTAGTGACCCTGCCTTGGCAGGGGCTTGGACGAGACAATATCAGAGATCCCTTCCAACTCAAACTATCCTGTGATTCAGTGATATGGACAAAACCTGGCAAATCTCACAATTCTGCATTACCTGAATGCATTGTTTGTAAAGCAAGTCACACACTAGAAACAAGAGCGTAGGTTTACACAGGACTATAGTGTCTACAGAAAGATAGAGTAATGAAGAACTGTCTTTCTATGGGACAGTCATGATAGGTTTCAAAAAATATATGTAAAAGTAATTAGAACATTAAAAACATTATTTTAATATTCCACATAAATGAAGACCAACATCCAACATTTTAAATCATATTAACTGTTTATACTGAAAGTCAAAAATCTTTCAATCACAATTATGTTAGAAGTGCTACTTTTCTAAATCATCCAGACTAAGACCCCACTCTTGCATAAATATGTATTTACTTTTTTTTTTTTATCCCAAGAAGAATTTCCAAAACAGATAAGACTTCAGTATCATGGTTTGTTTCTTTTGTTTGAGACATTACTGCAAGCCTTCCAAATGATGATCAGCTTTCCGAGGCTAGGTAAGGTATATGGACTACTAGTATGCACTTTTTCTTTTACAGAGTAGTCTACAAAGCATCAGGGTTTAGGAAGAACTTAAATAATTGTATTTCCTTCAGCATATTAGTGGAAAAAGTCTAAAGGAGTTTATGTCTCTAAAGGAGACACAAAATTTTTAGCTACTCAACTCACAGATGCAAACACAAATACAATGCTAAGATACTGTCTTTGTTATTTTCTCAATACTCTAAAATGTCACTTGAAAAGAGCTACACCATAGTTTTGTCAGTCACCTCAACGGCTAGACTAAGTTACTTGATTGTCAGATGCACTGGCTACCTACATAAGAAGGCATGTATGAATAAAATAATGCCTAAAGATTGAATTCCTTAAATCTGTCTCAAGGACACTTTGCTTTTATGAGATATTCTTTCCAGAAAGGAAATTGGTCATTGTTAAATTCCCTTTCATTTTCAAAACCTGGGATCTCACCACACAATTCAATGATACATTTTTATTGCATGTTACTTTTATTCTGTTGTTTTACTCCCCGTTTTATCATGAGGACTCAATCTTATCCTTATTAAATCAGTGGAGGAATATGTATTGAACTAAATGGTAAAGAGTGAGTTTGCAGCCCTGCCACCAATATGGGTATTAATTCTGATTTACTGCTCACAGGGAAGCCTTTAACAACACACTGTAGGATGAGAGAGAGAGGGAGAGAAGGGGCGACAGAGGGAGAGAGAGGGAGACAGAGGGAGACAGAGGGAGACAGACGAAGAGAGATCATTGCCTTAGTGTAGGCAGAAAAGGCAAAATTTTTCTGTGGTACACCGTTCATTTTAAGTTAAAATAACAAATTTTAAGAACAGCATGAATATTTTCTTGTGATTCACTTCCCTTTTGAGGTTTTACCTGAGAGGAAATCCTGGCAGCATTCCTTTATAATTTCTGAACAGAATATCTACTGTAATATAGAATTTTTGGAGAGTTCAGGAAGCAATGTGTTACTGGATTTCTTTCCCTGTATCCTGATGCTGACTTGCAACCTCTGTCTAGACTCATATGCGTAACCCCACAGTATGAGTATACATTATTTTACCACAGAAGGAATATTCCTATTGCATGTATGAAAACTGTCCTGCAGATAATTGTTAAATCATACAGATTAGGATTCAAAAAGAAGTAACAAGGCAGCTGTGAGGTCTTTTCCATTGCAGTAAGAAGTACAGAGTTTTTTTCAGTGAGCATATTCACAATTGCAGTTTTAGACGTAGTAATATTTATTTATATCCAATCCCAATCGCGTTTGCTGACTAGAGAGACAAAAAACCCAACAAAAAATTTGAAATGATCCTTATATTGTATCTGTTCCATAAAAAATGACATATGAAATATACTTTAACACGTAACATGGCTGTGACTGTTACATCAGAATGAAATTAATTTCCATTTTAGAGAAAGATTGGCACTCCAAAAATTTCAAAGAGAACAATTTTTCAGGGGAGCATGTTTTAACAATTCAAAATGTTGATTGGCCAAAAGGGTGTGAATCAAATTTCTGACAGTATTGAAATGCTTTTCATTTATCTGTTGAACACTTTACCGCAAAGGGCACCAGAATTTAAGTGGGCCTTCCTTCATCTGTAACTGACATCTAGGTCATGTATTTTCTAACAATAAAACTGGTGTTGGTAGGTGTTAAGACTAATTAATGAGATACAAGTCATTCAGGGGTGACTAGGACTTTTAACACGGGGCTATTATGACACAGCAGATTTCGGGTGAATGGAGTTCACAATAATGAAATGTATTGTAGGCAGTAATCAAAATGGAAAGGCTTTATCTGAGATGTCGAATATTGAAGAAGTCAATCAGATGAAAGATTTAGTGATGTGAGACATTGAACAGGTAAAACCTGTATGGTGGTAGGAAACCATTAAAAAGAATGAGTGATGCTCCTGACTGAAGTATTTTGCAATCTTTGTTGTGAAAACTACTGCCTTAATTTGTACAGAATATTCACCCTAAGAGAGTAGATGAGCATAGCTGCTCTAATTGAGCTGGAATAGCCTGTGTACTTTTCCCTGATGACTTGCTATGAGTAAACTAAGTTTAGATTAAGAAAAATCAGAATATATTGTAAAGCATTTGAAACTACATATACACAAATGATATAAAATTCTCTAGAATTTTTTGCAATATATTGTGATATTGTCATCATATGCAAGTTTAAGGTGAAGTTTCATCTAAAAAATATATTTTTCTGTTCCAATTTATTCTCAGTTTCCATTTTTGGCAGTTTGGAACTCACTGTGAGTTCATTGAGGCAAGCATAAAGTGCCCAGCTTGCATTAGTAACTTCATGACTCTTAAAATGCTTGTAAAAAAAGAAAGCGTAAAGCACTATCATTATGTTGTGCAGCTAAACAGCTGTTCAGTTTTTTCTCCTACACTGACTTTTCTATTTCTAGACGAGTGCCAAATGCCATTGGAAGGGTTCATGCAAGATGGAAGTTTATTTATTCTTTCCTGGAGACAGTATTTTTGCTTTTCCTTTTTATTTTTCAGTAATTTTCTGCATTTTTCTAAGATAAATGCCACTCAAACTACCAACACACCTTTGCTTTTAGTATTTAAAAAAATAGGAAATTTCAATATTAAGGCTGATACTAGCAGCAGCAGGTCTTCTGCTTACAAATTAACCCAGTAAAACTTCACTAACACCTTCCATTTAAGAAGTTAAATAACAAAGGTAGCAAAAAAAGCTACTTCAAGTAGAACCCAAAGTCCAGATGTCAATTAGGCAAAGGTTAAGTCTAATACTTTCATCCAGACCAAATATGCCAGATATATTGGCATGATTGTCACAAACAACAGTCAGTTTTGCTACCACAACACACTCAACTGCTATTTTCCAGAAAATAATTAACTGGCTTCACAATTACACAGATTTTTCCTTGGTGGATCACAGACCCTTGTGCTAGTGATATAAAAAGTGCATGAATGACAGTGTTAAACCATTGGTGAACAGCAGAAATATTAAACAAATAAATTTCCTGCTGCCACAAGGCTTTTACATCAGCATTCCTTAATAGATTTCTTAAAATTAATCAAATAAAATATTTTGGATCCTTCAATTGTAATGATATGAAACATACAGACAACAGTGATTTTAAACTTTTTGAATATTGAAATTATTTTTGGAAGGGTTTTGATGAAAATAACTGTGGTCAATCTCCTTTAAGACTGCTTATTTTCCAGTTTTGGAGTGCTTGACTTTTCTACACTCATAGTCTTTTAATGAAAACAAGAAGACATAATCTATATAGTACCTCATAAATTGTGAAGCATCTCAGGAAATATCCTTTGTGAGATAGGGTTCAATTACAGTAATTTGTACACTAACACAAATATGTGACCTACCTAATTATCTGAAACTATATACATATATATACCTATATGTATAACATTATAATTAGATTAAATTCTAACATTTTACAGGTCAATGACTTCATTGTATAATATCTGAAGTCCCATGGCAGTTATAGAACAGCTCTAGCCAAGCACTGAAAGACAGAAATACAGTGAACTTTCCCGCTTAGTGAAGCTGCTGATTATTATTGAGACATTTAGAAATCTACAGCTGTTGAAGCAAGGTTTGAGTTAAGCCTGTTTCCAAGATGGACGACAGGTGAGAAAGATCTGGAAGATGACAGTAATTGTCAAGGTCAGTCCTCATATACCAACATGAAGAGAAGTATCAAGTCTAAAGACTACCTCTGCTTGCAAAAGGCGACTCATAGAATGGCCACCGTAGTTTCTACACGTGAGTGCCAGGCTGGGAAATCAACAGAGCTAAAGCAGCCAGTGTTAATACTTCCATAGTCCTGGGAATGCAACAGCCATCCAAAAGAAAGGGCACACTTGGCGTTTATTAAAATAATTTACTTGTTGAAGTGTAGCCTGCCATAATAAAACACCTCTCCCTATCATTGTTTTTAAACAGCTTTAGCCTATTCATCCCACCTTTTGAATATATATCTGCATTTGTTTTTAATTATCCACATGAATCCAACCATTTTTACAGAAATTTTGCCCTCTCTTTTCTGCCAGATCTCAGGGATATGCTAATTGCTACATATGACAATGAGAAAAATGTTTGTCTGCAGCAACAGGTAAATACACTTTATCTGAAGGGCAGTGCTACAAAGAGGAATTGTGACAGATTCTTGCCTTAGTTGATTAAATATTTAGTTTAATTGGTAATAAATTAAGTTTACTTTCTCCAAACTGAGTCCATTTTGCCCATGATAGTAATTGGTAAGGGATCTTCCTGTCTTTATCATGAGCCATGAGCTTTCTTCCTCCCATTCTTCCTTGATAGCAGAGAGGGAGTAAGCAAGCAGCTGGATAGGAGTGGGGCTTTTAGCCAGGTCTAACCCATCACACAGGGATATGTACAGGGAAGACTTTGCATTGCTCTTAGCATGTCCTGGTTATATCATCGGGGTCGCAGCAAAACACCAAGTGATTTTCCCATGCCCAAGCAGAGTTGAAATTGGAGAAATTACACAGATGTGTTGTATACTAGGGCACACAAAGAGAATTACTAACTCTTTACAGACTTGGGAGAACTTTATAGAGTAATTATCCAGTGCCCCTAGTTTTTACTATCTCTTTTTCTTTATTCTCCCTATTACTGTAACCATCTCAGTGTTTTTTTTTAAGCCCATAACATATGAAAGCTAATTATCTGTATCCTTTTTTTCCCCCACAATTATGCTAAACATAACCTTTCTCCTCATTCTCTGTTGCCACATCTTTCTGCCTAAAGTTCATTCCTTACCTTCTGACCACAATTTTGGCCGAGATATCAAGCAGCAGGTCAGTTTGACCACATGTCAGGACATCAAACAAAAATCATTTTCTGGAACAGAAATCAGCCCAAACTCACTTGGAATCTATGGTGTTTATAATTTAGTGTTAATAATAAATAAATCTCCACTGGTTTATTTTTAAACAATGAAGTTTTTTGAAGGAATAACAAGGGATTTTCATGGCTACCCTACACTCAGACACATAGAACTCATAGAATATAGAAAAGGCAGCAGCTGCTGCTCCAATGCTGCATCAGTCCACATACAGATGAACAAGAGCACTGCATTCACTTTGCTATGCTATTTTTCCTTTGTTGACAACATCACAACTGTGACCCTGAAAGCCCTAAGGGAATACAAGGAGCTGCTTCAGCTGCTCAAAAGAATAATATAAGAGTCACTTTTCCCCTCTTTTTTTTTTTTATTTTTTGAAAGACAGTTTACTTGTGTTAAAAGAGCTAGGCGCAAAGGGACCAGGATGTATTGCCAGTTGCTCTTTACTCCCACCTAGCTCCCATCATTCAGTGTGTATGGTCTAAAAAAACAGGCATAAAAACAATTTTAGAAGTGGCAAAGACGAGATCAGACATCACGATGCCAGAAAAAAGATCTTCCCACACAGACTGGGAAAGAGATGCTAAAGACTTCTAGTAAAGAAAAAGTCCGGAAAGCCTCAACCGGCCTTTTTCTTTTTTGTGCCCTAACCTTATCTTCTACTAACAATGCATCACTTCAGTGCAGTGCCCTGATTTCCATACTACATCCAAGATATCACATTGCCAGTTGCACCAGATTGTCATGGCTGTGATTGATATTTAGCCATAAGAACTAAATTATAAAAAGTATAAATACTTTGCAATATGGACTAATATAAATACAAGTTTTTCCATTGCTTAAGCAACAATAATACACTAATATCCTTGAAGAAAAAAAGGCTATAATGCAGGTCTTTATTTTTTAATTTAGGTTGTAATAGCAGCCTTTCATATAAGTACCACTTTATTTATACTAATAAGTTGCTACTTCAGTAAACAGTTAAAATTTCATTGATGACTGTTATAATTTCTCTTCATTTTTAAAGGGTTTGCAGGGCGGCACTAAGATCATTGTACGATACATCTGTAGGCTAAATGAATATTACCAGTAACCAAATTATTTTTATAGGTCTGTTAAAGGATAGTAGTGTGATTTTAAAATATTATGTTTAACTTTAAAATGTTTTTTGTTCTCAAACTTTTCCAAGATTTTTCCTTTTAGTCTCTGACAGATATTTTGGAAGTTAATTAATATATTAAAATTATGTTAACATGCAATCTGACTTTTTCACAGAGCAGAAGACAAACTATTATTTCTCCTGCAGTATTATTTATTTTTACGATTTTTATATATCTCCTATCTGAGTCTTGCTTAATACAAAGTGTAAATAATGAAACTCAATCTGCTCTTTGCACTTTGCTGCTGAAGAAACTGAACAGATGTTCTGTTGCAACATGCAAAATATACCAGATACAAATACTAAAGATGCTTTTTGGGAAAATGACTTATTATGCCAGAAATTATATAAAGATGGCTTTTCCCAGTAAAGTTTGATCTAATCACAAGAAGCGTGGAAAGCCAATTTACAACAAAGTACAAAAAATAAAAACAGGAGAGAATTTTTTTTAAAATACAATTTTACAAATCATACTCACTGATATCTTTCACTGTAAGTAATATGTTCTTACAGAGAGCATAAAGTGAGTGCTACGTGTCCATGGAGGAATACAGTCTTACTATTTTCAGTGAAAGAAATAACTTTCTTAGTATGAATACTTGCTATTTTGGCATGGTGAAAAAATTAGCTAATTTGATTTCAAATTAACTTTTTTTAGTTCCATTCAATGGATATGGGGAAAAAAAACCAAGGAAAAATTCCATTTTGAGAATGATCTCTTGCTTTTGCTAGGTGTGTGGAAACACTGGCCAGTATTTCAGAGTTATGAAGCAAACCTTTACACACAATTTCCAATTGATGGTTGTTTTGTTTTTTCTTAAACTATTCTAACATATCTACTGATAGTTATTATAGAAGTACTCCAGAAAATAATTGCCCAGCCCTAACTCCCATCAGAAATGTCTTCTCACAATGTGTAGGGAACCTACATTCACAACAGACTATCAGTGCTATTCGACTTGTGGGGACCTCCACCTCAGATGAGACAATGAAAGTTGTTGAAGGTCACAGAGGAAGACTGTATCAGAAAGGGAACACAAATGCAAGCTTTTCTAGATTTAGATTGGACTCTTGGGCATCAACTTTTCTTAACTCTCCCTGTTGACATTGTTTATAACCCTGTGGCAGTGGGCCACAGATGGTCTCTAGGGTACACAGTCATTTGTGAGACAGAGAGGGGTTAAAGTAACAGATCTCTACTTCCAAACTGAGATAATCATCCTTTCTCAGGAAATACCGAAAAAACCCTGTAAATGTCTTGTAGGTTTATTCTGTGAGCATGCATATAAAATAAATAATTTTGAAAAAGGAAAAGGAGATACATCATTCCTACTGTGCAATTGATAAGGGATTACTATGTCTCCGAAGTCTGTTTGGTTTTATCCACTTCCTTTCTCTTGATTTTTGTGCTTTGTCCCTATCCTTAACCTATGCCCCAGAGAAAGAGTAAACAGCTGCTAACGGTGCCAATAACGTTCAATAGTTCATGTTCCCTTACTCTTTACCCAGGCTGAAGTAACCACATTTGGTATGCATTCCACTCTGCAGCATCCTGGAAACCTGCAGTTTGAACTCGTTTTTCAATTTAGCAGTAATGCACTCTGAACAGTAATATGTTACAGAGCCAGCTGGTCTTCCTTAGCCTTTTACCCTCTTTTAATCTTTTAGTGTTCCATGGACACCTCATCTACTCTTGGCTGCTGTGACCTTCCATCATGTATCATATTTGTTGTACTCTTTTACATTGCCTTTACCTTCCTATTGTAAAGGGCAAAGGCACTGCTAATAGTATTAAAAACCAAAGTAATCCGTCAATTAATTCAGAGATTTGAAATAAATATGCCAGTAAAAGATTGTGAACCATCCCTGGTGTGTATTTAAGAAACAAAAAAATCAAAGATAAACAAATCTAGCCAGTTTAAATTTTTGGCTCCCTATCAAAGAATTTCATTCATAAGTATAAATAAACATGCAAATGTATTTGCAACTATATACACCTATACATCCATATACCTGCATTGATGTGCAAATGCACATGCACTTGCTCACAAACACACACATACTCTGTGTATGCAGTCACAAAAGAGCAAAACGTGGTTTTTACACAATGATTTGATTAGAATTATTATCACAGCAATAAATTAACAATAACAATACAGAGGGAAGCAAAGACTATTTAGAAATTTAGACAAACTGGCCTCAAAGTATAGAAACAAAAATGACTGACTTTGCAGTTAATCAACGTAACTCAGAGAAAAATGTGGTAAAATTTTTAATGCATATCTAACTTAAATATGAAACTTCTCAGATCTTGGAATAAAGAACATATTCAGGCTTCATTCTGTAAAGCATCTTTTTTGTTCTTTTAGTCTCCATAAGGTGGAGAATGATACAGATTTCTCTACACACATTAAGAATTTTAGCAATAGTGGCTATATTAGCAGTGGTCATATATTTGGTTTTATTTAGTAGCATAACTCTAATGCAGTTCTCGTAACTGTTGTGTTCCCAGCAATATAACCAAAAGAAAGGATCTACAAAGAAAAAAGTATTTGTACTGTTGTACTGAGCTAAGCATATTAATTACACTGCAAGGTAGTGGTCAGACTGCAGCAAAGAAGGCATACAATTTGATTTCATGTAAGCTTGTTTGTGATTTGCTGGAATAAAAATTAGTTATGAATAAACAAAAATGCTTGCCTTTTTTTTTATAATGTAAGTTTTCTAGAGATCATTATGAATCAGGAATACCTAGCAAATATAATTTACATTTTAAAAATTCAGAGTGTGATCCTTTTTCTCCTAAAGATTAAAACTATCAAAACTTATTAGCGGCTTTCACATTATTACAGTTTGAAGTTACTTGTGAGGATTCAAGAAGCACAATGAGCATGTTGAACTGAAGGGAAAATATGTCTCTTCAGTATCCATTTAACTGGTAAAAAAAGTGACCAGAAAATCACCCATTAATGAAGAATCAGGTGACGCTGCTTAAGTTTTAGCATTGTTAGTTTACACTCTTAGACAAAGTACTCAATCCTGCAGAATTAGAGCACAAACATGATTGTAAGTACACATACAACAGAACAGTTTTAAGCCTGAAAATCTTATGTATAAAATTTAATATTCTAATATACAGTCAGTCTCAGAGACAAGTCCACATAGTATATTTTTGAACTAAATTCTAGCAGTGAAAAAAAAAGCAATTTGTGTCCTAACAATGTCTCTCTCTGTATTTCTTATTTTATCCTGACATCTGGTATCACAGCAGATTTCTGCCACCTGCAAGGTCAGAAAAATGCAGTCATCTCAACATTTACTGACTATAGCATTATTGGAAAGATTTTTATAGGGGTGGGATGTCTTCTATTTCTCCCCAAGTGTCTCCCATATACAAAATGGCTTCCCAGTTTGTTCTTCTGCCATGGTGTATGCTGGCCTATACCTGTAGAGGATGCTGTGTGCCAAGCATGGTGTAGGAACTCAGCAGTATTTTGCACACAATCTCTGCGTCGAGCACAGATCCCATTAGCCTAAAGCCTCACTTGCAGCTTCAACTCCCCAACTCCTAACCAGGCACATCACTGTTCTACAAGCTATCTCAAAAAAACCCCAACAAACTCGCACTTTTGAGCTAAGAGTCTTCTGAGTTCATTGAGCTTAAAAAGTCAATTGTTTCCTTTGCCACCTGTTAACTTATCCTGAAGACTTATCCCAGTCTCATCCACCATGGTTATTGGAATAGCAGCTGTCCACCTGCAATCCTGGTAGGTTGGAATAAGAATATTTTTATACACTACGTAGTAAAAAGTCAAGTCTAAAAGAACTTTCCTGTGCTGCTGTTTACAACTCTTCAGCTATGGGCTGCCAGAGAAGTCAGCCCCACTGAAGCAGCAGGGACAGGAGCAATCATGATGACGAGGTAGGCAGCCATGCCTAACCTGGCACACTAACGATGAATCAGCCCATATACTACAGTCACTTGAGGCTTCTTTTCAGAATGTTGTTTTCTTTCCTGGTAGGCTAGCAAACTCCCTGACCTCGATTTCAACATGATATGTAGTTCTTTGCAAGAGTATAAAGAACAGAAATAATTCCTCTTGTTTTTCTTTTAAAAATGTGTTTTTCTTCCTAATACTATTCAATAAAAATATACTTTAAAAGTGTATTAAAATCCTCTTTCCAATACCAAAATAATTTTTCAACTGGTATAGTCACTTTTTTGTTTTCTCATGCAAAACTGAGTTTTAGTTCATATAGACTCAATGGGCCAAACTAATCCTTGCCTTATCACTGGAGCTTGGCAAAATTACAAGAAGAAAAATTTGGACCAAACACTTCCGTCTAAGATACAGCAGCAGGAAACTGCTGCCCAAACACTGTAATCTCTCCCATATTTTATTCTTCAATTGAAATCCTAAAAAACCTGTTTCTATGCAACCAGTTTGACTCTAAATACATATCTAACAATGACGAAAACAGTATCAACTTTTGGAAAGCAAGCAATTGTTGATACTATTGGAATAAAAAGCACTGATGAATAAATGCCTGTAATCCATCCTGGCCAAAGCCTGACAAAGGTAATTCAGGTACAAAAAAATATATCTGAAATAAACATATTTTCATTTACTGAGTTACTCTGAGTTGCGTTTTTTTCATTCTCTCTTTCTGCTGCATTTTGCTGTATTTATTTTGCTGTATGTATTTCTGATATTTATCTGTAGACAGAACTTCTATGCATCCAGATGGACTAAAGACCCTTAGATTTTTATTATTTTTTGTTTTTAGATTCATGTTAGTCCTTGCTTGGCCACAAGAGGCATATAAGAAAACAACAGCACAACTTCTATGTTAATACCATTTGTTATTTGTTGTTTTGAAATAACCAGATGCTTCAGTCAGGGAGTTACACTGCTGTTGTAGATAAAATCAAAGGCAGAGGCACAGATGATATTTCTCTTGAGGAGCTAAGTACCAAATTAAAGCAGGATGACAAAAATGAGCGTTCTGAGGTTCGCCCAGAGCTTGGGTTGGATCTCTTTGCCATCTGCTGCCTGCAGGAGCTGCCCTGCAGCTGCCTGGCAGCACACCACCACAGCAGCCCCACACTGCACCAGGGCAGGAGGCATTCCTGAGTGTGGTTGTCAGCAGAAGCAGCAGTGCAGAGAAGACCTTTGCCCCTACTCTGCAATTCACTGCGTCGGTCGGAGAAATTCTCTAGACTAGTAGAAATGCCTGAAGATTGGCATTTTGTTAACAAATAACCTCACTGATAAAGGTTGTGAAGATGTTTAAAACCCTTGAGAGTAAACAAGATCCTCAATGGCTTGGTAGTTATGAAACACATGGTGCTTACTTCAGCATCCCCTTGCAAGTCCATAGGTTTGTATGTGTTGGTGCTGGCTCCTCTTACACAATTTTCTTACCTATAAAATGGAAGCATTAAATTCTCATCTGGCATGGTAGTTTGGTTTGTGCCAACTGCCACAAGGCATTTGACAAAACTAAAGACAGTGTAGCACAACACAATATACTCTTAACTACCACCCCTTGCCACCATTTATTCGCAGGCAGGCAAAAGCAAGCACACCCTCCACACCTAAAATACAACTTGGGGCCTGTGATTCAGGATGCTTACAGTAAATCTTTTAAGAGATAATGAGTTGCCTCACTTTTCGATGAAAACCCCCGCCATGAAACAGACGTGTACGAGTATCTACATGGAAAAAAGCCAATAATCCATCAGAGACTGGGTCTGGAAAAGTATCTATAGAGGGCATGACTGTGTATCTTTCCATAGCAGAGATAACTAGTTACCCAGTTAAAGCCACTGAAGACTACTTGCAGTAATGTTGCTAACATATGCTTGTAGAATCAAGATCTAATTTCTCACAATATCATTGTTCCAGTATCTCAGATGTCTACTCTGAGGGAACATGACTGTTTTGAGCAGGACTTCCCCTTGGGGTGTGTGTCCTTAATTTATTGATGCAGGGTTGAGTAATGTACCCATCACAGAACCATTCATGTTTTATTAAAATTAATTTCAAGAGAAGGTTGGTTTTAGGAAGCATGTATAGGACTGTTTAGATGCTTTGGCGAAACAATACCAGCAACAAGGAATAATGAAAATGTTTCCTTTTTTCACTCCTTTTATCTTAAGATAAATGAATTCTAGCCTCAGAGTGTAATAAGAAATGGAAAAAAAGCAACAGGAAACACCTGCTATTTTGTCCCAGTTCCTCTGATTTCTCCTGTCTTGCATTGCTTCTTCTGGAAGGAGTCCCCCTTGGCTAACATGCCTCTGCACGTCCGGGTTAGAAAAATAAAAAAGTTGTTTGTGAGACCTGGCTCTCCCTAGATGGGTAGATGGGTTTTCTTTAATCTCATCTCTCATCTTCACAGAAATATTTCTTTTAAAGTGCCCATTTTCAGATCTTTGCTAGGCATGTAGGGACAATAGAAAATAATTGCTTAGCCTGGTAGATAATTTATTGTCTAAAAGAACATTTTAAGGTGAAGAAACACCACCTGCTCTAAAGATGTCTCATTTGCTAAGTGATAATTACAGGCTGAAACCAAAAATGTAAAGAAAGAAATGTTGATGGCTTCTTGGAATATGTCAACCACCTTAAAGTGAGGCTGATCCAGAAACTCACATTTTAAATGGAAAAGAGAAAAAGAGGTGGTAGAGGAGAGCAGCCCTACCACAAAAACTAGAAGAGAGCAGACACTTTCAGTTGCACAGTTAGCACTGTTTCAGATGTACAGGAAACAAAGTTCACCCCTCACCATGGTCAAGAGCACACCACCACTATGGGCAGCACATATGCACCAGATGTGCTATCAAGATGGTCTATATACGAGAATCACTTGTCAATGCTGCATTTTCTGAAACCAATTTTTAGTATGGTCAACAGGTTTTGCTATAAGGAGAGCAAAACTGTTAATTTTGTTATTGTGTCACAAATCAGAGAAAAAGGAATAAAATTAAAGTACAAAATGACTTATCAAATTTGCTTGACAAGTACTAATTCACTTTGATCTATCCCTCACCATAATTTCATTGGCAGGTAAACCATACATATTTATAAAAGTGGTAGCAGGAGGCTGTTCTGTTTGTAATTTACAGCAACAAAGAATTCATTTAGATTACCATACTTGAAGTCCCAAGGTGACTCTGCCGTGGTTGCAGGCCCCCTGCTATGCAGGATACCTAACACAATAAAGAACAAAGCAAAACAATGCTACACTGAGACCAGGGCTCCTGGGTAATCAATTCAGGTATTTAGAGCTGAAACAATAGCTCTGTGCAAATCAGCATCATTACTACAATTTGCTGATAGAAACCCCAGGGAACTCAGGAAGTGTCTGCCTGCAAAGCAGCTGATTAATCTGAGTTATGTTTTGTTAAAGCATTATTGTTTCCCATCATAATAAACAGTAAATGATTGTTTAAGAAAAAGACATGGGAGGTGCAATGAAAATGTGCAAGGTACACCTCTCTTCCAGCATTTTGGCCTGCCATACTGGTCAGCAAATGTATCTGCCAAGTAAAGGAGGCCAGTTTTAGCCTTGCTATTGTGAAGCACCACCCACTACCAGACTCACCTGATTTTTTTTTTCTAATGCTTGTTTCTACTATTACACGCTTTTGAAAACAATGCAAGCATGCACTCAGAGATAGCCAGTTTAATCAATCTACTGATATTTATGGTTTTGGCACATATATAAGGCTGCTTGTGTCCCCATTTTGCTCTTTGTATTGGAAAAGCAAGATAAAGAAGAAACAGCTTCATTGGCACGGTCTCTCCTCCAGTGAGTGCTTTGTCTGATGAAGGCAGGGTGTCCCACAAGACCACATCTTTCACACACAGTGCAAGAGACCCTAATCCTGCATATCCACATATTTCCTCAATATTTTAATAATATAAAGAAAATGGCATTTTAGAATGCTTCTTCTCAGAACTATGAATACATCTTTTAGAGAGGATGAGGCAGGCTGACTTGCCTTCTCTGTCCATGGAAACCACTGCCATGAAACAGAGATGTATGACTATTCACATCAAATGCGAAACGTGCCTTACACCTTTTTGTGAGCTATTCAGAAAAAATTGGAAGTAGACATTACTTTTTCAGTGAGAGATGTTTTCAACACTTTCCAAAATAAAATCCTACACAAGTTTGTTTTGAAAATGTTTTTACCAATGGAAAATTGAATGGTCTAGCTGATACACCATTGCCTGTGGCACCATCAAAGTAATGTTTTTTTAAACCTGCTTTTGCCTCAGCAAATGAATACTCACTATCCAACTGTTCCTATGCCTTCTGCAGGCTCCTGCTGAAACACCTAAGTAAGAGTGCCCAAAAATTTCTGAATTTCATGTTAGTTACAAGTACATTGCCTTTTAAAGTGAGACACATTATATATCTCAGTCACTAGTTTGTTCACATAAAGAATATCTGAGCTTCTTCTGCTTCTGCTATATTTTTCAAAAACATGTATTCCATTTTAGTTGGCTGACTGATAAAGTATGAGACTAAAACAACAGGTGACACAGGATTGTGAGCATAAATTGAAATTCCTTTAATACAGGATGTGAAACATGGATACATTCCCCCACACCAAACAAGACTCTAACACAAGAAAACAAAGTCTGGAAATATCACTGCAAATTGGGAATTCTGTTTTTTTTCAAAAAATGATGGCAGGACCAATTCATAGGGACTTGGGATCTTGAGGAACCTCTATATCCTGGATGGAACTAAAAATACTGCAAAATGCTTGGGGAGTCTCTTCACATCTGAGTAGTCAAGTTCCTTAGTGAGAAGCTGAAACATTTTCCCTTATACTGAGACTTTTACTGCTGTGTTTACAGGATGCCTAAATGCACATGCCTAATAATTTTAACACCATACAGAGTAACACAAGCATGGTCTTTCTTCAGACACTGTCACCAGCAGCAGAGTTCCTTACTCAGTGACACTGTCTCACTGCACATAACACATCACGGACTGATTATGAACTGAGGTGTGATTGCTAAGTTTCTGGAAGAAAGCACATCTGAAAAGTATTATGGAAAAAAACAATAAGAATAATACACCCCTAACAATAATCTAAGATAAGAAAAAAAAGAGGTGTTTTTTTTTTTTTAAAAGCCTAACAACAGCTTAGCTAGAAATCAATTACTGAAGCAAGTAAGGCACTCAACTTCTAAAATACAGGTGACAGCAGTAACATTTTGGAGGGCTATTACTATTTGAGTCTAAATTTTGAATGGGGTACTGCTGTGGGATGTAAGGTAAGAAAAAATGAAAATAGAAAAAACGATATACATAGTAGCTTTGTCTCCATTTCCTTTCAGTTCTCTACTGTCTACTAAACTAAAAGCACACACATTCAGCTCAATCACCTGCAAAATTACAAGGGTTAGAAGTCCTTTGTATTTTAATTTTGTAACACTCTAAGTGAAAGGCTGAAAAAGAACTCTGCTATTTCTTTTAGTCACACTTCTAATACAAAATTGTCATAGATCTGGGTTTTCAGAATTGCTATCCAACACTTAGAATTATCAACTGTTTAGAGAAACAGATCCTTGTAGAAACTTGGAAGCAGCAAAGAACAGAACCTAATTCAGTTAAGACATATGGTACTCTTAAGCTTCCTAATGTTAATTTTTCAAATGGAATGGTCAGTCCCTCCAATGAATTTCAAATGAACGTGGGGCAAAAGAAATCTGTCAAAGATGGAATATAAAAAAAAAAAAAGTAGTAAAGTATCAAAAAGTGTATAGAAGGTAGAAGCCGGACTGCAAAATTCCTGAGAAGCTATTTATTGGAGAAAAGTAAGTTATTTGTATGGATCTAACAAATTAAATATGAATAAATTTTTTGTCAAAAGTTTTTACCTAGCATTTGGTCAAGCTTAGCCCCAAATCCAAATGCTACATGCAAAAGGAGATTTACATGGAAATAATTTTCATGCACTCAGGGTAAAGAGAGTTACAGGCAGTAAATAAATCACAACTGAGATTCAATTCTAGATTCAAATCATTACACTTTTAGTTCCAATCAAAACAAACAATGAAAACTCACATAAAATGCAGAAAGAGAAGAGAAAAACATAAATAAACCAAGTCTAGGATGGGTGACAATGAAGAAGTCAATGACAAAAGAAGTCAATCCAGCCCAGAGAAGTAGAGTAAATGAGTGATATAAAGAATACAAAATTAATAGGTTATAGCTTAAAAATAAAGCTTGTCTATTGTTTTGGGGCCAAGAATCACCAACTACAAAATATATCCTTCTCCACGCAACTGTGATAGGGAAACAAATTACATTTCTTTTTGGTTTCCGTCCCTCCTGCTGGGACTGTCTACCTCAGACAGATATAGCCCATACAACACACTGAAGTCCTCTTCCTTTCCCAGTACTTAATGAATTCTGAAGTAAAATACCCTCATGGTCAGTGATGGGCCTGACACCTCTTCTATGCTTTATATCATAGTGTAACATTAACTGCTGAGAGAAAATTAAATTAGAGTGAGTTTTAAATACTAAAATTTTAAAGCACATATGAAAGAAAAGAAGAAAGAGTATACAATAGCTAAGAAACAATTAAGTAAAATGGAGTACCAGCAAATTTAGTGAAAGAAATGAAAAAAATCCCTCAAGGCAAAAACCTATAAAGATGTAGAATACAAACTTCGATAGAATATTCTACAGGCCATGTTCTCAAAAATCACTGAATCTAGGCAAAACCTCATGGCTTTCTTGCAGAACAATCTTACACTGGAAAGGGAACCTTGATAAACTTAACAGTTTTGTTGTTTGTGGCTCTTGGTTTTGGGTTTTTTTTCCCTTTCTGAGCATATGTAGCTAAACCGGGTATATGTGACATTATGATGAGTAAGTTTTGGGATATAAAAATGGCACAAAGCATGGGGTACGGTTCTCTAATTGGCACCAAGCCGGCTGTGATTCTGGTCACTAGAATGATCTGTCTGGATAAAATGTAAAGTACATAAATGGTTGCAGGAAATCAATCTGCTTCTGTTCTGCTTTTTTGGTGTACCTTGGCAAACATTACCTTCACCATTGCAGCATCCCAGAGACATGAGAATTTCAGCTTTATATTTAGCTCAATTATTAGGTATTTAATTTAATAAACACTTAGATTCCAAGTAAATATATCTCTGTTTTGGTATTTGGTTAAAATATGCCTTGTGAATTATTTTACTTTCTTGAAAGACAAAAGTATTTCAACAACCTTGACTGTGAAAATATACATGTAGGTCACAAAGTAAGCAAAACTTCAGCCACAAAATTATTTTTTCACAAGTTCCCATGAAATTATCTCTTTACCTAGAAGGCATCATTAAAAGAGATTTAGAAAAATAGAATAGAATAAAATAAAAAAAAAATTCTGAAAGCAGGAGTTGAGAAGTTGTTAATAACACCCAGCAGAGAAAATTCATGTCATTGCTGTTTAAAATCATGACCATAAAACTATACTCATAAAACCAGCACATAAAATACTTACTCTATAAACCTTTCTAATTGCTTTATTTTCTTAACTCAAACAAACAAAACTGAAGGTTGCCAATCAAATACAAATACACTAGAGCTCTGGCATGCTTTATAAAAAGGAAAAACTTGCAAATCTAAGAAGAAATTAAGTCAGGACTTTCAAAGAAAAAAGAGTTGGAGAGGTAAGTATTTTATAGAGACAGGGAGAACATAAGTATAAGCATACGTAAGCAAAAAAGCACCAAGAATTTGAGAAGAGTGAAGCAGGCTACGGAAAATAATAGCACCTGAATTAAAACAGTAATGAAGGACTGAAACGTATTTTTCTTTATGTTGCTCAATGTTGGATCCATGAACTGTCAATTGTGTATAAAAACAAAATTGAAAACAAATCTTTCCACTGTCTTTAAAATTCTTTGTCTTGGAATGCATAAGAATCCTGGTCTTGATTGTTGTGGGGGTTTTTTTTCTCTCCTTGTCTGAAATAGTAAACAATTTTGTCCAAGCAGCCACAGTTTCTCAGACAAATATTTTCTGAATACTTCCTGTTAAAAATACATCAATACCTTATCTCTTTTTACAGAAACAAAAAAAATAAACCAACCAAAAAAACCCTATACAACTCTTTGCACTGAGTCTCAAACCCAGAATCAGAATCCTACGCATGGCAGTTAACATTCTCATCCATATATGATGCATACTTCCTGGTCTCACACTAGGGAGAGACCCTTTAAATATTCTAAAGCCAGGGAGAAAAACCACTTATTTTCAACATGGTCCATGGATACTTTAATTGGTTTAACTTTTGACCATGTATTCATTTTCTCTATTCTTATTTGAAAATCTAAATTTGAAAATCTAAATTTTCTCATTCTCTCAATTCTTATTTGAAAAATCTAAATTTTTTCTGGAACTGGAACATATACCATATTCTTGGCTGTGCAACAACTCTTGCTGGCTGCTTGCCTTTTCCAACAATTTGAAAGCAGTAAGCCACCTATGTTAGCTGTTTCAGTGAAGTCCTGCCAATTTTATGCTAACCCACCAGCTGAGGGCAAAACAGCAAGGTTGCATAAATGAAAAAAAACCACATAACTACTGCAATCATTCAGACAAACTTCCCAAGTTCCACTTGCATCTACAAAGCTGACTAAAATCAAGAAGCTGTTCTGCATGGGGAAAATTGTAATTTACCAAGGACCCCACAGTAAAGAAAAAGTAGCCTTCCTCACTGGGCTGTGTTGCAAGTCAAACCTGAAAGAAGGCAAGCAAGCAAACCTCCCAACATTTCTTTCAGCACATGAGAGAAGCAGCCGGCACAATCAGACCCAAATCAGATAGTATCACATTCCGCAATAAGAAGTTTGGGATATTTAGAGTGTCAGTGTCAGAATCAAGCCACAGTATATGACAACCTGTACAACATGAAGAAACTATTCCATCTCACAGTATTCAACACATAACCACTGAATGACTCAGTTGTCACATGAGGTATCAAAGTACCTGAAGAAAACCCTGTGCAGATGCAGTGGTTCCAGACATTTGTGCTCTCCAGCATTGTTCAAAAATTATTTTGTTGTTTGCAACATTTTTTATCTGACTAGCACTGACTACTCAAATGAACAAAATGTTAGTATAGGTCTGAATTTGAAAAGTCTTCATTTATTTATTTTGCTTTGCACAGGCAGATGTTGCAATGTTAATTACACAAGCAGCCTTTCAGAAATCCAAGGCACAAAGTGGACTGTGTGTCAATACTTCTAGAATATTTAACCTGCAACTGAACCTAGACCAAGTCGTTACTTCTCTGGTTTCTGCTGTTAGTTAAATGACCATTATTTTTTTCTACAAATCTTTCACTTCATGCTTGCTGTACTACTTGGCACTGTTACCCCACACTAATTAAAATTAAGTATACTGTCATGAAAGTAGCAAAGAAGGTTTAAATATCAAAGAAACATGATGGTGTATGGAGACCAAGAGTTATTTTTCAAAAAAGAAACATTAACAAAAAAAACCCCAACACAACAACCAAATAAGGAAGGAAGGTTCCTACATTTAGTTTCCAAAACAGTTTTGTATTTTAAGCTTCCTTATTACCACTAATAAGGTAATTCATCTGCCTTAGGTCCTGAAACTCATCCATCTGGAGACTGACAATTACCCCCATTGAGATTTTGCAAGCATCTTCTGCTATGATATCTGTGTACCTTTGTTCATAGGTCTCAAAATTTGGATATCCTGACCTAACCTTGACAAAACAAGCCATTAGAGAAGAAAAAAATTGTAAGGGGCAACTGAAGTAACAGATAATGTGAATAAGTGTTTGTTCTTCTGTTGGTGTATTTAGCCACTATTCACATGTTCAAAGTCAAGCATATGTTTAAATAACATCCTGTACTGGAACTTGAGTACTCATAGCTTTGCAGAATCAATCTTTCATTGACATCTGATTATATGTACAGGGAGAAAAGCCAAGCTAAAATGAAATAAATAAAACTGAAAAGCAATGTCAAACAATGTAACTGAATGCTGAAAAAAACCCCAACTCTGAAAATACATTTTTTACCTGTAGGATGCTTTTCACTCATGCATATGGTAAACAATAAGAGAGATATCAATAAATGCTAAGTGGAAAATTTTCTTCTGAGATTGCCATTTTTATAGAATACTCTGCCCAGGTGACAAAAACTACTGCTTAACTAATACTTAAAACCAAGGTCAATACAATACTGCCCAATCTGCTTCATATCTAAGTTTTAAAAAATCTTATTATAGTACAATTCAACTACATGACTGCTTGCTGCACATATAAAACAGTTAGAAAATAATTTTTTTAATAAAAAATGAAATAAAGATGCTTGCTGGTATCAAAAATGACCTCTTGAATATTCTTGACAGATCTAATGTAAAGCCTTCATTCTCTTCTTCCTCTCCTTTTCTCTTTCGACTGAAAAAAAAAAGAAAAATCTGCAGAATCTATTAAACACAACAGGGAGAAGGAAAGGGATGAGGGAAGAAACGAATTCAGGAGAATATCCCTGGCTTCCTTAGAAGCTTAATATAATCTTATGAATCTTGTAGAAAAAGAAGAAATAACATATTCACTTATTTGGAAAAGAACAAACAAGTAAACTGAAAAAACAAGGAAAAGAACATGAAGACAGAGTTACAGTATTCTATTTCTTGATCAGCAACTAGAATTCAAAGGAATGCTCACTTTTCTGTAACATATTTTGAAAGGCCGAGAATACTGCCCACCATGCTGAGAAAAATAATAATTTTCATCAGAAATATTTTTATTATGTTTTAGTACTGTGTTAATACTTTAACCCTTAGATAAATACCATCTGAATTGCAAATATGCATAATGTATTTTCTGGAAAACAGGAAGCTCTGAGATGATATGATCAAAACCGTAAATAATGCTCTGAAAACGGGATCATTACAAGGCATCAGGATACACAGCAAAGTGAAAGACAAATCACACAAAATACATTTTTTGTATGCATGCAGATTAGCACAGATAATCAGAAAAGACAGCAAATGGTTGATAAAAGCTCTCTCTCCCATGATACTCATTCTTGTGACTGCAGACATTTCCAGAACTGTCTTATTCTTGCAAAATTAAAAACAAAATCCCCTGAATATTAACTATTAGACCCGCTTCCTGTGACAAAAAGCATTTGAAATCCTACCTAACACTGAGAGACTCATTAAAGACATTCCATGACTACTTATTGGATGTGAGGATATCATTCAGAAAATGTAGAATGTTTACATTGGATGAGTCTAGGCTCTGACCGAGCAAAGCACATACACCTGCATTTATATCCTGTGGATTTTGATGGGATTATTCAGATGTAGTACGATAAACATGGATATAACTGCTTACTGAGATGAGGTCACAATTTGTTTCTAAATGTTCTGCAGAAACTCAAACCACCATGGAGACCCTATTAACACAAGAAGGACACCTCTACAGAAATATTTTATTCCTTGCTATTATAAGTAACACTAAGCATTTTATTAAATGAAAGATGTCAGAGGAAAAGAAAAGATTTCTAAGTAGATTAAATTTCTTTGTCCTGGGTAGGGAAATGTGCCAAATACAACGAGAGCAGAAGATGCCAAGTGGACACGGTGCCCCCGTGGAAAGTGAAACAATCACCTCTCATAGGTGTGCAGCTCTTCTAACACACTAAACTAATGTCTGTGTATTCTCCCCATTATTTCTAGCTTCAGAAACTGGAACCTTAACTTTGACAGACAAAAAACCCAACAAAATGTCTCCATTTTTGGTACTTGGGCTTTTAAACAAGGAACACAAAAGCAGGGATGAAAGGAGTGCTACATTTTACACTTGTGTACATAGCCACATTACAGATGTTTTAGACCAGCTACTATTCAGTCTTGCCTTCTGTTTTCATTTTATCACTAACAAAATTTCTTTTAATGCCTTCTGCTAGTTTAAAGACTTATTAAAATAATAGATTACATTCCTGTTCTTGTAATACAATTTTGACTTTAAAGACACAAAAAATAGCAGCAAGACTGAGAGGGATATGTAGAATGCTTTAAATTGTATTTTATTTTTTAATTCTCAGACTTCTCAAATGTGGTATTTCGTTAACCAAAATATAATTCAAATACAAACGTAGAGCGTTAGAAAGGCAAAGGTACAATAATTTACAAGCCTCTAATGAATGAATAAATTAATTTTGAAATCAGGTTTTCACAGTTTGCCAATGTTACTAAATAACAATAAATGTACTACTTTTTGTATGCAACAAATGGTGTGTTTTCAAATAGTACTGCTTATTGTTGAAGAAAATGAGGTCTTAAATCCAAAATAATAAGGTATACTGTTGAAGTACTGATTCTTCTGATAATTGAGGCAACTGAATATAGCCACCTGGATACTGTTAATATTTTAAATATTTTTTTTGTACTCAGACTCCAAAATATTTTGAAATTATTATTGATATTTGAAAGTGATTGAAAGAAAATTACTCTTACTTTTTGAGTCTCACCCTTTTTCTGTTCTGCTTGGACAGTGAAAGTCCTGAAAAGGAAGCCTAAGTGAGACTCCAGAGTTTCTCTGGGCTGTGAGTGAGAATTTGCAGCACAAAGGACAAGATCATACATTAGAAAACAATGATGCAACCATACAATAAAGGAGATAGCAAAACAAGTATTGTCCATAGATTACCCCCTTTCTAAGACTTGCACTATCTAACTACTTGAGCGGAACTTCAATGCACGTATTTCTATGCCTAAATAATACATATGAAATGAGTGAAATTTTTGGAAAAACACCTTAAGACTAAAGATGACAAATTCCTCACAACTTCCACTGGAAATTAAGAGCATACACTACTTATGTGAACAGCACTAAAGAGGTGCTTTAGTCTGCATCTGTGTGCTCTCCAAGATTTCTACAGAGACAGCAATCTGTATTTGTCTGTTTTATATGATGTAATTCCATGACCTTTGCAAAACAAACCATATACACAGTTCCATGCAGCTAATCAAAGTTGCCTTGATTTTTTTTTTTACTACTTCTACGATGTGTTCCTGAAATAAATGTTTGAATAACATTTCTCAATTCCAAAAAAATAAAGAAATAGAAACTTCATGCATATCTATCAAAATACAAATAGCTTGCATAATAAAACTATGTGATATAAGATTAACAATATTAAATGTATACTTTCCTAGTTATACATTTAAAATACTGTACTTAAATCTTCCCATTCAACTACTCCCTTTATAACAAGACAAGGTAAGGAAAACAGCAGACACCAATAAATATAATTCAGTTACAAGTGCAACCTCTCAGATCATCAATATTTTCTTAGTCTATAGTCTTCATTTCCAAATAGTTCATGCTTCATGAAGTAATGCTCAATAGATGTTCCAAACACACTTCAGATGTGCCATGGACAGCACAGAGATCACAGGCATAACAAGTATATTCCACTCCAATGCTGATGTGTTGGGCCTCGGTAATGACTCATATTTTCAGTTTGCCTAGTACTTCTTGTGAATTGAAATTTAAAATAAAAGTGTGAGTCCTTTAAGGCATCACATATGCTAAAGAAAGCTAGGGAAATAATAAAACATCTAGTCTTCCCCTAAAAAACTTATTATAGACTCACATGAAAGATTAAATCTCTCTTACTGACATTTCCTTCACTGATATTTAAGTCTGCAAGGGATAAAAACATTAGCAATACTTTGAGAAGGGCCATGTTCAGGTATAGTTGAGAAAGTGAGTGGGTTATAGACACAGAAGTGATCTTGCATGCTGAAGGGTCAGGGAAATTTTGTCCATGATCCTGATGGGAATAATATCACATTCTCAGTATTAAGGTTATTATTTTCTGTCTCCCGTCATCCATTTAATGCTGTGATGACCCACCAAACTAAGCTTCAAAGGGTTTACAATGTTTTATGAGACTCCAAAGTAACCCTGAAAACAGTTTAAAATGAAAATAATAAATTTATCTATATATCCAGCATAATACATTCTAGTTTTAGAGGCTTTACTGCATCTGAAAAAAAATTTAAAAATCAGGGCTGATACCAACACCAATATCTAGAAAATATGAAAAAATCTGCTTCTGGTCATTTGATTTCAGATATCCACAGTTTCCATTAAAAAAGAAAAAACCCCAATATATCAACATAGAGTAGCAATTTTCTGGTTTTATTATGAGATATTTTAGCAACAAATAAAGATCTATGACACATTTGCTCTCTACAAATATTTCTGATTGCCAGCAACACCAGTAAAGATAACTAGTTTATTTGCCTGCTTAAAAATAATAAAAAATTTTAAAAAATAATTGAAACTTTGGAAGAAAGATCACAAAATGTAACAAAAATATCAATTATATGAAGGGCATGTTACTGAATTCAAAGACTCATGTTCTGTGGTAAGTTTTTTTGAACATATACACTCTTGTACATTAAAGGCACTCTGGTTTTGCACAGCCATAATGGAATATCTAAACTCAGAAACAATAAATGAGTTATTCTGCCTATGACCAAGGAAATCCTTGGGGCCTTTTCAGAGGACACTAGCAGAAGGTCACATATTATGTTGGTTATATGGCCAATCTGAATGTCTCACACTGGGAGGAAGCCTGTCAAAATGCTTCCTGACTTATACAGGGACAGAACATTGATTGGGAGAAAATTCCTGTGCCTGCTTTGTCAAGCAGGCACACTGCAGTCTAAATTTTTTTCTTATTTGCATCTGAGAAAAAAAGGCAGATTTTTGCAGTATCCTAATTTTCATCAAATCTATAAAAATGAAGCCTGAATATTTCCTGTGATTTTTTTTTCAGATGAAACATCTAAAAGTTATTGCATTAAAATGGAGGAAATGCCAGTGAGTTGAATGTAGAGTGGTTTTCCTTTTAGTGTTCTGTACTCAAAGCACTCTGCATGCTTTGCAGAAGCACCACTTTGTTTTCAAGTTTAGGTAATCATAACTCTACTTAACTTTTCATCTTCTTACTGTACCGAAGTTATGACATGTAAAATCAATAAAACAAACCAAAATATGAGTAGCTGAGAAAGACACTAAGCACACCAGACATATAGAGCACTTTGTCTTTAAAACATGAAAGAGGCATTGTAATTAGATAATTCATAAAATCTATAGCACAAAAATTAAATAAAGAGAAAAGTACTACAGTTGCCACAAGCCAGAATCACCTAATAGCATTAAAAGAGAAAGGAATTACCATTAGAGTCTATGAGAAACTCTAAGCACCCCTCAAGGGCCTGTACATGCTTCACTTGCTTTATGTGAAGCCTCGCATCCCTTAGAGCACAATTTTGTTAATCAGTTTTCAAGGTCACAGCTGAATGCAAGAGGGACAGGCTGCGCATCTGTAGAAGATACTTATTTCTGGAAAAGTCATCGTTCTATTTATGTGAAAATGATCTGCAGTTATGTAGTACATAAGTCCTAACCTGCAAGCACTTATCCCCACTGACTTCATAAAAAAACCCCAAACCCACAACATTGTTAGCAGAAAATCTAAAGGGTCAAGGAGAGAGGGAATGCACCCACCACAGAGCACTTGTCATTCCCACTTGAATCTATAGGATAGGCAGGATGGAATAAAGAATGGTAATAGATTTGGGTTTTTTCTCCTCTATCTCCCATATGTTGCCCAGTGCAGCTTCCTCTTGCTTTGAAGGAGGAGGTGGAAGAAAGACAGAGGCTGGTGAAGAGAGCAGAGCAGGGAGTGCACTGGTAACCACCAGGGTGACTGAGGCATAAGGAGGTGATCAGTTCTCACAGACAGAGCTCTGCAGAGGTGTCATTCACACCTGTAGCACCGAGTTATACAGGTGCATTACCATGACCATTTGCTAGCCATAGAGCCTATGGATACTTCAGAGAATGCTTACTTAAAACTTCCTCTCCTCCTATGGACCATTTTACTTGCCTTTCAGAGATGGTGAAGAAATAATAGTGTTTAATAAAAATAAGTTTGTTTTACAACCTACTGCAGAATTTTGATTTGTATAAAATGTGTCTTTTTAATTACAATTTCTTTAGCAGATAAATGCGTAAAAATATGCCCCCACAAAACAATAATGACTATTTTGGCCAAAATTATGGATATATTTGAAAGACAAGAGAGAAAAAGAGATATTTCTCGAAATTTCAGTGATAAAAGCCTTTAAAATACTTTTTCTCTCCTGTTGTTTTGGTATTTTATTTTAAACACAAGAATAAATTACAAATGCATTGAACTGAACAAATGACTTCCTGAAGCTGTTTTCATCTTTATATAACCAGACTGAACCATATTGCAGGTTAACTCTGATCACATTCTTCCTGATCAGGACATGGCCTGACACCTTTTGAGGCACACATAGCAAAAGTGAATAAATACAACTTCTTTTGTCAGAAAATCTAATAAAATCCAGCAAAGTTGGAGACTCTGTAGGGAGCGAAGGCCTAGTCTTGCTCATGACTATAGTTCAAGATTGACATCAGCACTGTCAACCCGTTTCCAAGTAAAGGTTGGCCAGATTCATGGAGGTGACATCTGTGAGTGCAGTCAGCTTTGCTGTGCTGTGTATCTCACTGCTCTGGGCCTGGTTTTCTTCACAGCTCTTTGGATGACACTGCCTGTAGTGGTTACAGAGAACACACCTTATGGCAAGTGGTATGATTGTTCTCTTTGTTGCTTCGGAAAGAAACATAGAGGAACTTGTAAAATGCAAATGACATTTGCACGTCAAAAGAGCACTGCCTGATTCCTACTTTCACCAGAAATATGGGCAGATTTGTCTCTCTGCAAACTTAAGCAAGAATAATGTGGTTAGTGGTGGGGGAAAAACATTTTTAAATGTAATGCAGTTCAAATAACTGAAGATTGCTTACGGAGAAGAACGGAAGACAAAGAAAGAAACAAGTACATATACCTAAGAATATATATATATATACATACATATGTATTATATAAAAATAGGTATGAAAAATTTATCTAAGTTCCATTTTGCCTAATAAACGTGGAAGTACATACTCAAAGTGAAACAAAACTCTAAGTGATTCAGAGGGTTTTTTTTTAAAAGTTTGCTGCTGTAGAAAAACTCTGAATCTCTGCACAAACAAGAAATACTTATGCTAACTCATACATTCAGTAGAGTAGGAATAATTTTACTCTTATCTTGCTATCTAGCAATGCACATTTTCTGTATTTTAATCACTATTCACTAATATTGAATAGCATGTCTTCCAACAGCATGTCCAACCACAGTCACAGCCAGTCTTTAGAGATCAACTGCAAGACTTATTTTCTCTGCAAGAGAAGGTTATGTCAGTGTAATTGGAGAAATAAAAAAAAAAAAAAATCAAACCCTTTTGATGGACAAATATTCTTGTTTTCATCCTGCTTACTGTATTTCACTGTACAGTGATAAGGTATTTCTTTAACAAAAACTAAAACAAACATGTCAAGTGAAAATATAAGTCTTAGCATAGGAGCTTGTACCAATATAAAAATGTATTTTTATTGGTGCCATTTTTCTTGTAGGATTCTTACATTGACATGCCAGTGAAAGATCAGTACCATTTACAAAATTGTATTGGGAAAATTATCAGTCCCTTAATTGTGTACATTTTCATCCATTTTCAAGTATTGGCACACAGCTCTCTTAACATGTCACAGACATTGACTGAACTTAACAAAATTTTTATTTTGATTATGACTTACTTCTTGTCATTTTCAAGCCACACTGCAAATCAGCATCTTTTTGCACCAAGTTCATAACAGTTGTTTATAAACAATTTAACTTGACTTTGTCTATTTTTCAAGTTCCACTATGGGACTGAATTTACTTTCTATGCCCCTGCCTGACCCTGCCTGACCCTGCCCTGGATTTTCCCTTTTTAAGGAAAATTTAGTTGTGCTGATAACTTAGTTGATAAAGAACTTAGTCCATCACAGCACAATTAACACTAAAATTTTTACTATAATTTGTCATTCTACAACAATGATACTGTTATCACAATTATTTAGTATTTCAAAATTGCTATGTTTTAAAGTAAACATATATTTAAGTTTACTAAATGAAGTTTTATACAAATACATTCATCTAAAGGAAGAAGGAATTTCTCCAAAGATCTAAAAAAGTTAGAACCTTACTGGTTTCTCTTACAGAACAAAATATAATAGATTCTTTCTGAGAATGGCTTCAGAAACTGTCTTGTCTTCAGAGTCAATATTTAACAACATCCAAAAAATGAGGCAGAGAGGAGAGCTATCAATGATCATGAGCTGCTAAGTTAAAAAAGAAAGTAATTCTAATTATTAAATTCCATTAAAATGCCATCAAGACTGTAATGTACCAAGAGCTTTGCATGCTCAGTGGTTTATAACTGTCAACAGAAAATGTGAGAAATATTTTCCTTATACTGATGTCAATCATTACACTGCTATGAAAATTTATTCTATACCATAATTGAGAGAGAAATAAAGCAGTGTGTCCCTATTTATATGTATACAAATCAACATATTTCTCAAACATATTCCTTAATCTCTCCCTTGTTTTCCCAGACAAAATTTGTACCCATATGCCCCTGAATGTGATACACATCCAAAAAAATGATTCTAGAATTTGAGAGTAGTACCTTGCCCCAGACATCTACTGAAAGCAATGTATAAACACTTGCCATGAAATTCCATACACATTATTTTTCTAAAACATTTATTAGAATTAGGCATTTTTGAAATCTGATAACAATTCCTAAGGAGCTTTTTGACTGAGGAACTGAATGGCTCTCAAAGACATTACCTAGAACCACAGTCACTGTTCCACATGAGATCATTGACTCTATGAAGTCTCAAGTAACATTTAATAAAGTTCCCTACATATTATCACAGGTTCTCTATCTTATGAATAGTCCTGCATGTGTTTGATTTCAGAAATTACACCCCCACACATTTGCCCAATACTACTGTTTTTAATTTTTGCTACGTTTCTGCAAATAAAATTATTCTGTTGAGTGCATATTTAGGTTTTTGGTGCTGGGCAGCTTCATTCTTTTTTGGATATTGTCACTCTTGTTTCTTTAAGCTGTAAAAGTCAACCACATCTTTCACAAACACTTTGCCTTCCTTCCCCACTTTGCAATTTTTGCTAAATTACAATGATTAGAGTTTGATAATACTGCTATAGCAGATGTCAATGATCTTGCAATGATCTTTTATGACTGAAAAATAACCTAGAAAACATAAATTGTAATGGAAAGCAAGTGCCAGTATTACTTTTTTCTCTATATAGCTTTATAAAGCTAAATACACAGAGTATTTATATTTCTGTGTATCTAAAGCTACAGTTAAATTCATTCTAAAAGGTCTTATCCAAGACACAGCATCCTAAAATAATTATTCCATTATCAATGTAAATGCTAACAAATTATTCCTTATGACTTTCTGTCAGAAACACATGGAAGAACTCTGTTTGTTTCAAGTTAAACAATTGTCTTGCAAAGTTATCTTCCAAAAATAAGCCTTCAATGGACTAAATGTTCATCATTTTTTACATGCCCTTCATAGGAGTATTTAGGAATTTACTTATTTTGGACTTCTGCTTCAGTAACAGCCCACATTCTCTGCATACTTTTCAATTCATTGAGTTGTCTGTATCTTCTCAGTTTCTTTTGTCCTAGTGGAATGAACTTCTTTCCTAAACAAAAATTGATGATGCTAAACTAAAAATTAATTTCTCAAAGCTAAACTCAATTAAATAGATGTTCCTTAGTAGCAACTAACTAAAATAGTTTCTGTTCTACATACATTCTTTCTCTCTCTGACACTGAAAATAAAGAATTCAAAAAAGGCTATTTGGACAGAACTGAAAATGGGAAAATTAAATTGAGGAGCTGCACTCTCTCTCATATGAAGTTAGAAATGCCTGTTACATAAACCAATCCATAATAGAAATAAAATTCAGTTGTAATTGTTTCAAACACTCCTAGCTATAGTGGCTGTTTCAAAAACACTTATATGTATAAAAAGTCATCTATATCTATATGTACAAACATATATATAAAAGTAAAAAATCAGCAGTGAGTCAAGACACTCCATACCATGATTCCTTCACACCTTTGATAGGTTTTTTCAGTTAAGCAGAAAAATGAATTTTTCGCCTTTACTACTTCTGCTGTTGTTCAGTTAATCAGGAGAGTGTAGTTCTGCCCCCGAGCAGCAGGAGAGTGGCTGTGAAAGGGTCATGGCTGGAAAAGCTGGCAATATCTGATCTAATGCTCCTCATTTGATTCTATGGACTGTCTCTCAGGGAGGTGTGAGGTTTCAAATCTCCCTTGATACCACTGAAATAGTACATAACTGTGTGTAAAATGCTAAGCAGAGCACATTCTTCACCAAATCAGCTTCTTAGAGAAATAAATTGATACATATAAGTTTAAAAAACATGTTACTTTTATCATACATGCTATCAACCCTTATTTTTACAGATATATTTTTGTCTGTATATACACAACTAAAATACAATTCTTTACCTGAACTATATTTGAAAACGATTTTCACACAACAAAGACAGGTTACTTCTCTATACTTAAATTTACTTCCAAAGAATGATTATCTGCCTCCCATCTTCCATTAATGATTCACTAATGACATAAATATTAGTTTCTAAATGTCAATTCATTAAAAATATTAAAGCAGTGAATTTTTTTAAAGGGCAGACTTCTCATTCTTGAACTCGATTTTGTAAAATTTTATGCATCTTCACATATTCACATTCATTCCTTATTCCTGCCAATTTAAAAAATATGATAAAAGAAAGTCAGAGACAATAGAAGGCGATGGTGCAACAGCTCTCAGCTTACTGAAGTGCAAGATTAGCCAAACCACCATCTGCTCAGCAAAGTGCAACAGCTCAAGTTCCTCCACAAAACCTTCCCGTAATGCTTCAGTTGGAACCTGAAAGGAACATCTCTGCAATTTGTTCACCTTGTTCCTTCAGACCTCAGGTCTCTGCTGAAATGAAGCAGCTTGCTAATTAGTATCACCCGTGATGGTGTCTTTGAAATATAGATATCTCTCCAAAGACAACTGGATTGTGACCTCCAATAATATTTCTCATAGGTCACTACACTGCTATCAGATGGTTACAACATTCAGCTGTTACTAACCTTGCCTGAAGCAAAACTAACCAGAGATGAAAATGCTTTGTCTTCTGTGTTAAGGAATTCATTTTGAAAAGAAAGAATAGTAAGTCCCAGACACCTGAACCTGCAAACATCTGAGAGAAAAGGCTTGCAAGTTGCAAAAGAGTCTCTTTGAATAACATTTTAAACACATTTGCTAACCTCTGTGTTTCTTAAACATTGCAAGTGAATTCTAACTTTAACATTTAAACTTACAGTACTTGAACAAAAATTACATTCATTAGCTATCATTTTTCATTGATTGTTTATATGCAATTATTCAACTGAGGTTTTCTCAGAATATTTTGGAAGTGAGGCTCATGAAATCTTTGATATGGTGTACTTGGATACCTGACACACCAGAACTGCTCATTCATCCAAATACATTTAAGCTTTTCAGACCGTGTGTCTTGCAACATGCATAAAATACATAAGTAAAGAAATCTACAAAACAGCTCACTATTAATCATGTCATAGATTAGAAAGGCAGAGAAGACACAACATGTAATATAGAGCCTATTGATAATATTCTGTAACCTGTAGGCTTCAGGTAAAATGTCAAATGAAAAATGAAATTCATGATATTTATTGTATCCCATATGCATCAGGAGATGCACATTATTGAAATAAATTCAAATAGGAATAAAATTCACTTGTGACTACCATAAAAATTAGCCATGACTGCTTCAAACCCATGTAAACATACCACATGCCAATATATTTATATTCACAAACACATGGCCAAGTGTAAAAAAACCCCAGTAAAATAAATCAGCAGGTAGTCAATACATTCCCTTCCATTTGTCCTTTCTGTCAACTGTACACTAACAAATATGCCGAGCAAAAGAATAACGTAGAAAAAAACCCTCCACACCATAAAGAAGGAAAAGTAGGCAGGTTTTATTCTCCCAAATGGAGAGAAACTCATGCTTTATGTTCAGCAGAGACAAGTGAGGTTGCATAAAATGCTCCTCACTTGTCCCCTGCCAGCAAAGGACATATGCAATGTGACAGTACAGTAGCTTTGCCAATGCACTCTTCTGAGGTGTGTTGAAGATGGAAGCTGTCTCGCTGACATGTAGCTACAGTGCAGATCTTAACAGAGTCAGAGGCACAACAGTAAGAACTGCACTGCTGTCCTGGCACTGCCGTAGGGGGCAGTTGTACACCCGTGGTTACCACTCAATAAGGCAACTGAATTTCATGCATAAGGTACATCTTCCAGAAGCCCAAGGTACAAGTCTTTGAGTCTGAAGTCCACAGTGTGCATCTCTGAGGAAATGAAGGTCACTTACTGGCGTTATTAGATTCTGTTCATATCAAAATACCAACAGAAGTCTCAACAAAATGTTTTCTCTGCATGGTTTTTCTTGTATTAGATCTCAAATATTGGATCTGTAACAACCAGTATTCTATAAGTCACCTTATTGAGGAAAAAAAAAAAGGTCTAAATCAATTAGTAACAGTTCTTAGCTTTATATTTGATTAATTTCTTACTATAAAGAAGTGATTCTTAAGGAATCTCATTAATTTAAGGAACATTAGGGAATAAAGCCATAGCCATAGCCATAGCCCCTGATGGTCATAGTGCTTAGACAAAGTAGATTTAATTCATAGTGCAATCTTTACCCGCTCCTCTTTAAACTACTCAAGGTATATAAAGACAACAGAACGTAATAGACAGAGATTTGGAGCAGAGACCACATTATCAACACAGGTCACGGAAAGAGGAAAAAGTACTTCAAAACAGATGAGCTAAATATAGATTTAATAACTTGCTTGGATTGTAATGGCCCAAGGGGTAAATTTAGGATCCTATGCCCTAGAAGCAAAGAAAAATAGCAGTTATAAGACTAGAATAAGGCACTATTTATTCCTCTGAAAAACATCACAGGGTTAAGGTCTTTTAATGGACACAGTCTGCATATTCATCTCAGAAAACAACAGAAGGTCTGTGGTAAAACTCTCTTCAAATAACAGCCAAATTGACCTGAATCAAATTTGTAATACAGCTTCTTCACTTTGAAAATGTTACCAGTTCTGAAAGAAATCACAGAATATTCTGAGTTGGAAGGGACCCACAAGGACCATCAAGTCCAACTCTCAATTGAATGGCCTGTATAGGGAACAAAACCACAACCTCGGTGCTATTAGGATCACGCCCTAACCAACTGGGCTAATCTCAGTGGCTCTTTATCAGACACTGAATTTTGTCTCTTTAGCCATAAGATTGGATTCAAATAGTGAACTAAAGGTTCTGGAATTATTTGCAATGTTAAGGTTTTGAATACCATGGCTGACCTGCTACCTCACATATTTCTTGTCAAAGTCACTGCTATATTCCTCCTCTTATATTTTTTCCCTTTTTTTTTTTTTGAAATGCAGACAGCATTATTTCCATGTCTTTTACAGGAAGAAAAAAAGATAAGGCAAATTATTTCAGATGTCTCTAAACAATATTTTAAACTGTAATTGAAGAAATATTTTACTTCAAAGCAACGTACAACATTAATGCACAGTATGGTACAACATGTAGGCCAATAAGGAACATGACACACTTATATCAACAATAATGTCAAAGATTGAAACCCAAAATATGACATTATAAAAATCCTGATCCTCGTAATAAACTTGGAGAGCTGGTCTTCTTTGGCATATAATATCCACAGGTAAAAACCACAACTGAAAATCATTCACATATGTATTTATTGAGAAGCAAATGTTTCTATCCCTTACCAATATGGGAACACTATCCCATAAAAATGAAACATAACTGTCTCAATCCTGTCTCTACAATAGAGGAAATGAGCAAGTAGGAGTGACAGAAGAATGACGCAAACTGCTGCTGGAGGGAAAAATTTTCTATGCTGTACTTTTACATCAGAAAAAAAAATACACTGAAAACAATGGGTTATTAAGAGCTAGTGAGAAGCTTAGGAGGCCCAAAGAAGTAATCCACCAAAACCAGGTTAACATACTGTTATTCCTAATGACATGTGGCCATTAATTCTTTTTTGTCTGAAGGAGAAGAGAGCAGCCCACTGAATTTCCAACAGGACTTCCTACAGTACATTCATTTTTTTTCCCTCCAAGTGCTGACTTTCCCCACTACTCTTCTGCCTATGGAATCTAATGTGATCACAGTCTGAACTGATTTGGGTGAAAAGAATTATGACAAAGGCATCACAGTTACCCTTGAAGAACAACTAGCATATCACTACTAGCAAAAGTTCTCATTACCAACTCCAGTATAAGAAAGTCTAAATAGCAGAAAAACATATAAAAGATTCCATAGTTTAAACAAAGCAAAACATTCCCTTGCTCAAGACTATGAAGTAGGGATTTACTAGATTAAAAAAAAAAAAAAAATCTGATAACCCAACAGCAAATACTTCTCATCCTGGAGAGTTCGTTCTACCTATTAAGTGACAGCAAGTCCTATATATCTTTTACACTTATCTGTATCTGCTGAAAGCTAAAAATAATGGTGCCTTTAGGAATTGTACCCTACCGAGTTCGTGAAAGATGACGTGAGGCATTTCTGTTCTACACGTTTTATTTTTACACTGCTTAAAACTGCTGTTATTCCTGAGCCTGATTTATGGGTACCCTGAGGTACTCCTAACCCCTTTTGATGTTATTTCTACTGGAAACAGTTGACAAAAGCAGATCTTCCCTCGAGGATTGCACAGTTTTAGTATTTGTTTCAACTTTCAGCCATTTGCTCAACCTATTAAAGCTTCTTCAAAGACACAGAATAGCAACCCATCACCTTGAATGCTGCAGAAAAAAATAAATGCATAAAGGCTGCCAATTCACACTAAATGCTGTAGATAAGCAGAATACATTGGAAGGCATTACACTACATGGAATACTGCCTATGGATTTAGCACAGCCCTACAAGGGTATTTGGCTCTCAAGTGTTTCACTCTGGTGGTCAGAGCTGCATGAAAATATTCATACAAAATATAAACCTAAGGCAAACTAAGTGTGTCTAATGTAAACTTGAGAATAAAAACTGGCAATAGACTTCAACATTACTTCCACTTAGTGTTTTTTCTACATAGCAGAGTACACTACTGCTTCAAATAAGATTTTTATGAGCTTTGTTAGCCTTGCTAAAACCTTACCAATCCTGAGCCAAGAATCTTGGAACTTAATTGCTCTGCCTGTGGTGTACTAACTGCCAGTGATAAATGAATGGAAACAACTAGAGCTATATGTATATTGCTGCAAACAAAAATATTAAGGAAATATGCAAATAGTACCTGGTTGTCATCTTTTCCTGTTTGGTGTTTTTGTGTTTTGTAATTTTTTTCCAAAAAAAAAGGAAGAAAAATCGATTTTGAAGAACAGACACAAATTTTTCATTCTAATATAGTGAAGTTTTTACAAAGTAGTAACTAATGTACCAAATACAATTAATCCTTTTTCACATGAATACTACAGAATGTTGAAGGTAAGTTTCACAAAATACTCTTAAACTGCAGAGTGCCCTGGATGCTACTTTTCAGCCACATAAGAGTAGTAGAAAATAATTGCCAGTACAATCACCTAAATGTTTAACTGAAGTAAAAAGATTAAGGTTATTTATGTAATTTTGGAGTTATATATGAATATTACGTTGCAGAAAGGAATTAGAAACTCAAAAATCTGAATAGAGATTTTGTAAGTAGCCCAAGGTTTTACAATGACCTTTTTAGAACTGATAAATATTTTCACTGTAGGATCTCTTCCTCTTTGTAATAGTCAAAGACTTTCAACTGGTAAAAGACAAAATCAGAAACTAAAATAATTTCTTTCCCTGTTTAATTGGAAAATTATTTCATTAACCCAAAGATACATATGAAATTCTATTTTAAAAACTTGCAAGATTGATCACACAAAAAATAAAATACAACAAGGTCTTCTTGGTATCTCAGGATTTGGTACTGCCTACAAATGTCTAATATGACAGAAAATGGCATAGCAGGCTTCTATGCTTTAAAAAATCTGACTTCTGAAAGACAATCAGCATTTAACATACGGATACATTCTCAAGAATTTAGAGTTATCATAGAAAGGTGTATCAATATTTTGACATGATGAGACAAAACAAATTTCTTACATTTTGCTTCCTCTAATGTTACCCAGGAAGAGGATTTTAGACAAGTTTTTTTCCTTTTTTTTTTGGGGGGGGGGCGGGGTTTGTTGGTTGGTTTGGTTTTGGTTTTTTGTTGCTGTTTTTTGTTTAATTGAGAAAAGACCTTAAAAAAAGCAGTGAATTATCAGGAACAGATGACTTTTCCTGCAGTCTAGAAATACTTAGAGCTCTTGAGAACCCTGGTGGACACAGGTCCTAGAGATAGGTACAGTTTATCCCACAAAGGTCAGCTATTCAGCAAGTTTTACCCCTTTGTTGTACTTTGCGGAGTTCAGTCAGCTCTTCTGATGCTTCCTGAAGCCTAGACAGGAAACACTAGGGCATGAACGGCCCTTTTCCATGCCATCTTACCACCAGGATAAAAAGTATACCTTCTCTGCAGATCCAGTTTCAACAATGAGCCTTTGGGTTTCAGTTTCACGATTAACCCAAGCTGGCCATGACGAAGCACCAGGTTACACCATACTATGCAGCACATCTGTCAGGCCTTGGCATTAGTCTTGGGATCAGGGATCAGCTGTTGTCCCTCTTGTGCTTAGCAGTAGAGACACACGCTAGGGGTCTGCACTTCAGTAAGCCAAATCGCTCCTCTTGCCCAGTGAATTTTTAGAAGGGACAGGAGAACAAGTCACTTTTGAGTAGTTGAGTCTGCACACTTGCTGCAAAATGTTGACATACCAATTTGACAGAGACTAGTATTTGGTCTTCATTTAATCTGCACCTAGGAGCCAGTTGCATAAATACACCACAAAGGATGCTTCCCAAATCTGCTCTTTCCAAAAGACACACCATAGGAATCAGTACAGAGTTCAAGAGTCCTTTCCAATTTATCCCTTCTGACCAACAACTACCACCGCACCATTCTCTTTACATTTTCATATAAAATATTTCCTAATCAGTAGATAAATGTATTTCAGGTAATTTTTCACTGCAGTGGTAGTTGTCTTTTTCAGACAATTGGTTTTTAATCCATGCTTTTGCAAGTAATGCGTATTCTTGAATGTATGTGCCCAAATGCCATATGCAAAGATAGATTACAGTATTTAAAACTACAATAAACACAAACATGAGAACAGATGCATTTTACTCTGATTTATAGAGGAAACATCTAGAAGCTAATTTCTGCAGGAACAGTCTGTTCCCCTCAAAAATCGAGCTCTTTCCCTGGCTCTTGAATACATATTAGCAGAAAGCATCTACACATTTATGCCACTATCTTGAGCACTTGAGGATTTAGTTAGAGCTTAAGCAGTCAGATTTTCACTTGCAACACGACCAAGGTATATATAAAAAAAAGAACTGTAATCATACCAGCAAAACAAATAACACACCTGAAAATATGGACCATTTTTCACCATGCTACTGGGCAAAAAAAAAAATCTTTAGAAAGAAAAAAAGGCTCTTTGGAAGTGGTAAGTACTGTGAAACACTGAGACTGTGCGTATCTGACAAGTTTTGTAGCACTTACCTAATATCTGTGCATGTTATACATGTGATACCGCGACTGTTTGTTGTAATGAGGTTCAAAGCCACAGATGTTTCACTGTCAGTGGTTGGGTGTGCTCCACATTTAAAGTAAAACTCCTGAAATATTGAAGGAGAGATAAAGAGAAGATTACATACCTGCTGCTCATGTCCTTTCTTTATCTTTGGGTAACTGACATTTGAGAGAACAGACAAATCACCACTGCCAACAGCTAAGGAGGACAATCATTAGGAAAGGTTTACAAGGGATCCCTTGTGAAAATACCAGTCTAGGTGTGTATCTTGTTCAGTGCTGTTCCTGGCAAAGAAGATATAAGTGTGACACATTCTGTGATTTTCTGGATTTATAGAAAAAAATTACTTCATCTAGGCTTCCTCTAAGTGCAGTCAGACGCAAAATACTAACCATTTTCAATATGCATTAATATTTCCACTATTTGTTTTTTTGTTACAGATAGTACCATTTTCTGAACTCTAGAACACAGAGTTTTAGCTCTAAATTAGTAAAGTCTGGCCTTGATTTTGTCATATTGGAAATCTCTAAGGTACAGTTTTACTGTCATAATAAAGGGAAGCTCCAGCTCTCTTGAAACCCATATTACATTTTCAATTATATGGTGTTTGAATCAAGTTGCTTTAGCCTCTTAGACTGCCTTTATTAGTGTAACACTTGTCACACAACTGTGTGTTTTGTTCTCTTTGCCACTGCACTCCAAGAAAGGCCATATGAACCACACTGTTCTCTGATAACGTTTTGTTACAAAAGATTGCTTTAAGTGTCCAAATTACTCTATGCATACGTAAATAAAAGCAGTCTGAAGACATGTTCTTTGCAATGGGAGCCACAGATTACAGTTTGCAGTTTCTTTGTTGCTATGAGATCTTTTTTTTCCAGTAACAAATTGTGGAGGTTTGTAATGAGAATATGGTATAAATGAAGTGAGAATTGAAAGTTAAGGATATAAAAACATTGGAAGAAAGGATGAAAAGACATAAAAGAAGGACCATTGTTGATGGCATCAAGATATTAAGATCAAAGATTGTTCTCAAGACACCCAGACTTGGGAAAAAAAATCCTAAGGAAACAAGGAAAAAACCCAGACAAATAAATTGCAGCTAGAGAAAAAAACCCCACAGACAGCGAATAAATCAGCAGCACTTCCTAGAGACTCACAGAGGTAGAATGGGATGAAGGAAAAAAAAAATAGTTACTATCAACATCTTTAGGATGAAAAAGTCACATCTGAACCTCAGCATTAGGATCAATTCAAAAGCCATGAAAAAGACATGCTAGGTGTTTTCTAGTGTCACTCCAAGTTCCTAGCCAGACTTTGAGGACACATATTCTAGAACTTGCTAATATATGAATTAAAGAGAATGTGTGGATGAACAAGAACAAAAAAAAAATCAGTTTTGTTTAATTAAAAATCCCCTTTTCCTCTCTGTAACTTTGTACGTAGATTTACTGCAATACTGTACTAAATGCAGTCCAAACTCTCCTACTTTCTCAATGCCTACAGCCTTGCAGTATGGTGGTTTTCATCTGCAAAACAGCTGTCATTTACTGTTTTGGGTTCTTTAACCCAGTGGTGATCAGTTAGCTGTATTGTGTATTTCTATATAAGACAAATGCAGTACTATGCACTACTGCGCCACTCTAAGGTGGAATCTGGTAACTGAGATATGAGAAGTATTAATGCAACCTTCCTCCTAGGTTAGCCACTCACACTTCTCACTTCTCAGAAGAGCTGATATATGCAATAGATTCAACAAAAAATATTCATACCCCGCTATAAGTAAAGGACACAGTGTCTGAAGCATGTGTTAGTAGCAGTTTTAGAGAACTGTGGCAAGAGTACAGTTTAAAGGAAAGCCTGTTTTTTAAAGTGATTGTTCACAACACTTTTGAAGTAGTAATGTACATGTTTATATACAGCTAAATTATCTTTCTGTCCTGTTTCATAATATCAGGAAGCAGTTCCAAGCAAGAAAATATGCTTAAAGTCATCCTTTAACAAGACTTCAGACTTTCCAAGTTTTTGCCTTTATTCAAGACCCAGATATAGATACAGCTTTTAAATATCAGCTTAACTTGAAGTATTTCTGTTTCCAGCGAGTCGATGGAAACACACACTTATGTGGAATACTTTAAAATCATACACAATCTGTAACTTCCATTTATTTTCAACCTTTAAAAATCTATCCATTGATCTTTATATTATTTGCTAATGGGTTTTGAAGCTTGGGTTTCTTTGCCCTTTAATTTGAGTTTACTTTTGTTTGATTAAATGTTAAGGGTTTATTTCAGTGCAGAAGAAGATATATATTTCTTTGCTTCAGTACATCTTCTTCACATAGCTAAAAGATTATTGACAGCTCACAATTCCAGAACAGCAGGTAAATTATTGGCAAGGAAACATTAAAAAAAAAAAATTGATAAATGTACTTACCCACTATAATAAAACTTTATTTGGGTCACAAACAAAAAGTAATAAAAGTCTTAATCTCTAAACCAGTGGAAATATGTTTAGACTTCTTTTTTTACCTAAAGAGCATCTGCTTGGCAGTTCTGATTGCTTTGAGAATACCTTGCAATGGTTCTTGCTATGAAAGATGCTTAATGAAGAAAGTAAATAAAACTATAACATTCTTATTCCATGGAAAGGCAGCCAGCCAGCAAAGGAAAAATAGTCAAGGGTCTTGTGCTACAGTCCCAAAATACTTTTGTTATATCATTAGGAAAATTGCTTCTCTATATTTCTGTTTATCACCCTAAATACTGCTTTAAGGAAACTCCTCTACTAATTAAATTTATGATGTTCTTCAGCACTGCTGAATGGAGAACATTATGGAATGGGAAAACAGTGTTTAAAATAACAAAAGAAAATCTTGCTACTCTCCAAAGCAATTCATTGAAAAACTCCCTGCTTGACTAAACTGCAATTAAAGAAATAGTAAATCTTAATATTAAATACAAGCAGAACAGTGGGCTCATTAAAATTACAGAAAAAAAAATCCCTCAAGATTATGTGCCAAGTATTTGTACAGAACAATCCTGAAGATTAAAGAATAAAACAGTTATTCATAAAAAATATGTTGAGACTAGCAGTATACCCTTGCAAAATCAAAAGCTATCAAGTCACACTAAGCACAGTTCTACAAAATCAATGCAATAGTCTACATCTGGAGGTCTGAGACCTCAGTGCTGTGATGGGATTTCAGAAATACAGGCAGAGATGGGAATCTTAAAACACAATATGCTAAGTGCCTGTCGGTTCTGCAGTAGTGTAGACTTCATTTCCACATTTTTAATATTTTTTTCTGTAGTAATGCACATTCCAATTATTTGAAGGCTTTTATAAGTCATGAACCCAATTAAATTTTCACTTGCTTATAAAAGATTATGTTGCCTGGTTTTACACATTGCATAAATACACAATCCACACGTATTTGTTACATCTACCAGATTTCTCAGAGACTTAACATACTTTTTACGTCACAGCATATACCTATGAAGCTATCGTGACAGATAACCCATCAGCACAAGTTGCTTGTTCTCTGCTTCCAGCAATGAAATTACTGAAAGCAAAATATAAGAAGGAAGAGTTTAGCCACTTCTCACTCTCCAGCCTTGAATTTCACTAGGCATGTAAAAGTAGCTATTCCTTTATTTAGTCTTTAACCCAGGGTATGACAGAAAAGTAGCTATTCCTTTATTTAGTCTTTAACCCAGGGTATGACAGTATAAGAAGGGAAATTTGCTGGATTTTTTAATCCAAATCATTTATATTCCAAGGTTAATCTCTGAACAGGTGCAGAGACCTAGGAGCCAGCCAATCTAGGACTAACATTCTAATTTTGCCTCAAACTGTAGAATTCATACAAGCAGTTTTTACTTCTTAAGGTTGATATCAAAATGTCTCTAAACTTAACTTATGCCATACAAAACAGTACTTTCGTAATATTGACTTTATAACAAAAAACCCCAAAGCCTTACAGAATAACACAGAAGGAATGAGCAAAAATTCATGCAGTCTACATCTACTTCTAAAATATTTTAAAATAGCAGAACTAATGTGATTTCTTCTTTTTACACATGTGTTTTTACTAACAAATAACTTTCTGATGATTTGAAGTATTGCTGTTCAGCAATGAGTAAGGATGTCAAGAAATTACTGCAAAAGCCGACACAAAATTTAGTGCTTTTCTTAGTTCTAAAAGTGAGTAGTTTTATGGTACCTTCTACTGCAGTTAATACCTTTAGATCATTTTCTTGCCTAAAGGCATAGGTCCCATGAAATTGTGAACATTCTACTTAACACTATAAATGTCTTCCTTTTGGCAGTGTATCTGATAGATTGTTATTCAGAGAAGGGAGCAGGCATCACTCTTACATACTCTGTCATATTCTTCTCTCCTGTTATCGCTTTTTTGTCACACAACATCATAAAAAGTGCACGAGGGAAGAAAAGGTTCAAAGATACATGGTCAGTGCTAGCTACCTTTATGAAACTCAAGCAGAAAATGCTCAAATTTATCAAAAAACCCCAATATTCTTTGATATTTTACTAAAAGTAAATCTCTGTAAACTCTGTCTTTTCAAACAAAACAGGGGTTTACATACCCCTAACTGCTGATAAGTGAACTGTTATCTATATGGTCAAGTAACCAACATAAGTAAGACCAAAGCCATACACAAAGCATCAGGGGGAAGGCTGTCTAAAAAAGGCCTAGAAGAAACTTTACCCTTTTGATACATGTTCTCAAGTTCAGTTTACTGCTCTGTCAGAAGAAACCCATTACCCTTTGCTAAGTATCACCAAGACAGCCTGCACCTTGGCTGATGTACAACATGTACACAAAAATACAGGTTCCTACCCTTGCTTCTCATTCCATGCCCTGTAAGTTGGCTAAAAAAAACCCAAGGAAGTTCAGCCATATCTCTTATTCCTGTTTCTTAATAAGCTACAAAAGAAAGTGAGAGCTTTATTGTATTTTTCCCCTCAATTACCCACACATATTTATTTAGGATTGATAGGCAAAGGCATTTATGAATATGTTTTATAGCCATTGAATGTGTCATTTTAATTTTTCAAATTATCAGTCAACTTAAATCTCATTTCAATTATATCATCATAATTATCCCCATGAAAGAGAGAAAACTTCAACACCATTGTGGGACACCCCTGTGAGATGCTTCATTTACTTTTAAAACTGAAAAATTTAGTACATACTCAGTCGATCTTGGGACAGATTGAATTCTTCTGGGATGTTTGAGAAAGACTGGGTTTAACTCTGGGCAGAGACATTTTCAGGTTCCCACATCCCAGAACCACAGGCAGTGGCTTTCCAGGCCATAGAAATATCTCAGAGATTAAAACAAACAAATAAACCTAAAGCATCATTGCTCACATGTGCAACAGGCACTGCTTTTAAAGTCAAATAAACAAAAAGTTAGAAAAGCTATTTGAATCACACTGGATAACTAGTATGAGGAAGGTTGTACAGTTAAAGAACAATTAAAGATTTAAGTACTAAATTATTTTGTGACAGACTCATAAATGCATTACATACACAAGTCTGCTCCACTTTCTTCTATTAGCTAACAGTATTTTGACTAGCTCTGGTTACTGAAAGATATCTTGTTCAAAACAGTGGCAGTTCCCCTACGCTCCTCTGTACCTCACCAGATACTACCAAGAACATTGGATCAGGCACTGAGCATGGCAAGCATCACCTAGTACCATTCATTTATTAGTGAATGTTGCTCGGCACAGTTTGGCTTTACTAAGCAAACACTGAGACCTAAACAGCTGTTAAGATCAAAGGGAGAAAATTATTAACCAAAAATCAAATTTTGGCAATAGAGTGGGATTTATGGTAAAAAAATGCATAAAGAAAACAAAACTATTCCTATAGCTACCTACATTTCAGACAAGCAAATTCTACTGTCTCCTTTATGTTTGGAATTCATCTGGAACTGTTATTGCAATACTTGTAGATGAGAAGCTAACCGTAGGCTCTGCTCCTGTCATCAGCACTATTTTCTTTTGAGATACTCTCCATTCAAGAATATTTTTCTCCTACTTGAGATTCAAATAAAAATCAAACCTCTTCTCTGAGGATTTCCTGTGATTCTTAAACTTGATGCTTGGTCACTATTCCAGAGGGCAACTGACTTCCCTAAACTGAAAAATGCAGCTTGCTCTGGGCACAGCTAAATGGATCACCTCCTAGGCAAACAACAGGTAAATACAACTCTCATGGACTGCCGCAGTGGTTAGGGACAAACAAACAGTTTACCCATTTTGAGAGAAAGGATTTATACATAGTATTAAATCAGCATTCAAGCTGCACCATGTAGATCCTTAAGTCTGTTTCAATGTTAAAGACATTCATGAATTGATCACTACAAACAGTATAATAATGCATGTGATTCATTGCTAATTCTCTATTAACATTTAGCAGATCAATAATCAGGCTTATTGAGTGACAGTGGATTTGAAGCTCCTCAGCATAGATTTTAGGAATACTCCGATGCAAATATTAAATATGTTGCTTACTTTAATCATTCACATACCAAAACTAAAACAAATCTCTAAAAAGCATAATCACTACACTCAGACAACAATTTTTTGCCTTAAAATATAAATCTTAGAGTACTTTTTCTTCTTTGATAGAGAAGGTCCTGTGAAAAATTCAACACCTGATCTCAGACCTATGCACACAGAATGGAATCAGAGTAATCAGCAAGAACAAAAAGACAAGCATGCCGCCAATAACAGCATACTTTTACATTTATACACAAATTTCCCCATTCCTTCCAGTTTCAGATTCACAGAATCTCTGTTGTTGAACATGTCAGAGATGGCAGTTCATGGACACTGTCAAATGTGTGACCTTTCAAAGATGGGATGCAAGGAGAAAAACTGATATTCCAAGAGACATCAAATATTATATGATAAGCCTTGCTAGTATACTGTTGATAACTCAGGTGACCTCAAAGATAAGTTGAAGCATCTTCTGATGTGAAGAAAAACAATAAATTGCTGATATATTAAATTTAAATGTCTGTAAGTAGTATATACTTATTTAATTTGGCAAGAGACAAAAGCAGTATAAAAATGTAGAAGAAATCTGAGCATCTCTTTAATATCTGCTTGCTGATTGAACCCCTTTGCCCTTCTCAAAATGCCTCTGGCTAAGATCTGTTATTCTTAATTAAAGCTCTTTAGCATGAGTATCTTTTGTCAACTCTTTGCTTGGTCTTGGTGAATACCTCAACTTTGACCTATGTGAAGGATTGTGGGAGTGAACTTTTAAAATTATTATTACATTTTTGAGACAAGTGGCATTCATGGGTAGAAATGCTATCCTCCCACATTTTTCCAAACTTTTTCTTTTCAACAATAACCCTTGCAATCTAAATGTGTCCAAGTGACTAAAAGACACGTATTTCAGAGAGAGAAGCGTCAATACCTCTTTATAATATCTCCTTTTAATTCTTGATTGACTTTAATTAAGTTCATGTAAGAAAAGCATAAAAAACACACAGTTCCACTTTCAGAATTAAACATATTCTCCATGCCTTTTATTCAGTTGAGAATATAAAAAACAATTTATTGCATAACAATTATTTGAACAGACAGCCTTTGCTATGGAAAGAATTTTGGGTGTAGCAGTATTATAGGACAGCAAATGTATATGCTATTCATAAATCTTTACAAGACCTAGCATTTTAGTCCTAACCAAGTCACTTAAAGCTGAAGTTTAGGCATATAAAAACTCATCATAAATTATTTTCATGGGACATTTGCAAGGGATAGAAAATAATAACAGACTCTATTGTTATCATCCCCAGATTGCTCTTTTATCCACATTCTTAAAAAAAAAAAACCCAAAAAAATCAAGCTGACTTTTTTTTTTAAATTTATTCATTCCTCTTGCCAAAAAAACCCCCATTTCTAACTTTCATTTTCCAGATTTTACTGGAAGAACAAATATATTGTTCAAAAATTCATAACAGGACACCTATAGTACCATTCAGTTTTATTAAGACATCTAATGTGATATAACCAAAATAATTGATGATTGAAAAGAAAGCTTGCATATCTATTGTCCACACTAAAAAAACCCTAAACAAACCAGTTATTACTTTTCAGTTATTGATTAAAATCTACACAGAGGAGAAGGTTATATTTAAGATTCAAATAAATGGCATGATGCGTTATTAATTACACAATTTAATAGTGACATCTGGCCTCAGAATACAATGTGAATTTATAGGTTTGTAAGACTTTTCTGTACAAGGAAAGCAAAAAGAAATGTACCTATCATGCAATTTTCTTTTCCTGTCTACTAAAAGTGACATGATGAAAAAATAGAACACAAGTGCCTTGGGAATCCCTCAGCTGCTGCTGCCCACACAATAGTACTTCAACCACCCAGGAAAGTTCTCTGTGTGAAAGTGACTTTTCACATTTTTAACAGCAACATTACTCATTTGCTTTGCTCATCTAAAGGCAACCACACAACATAATGTTTCATTTCTCCGCAAGTGGTGACTCGAGCTCAAACAACCCTGTCACTAATTCTGCTCTCATTCCTTTGAGTAGCAATATTTCCATGACACAAACACAGAACAATCATCATGACCCTTTTTCTCAAAGTACAGACAAAGAAATGAAGGCTGTAAGGCATCATGTCTCCTTGTAAAATGGATCTTTGCCTGGAATGTTACCTTGCAGTGGTATCAAAGGCCTGTGGACGTTTATCCAGTCCTCAGAAAAGCATAACTAACAGGTCACAGGTACTGTAATGCCTGTGGCATGTAAAAATACAGTAAGGTACTTAAAGTAGATAACTTTTCATTGAGAACAGCTAGGGTTTTATATAAAATAATGTAAAAACTTTACACATTCTTTTCCTGAAAGAATGCAAACTCTCTCCTCCCTTCTCCTAACTTTTTTTCATCCGCATACCTATCCAATGCAATCTCTGATCAACATTAACTTCTGGGCTGAACCAAGACTGCTGTGTCAGGATAGTTAAATTACCTAGTCCAGCCCCCAGAGCCCAACCCAAATCGTTCTGTTGAAATTGTTCATCAGCATGTATGAAACAGATTATTTTGGAAAAATTCCTTTGAATTACTTGAGCCACAGAAGAAGTCTCAGTTTCAGAGTAGCTACTTGCAATGTATTATAATCATCATATCCTGAACACTAGTGCTGCTTTCTAGGACTTAAACTTTCCAATCAGCCTCCTTGAAAGTAGAATCCAACTGTCTAAATTTCTTATCAAGTGTTTCCTGTGAAGAATAAGCCCTTTACTTTGAGCTTAATTTCCTCTGGCAATGAGATTTGAATTTTTATATGAACAAAAGCCATGAAAAGGGCTCAAGGAAGGAAGAAACTAGAATACTACATGATAGCAGGTCCTCAGGCTGTGTTTCTTATGGCACAAAAAGTTGCTTGCAGTTACAGGTTTGAGTGATTTATCTTCCAACCATGTTAGCAAGCTCTTAGGGTAAAGACAGTGTTCAAGAATGCAAAATAACTACAGAAAAAATCTAAAATGTACAGGAAATGAGACTCCTATCCTTGAGCTATAAATATTGCACAGGTGACATTAGAAGGTCAGGTCTCTCAAAGAATGTTATCTTGAGTTTCAGAGAAAAGGCCACAGAATTAACAAATCACAACACCTAAGTAAACTACATAATTTCTTTAATCGACTATTACTTTTTCTTGAGTATCCTATATGACAGGAGCTATTTCATAGTCTAGTCTTTTAATACTGACGTGTTTCTACAATACATGCCATCCATCTGATTTCCACCCATCTGATCCTATCACAACTGAAAAATTTAAGTTTTTTCCATCCCTTGATTTTGAAGGAACTGGGCAGGTTCAAAGCTTAGAAAAAGGGTATTTTTAACCCAATAGCCATTTTTAAAAAATGACTGTTATTTTTGAGTTTAGGTTTTCAGCCTTTAACTAATAGCACCTACATCCTAGAGCCTCACATCCATCCATTAACCATATAGATGATCTACAAGTCTGTAACACAGCTGAAAGACAGTACTGACACCTTCCATTTAGCACTATGGCTGCCTCAGGGGGAGCATCAGTATTTATGTGATGACACTGGGCAGACAGAATTAGGCTGTAATACTACAGGAGTGGCTCTTTGCTTCACCTCTGTGTCTTCAGATGTGAAAAATTGGATAGTTTGTTCTGTCATCTTTCCAATGCCTGCCATAGATCAGGATATGAATGAGAACAAACCAGTCAAAACTTCCCAGCTACAACAGAAACAGTGAGAGGAGGAAAGGGAGGAAATGTTATTCTCTCCCTCTGTACAAGGTATGCTTGCCTTCTTGGAAGATTCAAAAATGTTTGGCACCTCCTGAATATTCTTTGAATAGACAATGGATTGTTGTTTTTTTAGTTTTATTTGCCATCCAGGAACTTGTTGCTTTTCTTTTGAAGCATATTCTTTGTCATGACAACACATTCTCTTAGCACAGCTACAGCTACACTGTCCTTAAGTCTTAATAGAGTTCTGCTGAATTATTGGGGTTTATGCTCCTAATATCCTCTTTTCAACAAAAATACTAAAGAGCTGATCTTGTGTCCTACCAACAGATGCAACATGTAACCCACAAAGAACAAGAAACATTAAATCCTAATGTTTGAGAAAATTATGAAAGTTTTTCCAGTAATTATTTTTTCAGATTTGTCCAGTTGCCAGAGTTGATAGGGTTGGGAGTAATTTTGGTAAATTTAGGGTTTTTTCCTTTCCCCTGGATTCCTGGTTTAAACCTTTTCTTCTTCATGGACTGAGCAGCCAGATGGAATATTTGTGCTATAGCACACTGAGACTTTCTTAAAGCAAAAAAGCAGCCAAAATACCCTGCATGATAGCATGTGAGTATATTTAGCATCATTGCAGAAAAAGAAGCAATGATGTTAAATATATTCACATGAATACACTAATGCTAATAGTTGATTCATATTGCCATCATCCAAGAGGGGGAGAGGACTACACATATGTTTACGTAATTTTATTGGTTTCAGCTAAGTAAAATCTGTGTAGAACTCCTTACACTAAAAGTATTACAACTATTTCTTTCACCTGTGTGCAATGAGATAAAGACATTTTATTAGCAAGATAAGTGTTTTAAGACAGTGCTTTAAACACCAAAATTTGAACTATAATGTCTAGCAGAAACGCCTCACAAACCTATTAAAACTTTCAACATATAAATGCATGATTTGTTACTTCAGACTTATGAAATACAAATATATGTCCAGTGTTTTGCATGATTCACACATTAAAAAACCCAAACGTATGCAGCATTGCTATGGAATCGAATACATGCTATCTAATAAAATGGCACTATAGACTAAACTCTTGCAAAAGCTTTCCCTGGAAGTTCTTACAGATTATTAGATGCCCTTGAAAGTTACAGAGGGCTTCAGGAATTGAAGTGGGTAGAAGGGACAAATAAACAAAAACCCCACCAAACCCCACTCTTCTCTGTGGCTAATCTTGTACTGCAAAATCTCTAAAGTCTGCAGCAAACTGACTGTTTTCTGGCATCTAGTTTTATGCTGTCTGTTGTCCTTTTTTCAGATATGTTTTCTATATGTAATATAGACAGATGAGCTAGATGCAATATATATGCAAGATGAGCTAGAAAACATAAGTCATCATGGGAAATTCATTAGCTCCTTTATAATCTTGTTGGGAAAAAAAATAAATCTATGTTTGCATACCCTTACCTGTAGTTTATAGCATAAGAAATCTGAAAAACGCAGTAAATAAGTTAAACAAGAATTTAACACAAAAAACATATTTCATGTATATACCAGTACAGAAGAAGCCAACATTTCTCAGTAGATGACAGCACAGTGTCAGATTTGCAAAAGGTATTTTCTATTATTAAAGCCAGAAAGACGTGGACATTCTTCCTTTAAGACAATTTAATGCATAAATATATTGTCTGGTGTAGATGGCTGTTTGCATAACTTTGGTATAATGCTGATGCTGCCTTGATAGACTGTTTTCACTAACATGACAATTTGCTTTTTCTAACAAACCTTTGTCTATTTACATCATCTTCACTGTAAAAACAACCATAAAAATACTGTATTTTTTCCTAAGTTAAAAAATTCAGAAGATAATAAGGCTACATCTACACTAGCAAACAGTTTATTGTTGAAGACTGGCCAAGAGCATTCCAGGGTGACTGAACACAGTCATCCATATAGTTGCAGGGTTAGCAAGGTCCCTGATATGTTTTAGATGGTGTCAATTAGCATCTTGCAGAGGCAGAGTTAAGGAGCAGGCACATCCAGGCACAGTCTGTGGCTTTCATCCCTGTTTTGGGAACTGAGAAAACTTACTAACTATAGATAAGCTATGGCCTTCAGGCATGAGGAATTTTCCAGGCAACATTTGACCTTGTGGTCCTCCTAGGAACACTAAATGGGGCATGGTTTACATCTCTCTCTGCTTCTGGAAACATTATCTTCCTAACTGCTGCTAATTCCCAGTCCAATTTCCTCTAGTCTTCTGACCAGCCAGGCAACTGACAACAGGACTCTTTTACCCTTCTCCCCTGCAAAACACTTTCTGCTCCACAATTTTTCTAAGTAGGTTTCTACCTGTAGAAATAGCATGTAAACATATACTAAGTCAAAAGAATTTACTTAAATAGAAATTCATGTCCTCACTCTGATAAAATAGTAATTTTGTTTGAAAATGTGACTAAAAATGGGTTTGCACAATAGCAAAATCTTTAAAAGGGAACATGAACAGTTCTTGAATGAACTCCACAAACATAGTTTTGACAATTTCCACAAACATAGTTTTGACAATTAAAAAAATATTTTTATTGTAGGATCTAGCTTACAAGCTAAAACGGACAAAGTTTAAACTTGAAAATTAACTCAAAAATCTATTTAATAAAAAAAATAAAGAAAAAACACCACAACTTTTAAATGTGGTTATTACTAAACAATTTTATTTCAGTTTTATGTAAGGAAAAGGGATCATTTGAAGGATACAGATGGACGACCAAAATCATTGCCTTGTAACGAGATACCAGAAAATTAAAAAAAGACACATTATCACAGACATTAAAGAAAACCAATTGCCTAGATGTGTTGTCTTATTCACGGAATGTCAAACACACCATGCTGAGTCCCCAGTGCTGTGAACACACAGGTCCTTGTGGCTATGGAGTGCACTACAGTGATGTGACAGCATTCATGGAAAGTGCCATGAACTCACGCTGTCCAGAGCACCAGCAACACTGACAAAACAACTGGTGCAAATTCAGGCTGACCCTGACTTACAGATTTGTGGAGGCAGAGCCAGACACAGAAATACTGATCGGTTTCACTCCACTTCCTGGGTAGCATGTAGAGCTTGCAGAGGTAACTGTGCCAACAATGTGAATTTGATTCATCCAAACATAACAAGTCTATTATAGCATTTAGTATGACATCTCTTCTCAGAGTCCAAAGTTCTCCCATAGATGGCATAAGCAATTAATCAGCTACCATTCGCTGAACACTGCCATGTGCTTACTACTGCCTTCGCAGTTTCCTGACTGTTATTCCTTCTGTACTGACATTATCTCATTCAATAGCAGCAAGCTCTCCACTTGAAAACAAACCTTCGTTTTGCAGCCTATATATTCATGAAGATGTAGTACATAGGTAGGAAGACCCTGGATAAGTACATTGCATAAAGTAATCTCTTCTGGGTAATTAGTAGTCAAAATGAGAATTACAATTGTCTGTAAAATACACACTTCATTTAAATGTTCAGGCCTGTACACTATAAAAAATGCGTCCTTTCAATTTCAGAGAGAAGTTACAGCTGCATATCAGATGTGGTTTTGCCTTGCCTGTTTCACGTGCTTAGAGCTTTAACTTCTCATTCAACCACTATCATGCTATGACCCGGTCTTGAGGAAACAAATCTCATCACTTCTAAAACAGGGCCTACCATAGAAAAGATGGTTCAGCCCTCAATATGACAAGTAGCTGTCCAGTCACTTTTTTCTGATCTAAAATAGGGAATGCCCCAGCAATATCTTGGAAAACACACTCATTGATTAAGTAGAAAACCAGTATTTCTCTCTTTCCTGAGCACACAGAGCTCTTTACTTAGCTTCTAGGAGTGGGTATGCAACTGCCTTCCTACAGACACGAATACCTAGCTCATGTGCTCAATATTTTATCCAGCCTGACATGCAAAACGCTTAATTATGGCAGAACTCAGAGACTGGAACACAGGACAGTACAGCCCAGGGACAATACTCATTACACTCAAGACTACCAGCTGCAAAAGAAACTAAGTCCAAAAGAAGATCCCCTGCGTGCTGCTCCCATTGGTCATTCTGGTATACTTAAGACATAAAGCACAGAAGCCACAACTACTCTCAGTTGCAAGCCCAAGAGTGCCAGTGGTGCACTTTAGCAGTAACTTAATAGGTAAAGCACCTTTTTCTCCACAGACTGTATGAAACAAGCAGCAAATGTTTCACCTAGATCAAATCACCATACTCAATAGAAATTAATTCCAGAGAAGCAGACACTCTAAACTACCTTCACTCAGATTCCTGTTCTTGACTGTTATCATGAACAAGATGTGGGCTGCGCCTTTAACTTGTTGGAAGCTGAGAGACCAATAACATTGACACTGTTAAGTGCAATTTTTCCAATGGGTGTTTCACTTGCTCTTGAAGAACATAAGAAGAGAGAACAGAAATTCAAGGATAGTAAAATATCACAGATATAAGATGATAATAATTTCATGAAATGGAAAGATAGTTCCAGCTGTATAATTCTCATACATCTATGCACCTGAACCAGGCTGTAACTCAGATTCTGGACAGGCACCCTACCCAACATCATGGTCTGAAACAGGACAGGCAGCAAGTCCATCCTAATGCTGCAAAAACCAATATGAGCTTCTCTAGAAGAAAAAAAATAAACAAAAAATGAATACAGAACCATAAATCTTTTCGCTACAGGATGCCTCCTCCTAGGTAACCCACTGTGTTTATTCTGAGCCTCTCCCAATCAAAGGAATTTTCTCAAAACCAAAACGAGAAACAGGACTTCAAGGTGTCCCCTACCCTAGGGGGTTGGGGACTAGTTCCATCTCCCTGGCAGGGAGTTGGAACTAGACAATTTTTAAGGTCCCTTCCAATCCAAATAATTCTATTATTCATTCTAAGTATGTTCCAAGATAATAGTTAAAAAGATTCAAAATTAGCTCAGTATCTGATACATATGACTTTTTATAATCTCTAAAATAAAAAAAAAAAGAAGAAAAAGTGTTACTTTAAATATAGTGGCAAGTATTGCGCTAATGCATATGGGTTATTTGCTTTTTAAGATGTTCTGACCTTCTAATTTTTACCACTTTCATCTGTGGATGCTTTTTGGGGGTAGTTGGTTAAAGGGTTTTTTTGGTGGGGGGTGGAGGGAGAGGATATTATGGACCAAATGTTTTCCGTCATGGTTCTTCTCTTGTTTATATACTTCGCATATTTATTCCTATATATTTTCAAGGAATATTTATGGCTTTTACTGTTACTTATAAAACCAAGTAGTGTAATTCAAGTTTTAAATTTAACCTATTAGGTCAGGTTTCTCTGAACTAAAAAAAAAAAAAAATCAGTTAAAAGAGATTCTCACAGAATTCCAGCAATACAAATGCTCCAACAAAACATGTAATTTACAAGAACTAAGTTATCACTACAAATCCTTATTGACAGGTTCGTGATCCGGCAAGCAATGCACTCTGGACTACCAGTATTTAAGAATAAGCTTCCAGAAATCAATCTTTTGTGGGTGCCACCTCTAACACACATAAAAGTCATAGCACCTTTAATAGATATCTCCACAGCAAATTTCACTATTTTCTCCCGTTTACAACCTCAAATTCATGTGGGCTCTACATTTCTGTTTTTAAAGAATGAGATATGCACCATTATGGCCCCTCCTAATGGCACCGCAACAGTGGTGTTTGATCAAAAGTTACTTAGTAGTTATCTCACAAGCACAAGAAGCATCTGGCTTTCCTTTAAAGCAGAAAGCTGTACAACACACTGATGAAACTCGAAGAATCCTGTGCCAGTTCTGATGTTGCAATGGTGGGCTAGCAGGAGAGTGAGACAGCTTTATGCATGAAATGAAAGATACCCACGTTTCACTAGAACACTTCCCCATTTACTGGAAGCAGTTTAACCATCTGTAGCTTTTAAGAGCAATTCATAGTCACCGTTATTTTGCCCACATACATTAAATTGCTACAGTGAAAAAACTCGAACATTTGATTTTACTGAAGTCCCAAAGAGCTGCCATGATGTACAGTACAATTGACCAGCAGATGTAATTACTATGGAATATGGTATTTCACAAATATTTCAAAGAGACCTATGACAATCCTTACTGTCAAAAATTATGGATAACACATTCTTAAAAAGTTCTTGGGTTTTTTTAACCATATGTTTCTAATCATACATTGTGCTAAAGAAAGGGAAATACACCACTTCTGGGCATCCTCCCACCAAACAGGCCAAAATATTGAGTATTTCTAATGACACTTGCAAGACCTTCACTAAAGTATTTTTATGTGTTTATACAATCAATAATTATGCATTCATATTGTTGTCCCAAATGGGGCAGATGCCTAAAGCATAGAGCATTGTTAACCTTGACAGCGTATATATGTATTTAAAGGCAGTTATACACTTTCAGTATCTTCCTGAGTTGGTCCATTATGGCAGAAAATAGAATCCAAAATACATTCATTATAAACCTTCTAGACCCAAAATAATGTAAGTTTTGCTTAAACCTGACTTCTCTGAGCTAGAAATACATATTGTATACTGAATGCAACCCCTTATGCCTTGTCCCAGACAGCTACAGTCTGAAAATCCAGGCATTTCTGACAGCAGCTATTTGATAATTACTCATCACATTAGCATGAACCATGAGAGAGAGTGCTCATAATATGTTGCGGCAGTTCCAACATGAATTACCTTGCAGTCCCTGGTGAGAGAATCTAGCAGGTAATGCTATTGACTACATTATCTCACACCACCACATCCTATGAAAAGTGCATGCTTATTTTAAATTCAGTTCTGATTTGTAAAAATGAATTAATTTCTAAAGATGCATGCACAGAAGCAGACAACACACATTCAAGAGTTTACAAACTGGTCCCAAATCAGTTACAGGCACAATTTCTTAGAAATAGTTAGACCCAAAACAGAGTGGACAATTGTTAATCAAAATCTAATATCTTCATATTTTAGAATCTTAGACCAGAACATTAAGCATGGACACTACAGGTGGGAAACAGATTTTATGGTAGCTTTTATATCTAACAGAAAGTCTCACAAAGTGTGTCAGCCTGCAAATGGACAGTTATTAAACACTCAATAACAGTACTTCCCACATGTGAATGAAGAAATTGTGTTCTTGCATTATAAATGCCACCTGACATTTGAGGAGTGACTCCTCTGTACCCATACTGTACCCTAACAAAATCACCTTCATCTGATTAGATTGCTGATAGATGATTGCAGGAACATGTCACATGCTTGAGTGGAAATCCAAGGTTTCAATCATCAGTAATGAATTTGCAACAGCTGCAGAGAGTAACATACTGTTTAAATGTCATGTGCAGTGAGCAACAAAAGACTCAGTCAAAGTGTTACTGAAATCCATTGAATTACAAAAAGCTATCCCTGAACACGTTAGACACATTGACACGGTACGGGCAAAAATAACGTGTCAAACAAGCTGCATTTGAAAGAAAATGTGGGTTAGATTTGTGAAACAAGCGACAGAGTAAACAGGATGTTAGGGTTTGGAACTGACTCTACTATGTCTTCTTGAGTTTGTTTCTCTGGTTCTAATATAATTGTGTTTCATTCATAGGTTTCAATTATTGCTTCCCAATTTCTTCAAGTCCCTGAATGCCTGCATGTTTCCTACAACTCAAAGAGACAAAATACATGAATGGTATAATGGCCTCCAAGCAATATGTGGAAATGACTTGTTGGGCAATATCCAACACGAAGAGAGTAACTATAACACTGCTCCCACTACCAGGCCTCAGACTATATAGTGGCAATAACACAAGCCAGTGGGGGTCTCACACACCTCCTTCCCACGGCATCAGAATACAACACATTGAATTTGGATTTCACCTGCCTTTTGTGTTCATGCTAGGTGTAACTAAGACTTGAAATATATCTCTGTGTGTGTGTGTGTGAATATATATATATACGTGTAAATTGAAAAATTTTACGTAGATTATGAGAAATATATTGGTCATATTTATCCTTTATATCTCAATCTGATCATAATCTACTTCCCTTAAAAAAGCTGTTCTGGTTACACACCTTTCACCACATTAAGTCATAGAGCAGTTCATCCAACCCAATATTTCGTGTTCAGTAGGAAGTTAACAGTAGATGCTTAGAATGTATGCTAAAAACAAAACAAAAATCCCACTGAGTTAAAACTTGAAATAGTATTTGCCGAAAATACGTTCCTAATCTCCAGCAATTTGTTGTTCTGAGACTTCATAAACCAGAAGGAGTCTTCACATTTAACAGTTCTCAAAGGATTTTTCTTCCATTAGTTTGTCACTTTTTGAAGACATTACAACTTCCACAATACATCATGGTAAAGAGTTCTGAAGTTTAATTATGTTATGGGCAAAGAGGAATCTCGCTGTGGTTGATCTGAACATCACAATAACAGAAAAAAACCACTGCATCAGGCTAAAATAGGATGTTATAATCATATAATATTAAGTCTTTATGACAGCCACTATAGCATGGGTACAGAATAAGTTCCTTGCTGCAATGCATCATCAGCATGCTTTTCAGGCACTTCTGGAAGTAAAATATCTTGAAAATATTAAAGGTGCATTTACATTCAGTTTTGGTTTGCAGATACCAAATCTACCTTTCAGCGCAGTCAAAGGAATTATTACAAGAGCTGTGAATGATCTAGGATCTGGTCAGCTGAACACAAGCTGTGTTCTGCTCACTTTCTGTAGCATTGGACCCTTGATACTGACAGTCTCTAGCAGGATATAAAAATGATCACTTATAAAAATTAACTGCTTTTTCAGTGAAACCGGGGGCATCCAAAATGTGAAGAAAAGCTGTTGGCTTTTTAATATACCGTTATCAGTCTTTCTGAAGCTCTCACTGATTCCTACTACAAGACAAATTTTCAACTCACCTGAAACTGCCTTTCATCAAATGATGGAGCATTTACATTATCTGAAGAATTTTCAAGAACTCTATCATTGAAGAAAATGCAAAGTTCTGTTCAAAACAACTGCTTATTTTTGAAAGGCAGTAGTGAAGGGCAATGAAAACCTAGCAGCTGAACACAATCACATAAATTGCTCATATAAGACAGAATAGAACACTGAAAGCATGCTTAATGCTCATGTTTCCAAGATAAGGTTTTCTGGAACTGAACTACAGATGCAAAAATAAAATGAGCAACAAAGGTGGTGGTACTTTTTCTTTTCTTTATGTGATGTTGTTACCAACTGAAGAACAACACCCAAAATAGCAGAGGATTAGTTTGAAAAAAAGTATTATAATCTTCACACTTGTTGTTCAATCTTTTACAAAATAATGACATTTCCACACATGTAAATAAAAATGGTGGCATTAATACAGGAATAATGAGCTAAATTTCCTGAGACAATTCAGGACAGAGCAAAAATTATTGAGTTCCTTTGCGTTTGCCAGAATGTGTATGAAAATTCCAGCTCAGAATAACTACTAGCAATTTTTAATTATTGGTGAGATGAGAAGATGGACAAATGCCTGTCTTGTCTCAGTTTTAAGAATTCCATGGTGCAAAAAACTCCCCCAAAAAACCCAACAAAAACCCAAACCAAATACAGTCAAAAGAAAAAATATAATTAATATATAATCAACTGACCTCAACCATACTTGTTATGTTTGTTAGTCATAGGTTTTGATGCAGGCACTGTCTGTGGCCCATAAAAAACCCCATCCAATACACTGAAAATATTGGGTGCACACTGATGAGGAGTGAACAAGTATTTACTTTTTTTTTTTTTTAAAGAGGATAGATCTTAATTTTAAAAGCTCTAACTTCTTTTTCCAAGATAAATAATTTAGCTTTTTGTTCCTGTATAGAATTAATTCTATTTTATAATTCAGTTTTTCACCTATCATTGATTTTTCTGAACTGAGAAGTGGAATAACAGAATTTCTTTACAAAGGAAAAATTGATCTACTCTGGAATGAGGTTACTTTGAGAATACCTGTATAAAAAAGATCTAATTATGATTTTCTAAAGAAGAATCTGAGAAGAAATGTAGAGTTGACATAATTTGGAACAAGAATGAAAAGAACTTCAAAACATTAAAAATACAATAAAATACAATAAAATACTACAGAAAGTCAACTGCTGTGTGTCTTTTTTCATAATCAAGCATTTGAAGTAAATATTTTTAATCTCTAATTGCTATTACATATATCAATTTAAAGGCCTAACCAAATAGCATAATGCAGATACAGTACTGAGCATAATACAATCACAGCACTTTTGCAGGTTTGTCTTTGTCTTCTATTCTGTTCCCCTCTTCTTTCCTCCTCAGAAAAAGAACTAGTGGTTAAAAAAAACCTACCCATATTTAGAGAGGATTTCAAAAAGAGCTTTACAGGAACACAACCATATCATGCCATCGTTTAGAGCAGCTTTGTATGAGGTAATCTAGGCAATTATCAGCCTGTAAGCTAGTCCTATACACAACACATAGCCAACATGGCACTTGATTAATAAAAAAAAGATCTGTAATTAACATCAATCAATGAGGATTTATGGTAACTAGATTCTATCAAACTAACCTGACATTTTTATGAGATTTCAAACTTAGTGGAACAACATAATAGCGATGTGGGAATTTACCTAGATTTATGTGTGGCATTTGATACGGCACTGACATTTTGATTAAGAAACTAGAACACTATGAGATCAATGTTAGAGACATTTAACTGATATGTTTCAAAATGTAATTTCCCACAGCGAATCATCAAATGTCTCTTTTTCAAGGTGACTTGCAGTGATCATCTCTCAGCCCTATGTGATTCAAAACATTTCTTAATGATCTAGATGAAGGTATAAAGTAATTACTCATAAATATTACAGATGGCCCAAAATTTGAGGGAGTGGAAACAATGAAATGTAAGAGTCACTGAAAAAGGCACATAAACAGCTCATCCAAGATCAAAAACATATTATGGCATTTTAAAACAGACAGAAATGAAATCACACCCTCAGATGTAAGGGCCATTCTGTTCAGCGAAGTAGCAACTTTAAATCACTGAGATTTTGGTAGACAATTAGCCAAACTGGAACCCTCAGGATGACAATATAGTTAAATTGTCTAATTAAAGAGCTGGATATCAACACAAGTAAGCAGAGTGTATCACTCCTGTAGTTGGCACTGCTGGCATCACTACTATAAAACTGTGCTGTATTAATATTTCATTTGGTCAATATGGATGTTTGTGAAGAGAGCAGCTTTAAAAATAAAAAAATTCTCTGAAATTGCTTGTTTGCCTTTCTTGTATCACAAAATAGAAAAGAGAACAAAACTACAACAATGGGTCTGGTCTGCTGGTTACTTAACTTGCATTTATGCTTTATTCCTTTTACTTGGCATCGCACTGGGCATAAAATAACAGTCCTTAAATGATAAAAGCAATAGTCAGAGTGTCTGGTAAATATGAAAGATATTCTCAATCTTTTATGGTATTTGAATAAACCTCTTCTCAAGAGAGTATCTCTTTGATATATGGGAAAGGATGAGTTAATGACTTTTCTCACCTCAGTCTTCACTAGTAACTTTCCAGCCACACCACCCAAGTCACAGAAGGCAAAGGCAAGGACTGGGAGAACCAAGAACTACCCACTGTGGAATATCAGGTTTGAGACCATCTAAGGAACCTGAAGTCACATAAGTCCATGGGACCTGATGAGATGCATCCGTGGGTCCTCAGATGGATGAAGTTTCTAGGCCACTATCCATCTTATTTGAGAAGTCATGGCAGTCCTGTGAAGTTCCCACTGACTGGACAAGGGGAAATATAACCCCTATTTTTAAAGAGGAAATAAGGAACTGCAGGCCAGTCAGAATCACCTCTGTACCCAGCAAGATCAGGGAGCAGATCCTCCTGGAAACTATGCTAAGACACATGGAAAATAAGAAGGTGGTTGGTGAGAGCCAGCATGGCTTCACTAAGGGAAAATTGTGCCTGACAAATGTGGTGGCCTTCTATGAAGGGGCTACAGAGGTGGTGGATGAGGGTAGAGTAACTGATGTCATCTACCTGGACCTGTGCAGAATATTTGACACTGCCCTGCACAACTTCCTTGTCTCTAGACTAGAGAGGAATGGATTTGTTGGAGTGGAGACCAGTGATGAGAGGTGTTTCCCAGGGGCTGGCATTGGGACTGGCACTGTTTAACATCTTTGTTGGCAACACGAACAGTGGGATTGAGCCCACCCTGAGCAAGTTTGCTGATGACACCAAATTGTGTGATGCTGTCGACACGCTGGAGGGAAGGGATGCCATCCAGAGGGGACAGGTCAGGCTTGAGCGGGGGAGCTACACACACCTCAAGAAGTTCAACAAGGCCAAGTGCAAGGTCCTGCACCTGGGTTTTGACAACCTCAAGTACAATCACAGGCTGGGAGGAGAATGGATTGAGAAAAGGTCTGGGGAGGACTTGGGGTGCTGGTGGACGAGAAGATGATCCACCAGTGTGTGCTCACAGCCCAGAAAGCCAACTGTACCCTGGGTTGCCTCAAAAACAGTGTGGCCAGCAGGCCAAGGGAGGTGATTCTCCCCCTCCAGTCTGCCCTCACGAGATCCCACCTGGAACACTGTGTACTGTTCTGAGGTGCCCTGCACAGAAATGACATGGACCTGTTGGAGGAGATCCAGAGCAAAGTCAGAAAGATGACTGGGGCTGGAGCACCTCTCCGATGAAAAGCTAAGAAATTTGGGTTTGTTCAGCCTGGAGAAGAGAAGGCTCTAGGGTGACCTTACAGCAGCCTTCCAGTACCTGAAGGGGGCCTACAAGAAGGCTAAAAAAGGACTTTTCACAAGGCCATGTAGTGACAGGACACTTCTAAACTGAAAGAGAGTAGATTTACATTAGATATTAGGAAGAAATTCTCGACTGAGAGGGTGGTGAGGCACTGGAACAAGTTGCCCAGAGAAGCAATGGATGCCCCATTCCTGGAAGTGTTCAAGGCCAGTTTGGATGAGCTTTAGGCAACCTGGTCTAGTAGGTGTCCCTGCCCACAGTGAGGGAGTTGGAACTAGATGAACTTTACAGTTCCTTCCAACCCAGACCATACTAGGATTCTATAAATACAGGATAAAGAACCTGTCATAATGGCTGAGAGGACTGTGATTGTTAAGCCCGGAGAAAAGAAGACTCAGGGGCAACCCTCTTGCTCTCTACAACTTCCTGAAAGGATATTGTAGCCAAGTAGGGGTCAGCCTCTTCTCCCAGGCAAGTAGCGACAGGATGAGAAGGCGTAGCCTCAAGCTGTGCCAGGGTAGATCAGGTTGGACATTGGGAAGAATTTCCTCACAGAAAGGGTTGTCAAACATTGGAACAGACTGTTGTGGCACTTAGTGCTATGGTCTAGTTGACAAGGTGGTGATTGGTCAAGGGTTGGACTTAATGATCTTAGAAGTCTTTTCCAATCTCAATGATTCTGTGATAATCTTACTTGAGAAATATTAAATTGATAAAAGGATTCTTATCTGGTATTTTAGTAGCAACCCTGCTCCATCATACTCACTGTGATTTATTTTTTTTTTAATGGCATGTATTATCTAGACCACTCTCTAAAGCATAAGGCAAGCTAACATGGATATCAAGGAAATAAATTAAAAATGCAAAGTCAGGATGCTTATTGGTATTAAGAAATATCCCAGAATCTTAAAAATTATTCATGACAATATTATGACATTGAAAATATTATAATGACTACAAGCATATAGTTCCTTTCACAATAATAATTGTACACAAAGTACAATGAATAAATAATATAGCAATGTATCAGAGCCTTGCTATTGTGAGATGATAGTTCTTTACTATTTTTGTATTTTGATAACATCATTAAATTTACTACTTTGCTCATGATCCTCTGCTACAGAATTTATTTCTCATGTCAACTGAATCTGAGGTCTGTGCTAATCAAAGCAAAATGAGATGAAAAATGAAACAATTCATCTGAATAGTGATGTTTGAAAAGAATAGCTTTGAATGCTTGAAAGAAAAACATCATTTGGTAAGCTGCATATTTAAAGCATACAAGCTGAACACTATTCCCTTGATTTTTTTAGTCCAACCTATTTTAGATGAGCACAGATCCCCTGTGGAACAGACTGACCATGAAAAGATCACAAAATATTGCTGTCCTCAGTGCTAAACCTAATAACAGTAAACAAGCAGGGAAGGAAAAAATATGAGAAATGTTCAAAAATTTAAATATAATAAAAAATAAAATGCAAGATTCAAAATCACACAGGAAGAATGGGAAAAATAATAGAAAAATCTACATAATTAAAAAACCAAACATACTTCCTCTTGCAAACTTTTTGCACTCAAATATACCCTACAACAGTGAGACTACTGTATAGTGGAATCTGACTACTTAAAAACACATATAATGACCAATACTAAACATTAAAAAGAAGTGACCAAACTTGTAATATAAATCTTTGCTCTGGACATGGGAGATTGCTATAGAGCTTGATTAGAAGGGTGTGTTGACATTTAAGAAAATCTAGCACTTAGAGATGCTTCTAAAAGTTCACAGAAGCACTGTTGGTTTTTTTTAGAAATGGTTTGTTGAAGCCTAAGAGAAGAGATAAAAATGTTATTCACTTATGATGACAGAGAGTTGATGCAGTCTTCATCAGGAACAAAAAATTCGAGGTAACAGTAGTGAGACATACCAAACTGGAAGAGAAGTATATTTATATTTCCATTAAAGTGATTTTCATTTTTCCTTATTCCCAATAGCTTAAGCCATATCTGACCTATAATCATCTTTAACCCTTTCATTATTATTTATGAGATTTTCAAGCCTTCAGCAACTCTTTTTGCACATCAAATGAGAATTCCAAGAACATATACAGCACGTTAACAGTTTTTTCACAGGTCTCTGAAGTTTAAAAACTTTTGCTCTGTAATTTGCCTTGTGGACGTGGCAATGTCTTTCAGAAACTGACGAATGTTCACTGGAGTGAGGAACTGATGTGGAGATGATTCCCATGAAATCACCACTTCAGTGGTTTATGGTAGTGTTACAACTCTGTCTCTGTCTACCTTTGAAAAGAGCCATATTTTTTCTGTGGCTCTTGATGACTTTTAAAAATCATTACCCTACAAAGAGAAAGCAAATGTAATAGCATTTTTTATACACAGAAGTAGAAAAAGTCCTCAACCAGTAATTCACTTCAATGGATGATAAACAAAAAACATTCTGTATGTATTTTAGAGAACTGCAAAAGTTTAAGTCTAATAAGAACATTTCTTCAGTAATATTTCATTTGAATAAGGAAAAGCTGAAAAAAGGGTTTGGTATCACATGTATTCTGACCACTTGTAAATATGAGCATGAATCCACAGAACTATGTCAGAAATACGCTGGGGATCTGTTTTACTGGTGGAATTGGCAGTGCTAGGTTAATACTCGGACTTGGTGTTTGTAAAGGTCTTTTCCAACCCAAACGATTCCGTGACTCTAAACAGTAAGTTATGCTCATGTAAGAGGAGCATCTGGAAATTCATAGAACCACACCTGTTTACAATCACACCTGCACAGCTACATACAGTGTTTCTGGCTGAAAGTGTTTCAAGACTGCCACCAAAAGTACAAGGTGTTCTCTCATTTAGTGAATGATTCTAATTTGTGAAACAGCTTGAAAGCCTAATTTGATCCTCATTTAAAATGTGTCAAACAGCTAAAGTCAACTCCTCCATTTTCTAATTAATATAATTAAAGTTTGTTATAAAAGTGACTTGAGTGTTCTACAGTTGCAGCAATATAAGTGTTCACACCAACTTCATCTTTTTGAGGCTGTAAAAGTTCAGAGTGATGTACTGTTTCTGATAGGCTCTAATGTGAAAAAACCCCACATTGACCTCTGCTTTGGAGCATATTGGAACACATATCAAACCATAATGCACTTTACATTAAGATAATAATTAGATCTTCTGAAAATAATTTATAAATTTTATTTAACTGAACTGAAATTTGATTTCTATTGTTTATTCATATTGTCAATTATTATATTTAAATTTTTGCAACCAAAAGAATTAAAGTCTAATTTCTGTCAAGAGACTAATTTCATACCAAAATATATACAAATTAGTGTTTTGGGGAGAAACACATTACCTTTTGAAGGTATGTTGCAAACTGGTTCTTATGAAAATTGAAAACTGAAGAAAAAATAATTTTAAATGAAAAGATCTTGGGGGAGAAATAATGGAGGAATTTTTTTTTTTTGCTTAACGAGTAGTGTTTGCAGTTTGTTCATAACTTAAAACAACAGCCTCAAAGCTTCTTCTTTGCAAATCACTGAAAAGTAGCATGTACATTGCAGAGCTGTTGAGAAACAAAACATAACTGAGCAAACTTTGTCATGACAATGCCAAAATGAATATTTAATGACAAAATGTGAATTATTCTTCCAAAGATTTTAACAGACAAGAAAATCTTAGAGGTTTCAGCCTATGATTTAATTAAGGTTATTTTTATTCTCTTCCAAACAGTTAAGACTGTTTTACCAAAGCATAAAGGAATGACAAATCCTTGGAAACACATCTGTAGGATCTGTATTATTTCCCACTCAGAGCAAGACACAAAACAAAAGGCTCAGTGATTTAAGCCTTTGAACTGGAAGATTTCCCAGAAAATAAAGATGTGTTTTCACTGAGATTGAGGCTGAAGAAAAACAAACCATCCCAAAACATAAGAAAGATGCCTTTCAGCAACCAGAGGACCTCAACAAGCCACCAAATCAAATATCTGATGCAGAGTTACCTACTGGGTAGGTAGATTAAAAAAAGAAGTTAGATTCATTTAACTTGCTTAATTTTTCTTGACTAGATTGATATTGCTGGCAATTCTGGTTGAAAAATCAAAGATTAAGAGTGTTCTTGCACTTGGTCTGGTTCAGTCCTAACACTACAGGACAGAGTGCTTTGTAACTGATAAAGGGAAAATATGTCAGCTTGGAAATTAAGGAACAGCACATTTCTCCAGTAACAACATTATCTCTGTAGTTCAGGTGGACTGAAGATGCTTTAGCAACATGTCTGCCTAATATAGGGTGCCCCCTGAAATTTGTTCAGTGATGCCTTACTGAAAGATAACACTGATCTTTGGCTCTGCTAAGTACATCACTTACCAGAGGCATTGACAGCGACTGGAGTCAGAGGCAAGGACAGTGACAGAGTCATGGGTTTGAGTTGACTGGATACTGGTTGTTTGCCACAGCATCAGTCAGTTAAGATTCTAGTTTTGTGGTCGGTGGTTTTTATTTTCTTCTCTCTCCACAAAGATGGTATTTTGTTTCATTTTTTTGCTATTAAAAAACAATGATTCAATGAGGTAATGGGTTGTAGCTCAGGAGGTAGAGTTGCCAAAAGTGTCATTATTTCAGTACCTTTTTCATATCAGTCAGATATATTCTGCAAGTCCCAATAGGTGACAAAACTGGGAATCGTACTACCCAGAGAATAACATTTGAATTTCTAATACCTGCCACTTTCAAGGTCGTGGTCTTTGTGGGTCCCTTCCAACACAGAATGTTCTGTGATTCTGGGAGTGGTTGAGCCACTGCTACAAGGCACACATCAAGAAGCAGAAGCCCAAAGGCTGCAAGACTCCAGTTTCTGTTGGCTGCAAAGGGACTCAGCCATAAATTCCATACTATTAAAACAATCATTTAGTGTCTAAAGTTAGATAAAAATATTTCCTGACACCATCTGTGGCCAAGCAGGAGGCACCTATGAAACTGTATAGAAACTTCACAACTGTGTTGCTAGGAAAAACAAAAAGAAGGCTGCACAGGGGCAGGTGGACAACTCTGAAAAAAGGCACTTGTGTAGTCCCAATCTGCACATCATTGATGAATGGAATATTTTCATACATAGGATGTTTTGAGTTTGCCTTTAAAATCTGTCCTGAAGGAACACTCACATTAAGCTTTTTCCTGAGAAGGAAGTACCTCTAACACTTCTTTAGTATTAAGTACTATAAATACCTAATAAATGAAAAGATACAAGTATACATAAATAATGTTTTGAAAAATCTTCATTAAAAATTTGAGAGGCCTCTGCTCCTTCCTACTCAGTCTTTTCATTGATGTCACTTCAAGAAACAAAGGAAATTACAGCAACAAGATGTGGGAGAAAGATTGTAAAGTAATCCGTGTGAAGAACCTGCTCCTGTGAAAAAAGCCTCAACACCCGATATGCAAACCCTGATATGCAAGATGACATGCAAATTTGAAGCTTTTAAGGCAAAGATAAACATAATCATTATAATATAAGCACTGACAGAAACATTTAAGTATTACATTCTGCATTTAACCTATGCATACTTGAAAAATCTAAGAGTTCTACTCCAGTGCAAAAGATGAAATAAAATTATTTCCTCCTTCATTCCAAGTAGCAACTGACCAAAGTTCCTCCTTTTAGCTAGACATCAGAGGTATATTATCTGATGCTGAACAGCTCTTTTGAAGTGTACCATACATGTCATTTTGCATTCATTACTGAAATTCTAACATGGTTAGAATTGTTGCAATCAATTATTCTTCTAAGTGCCACAGTACTTGGAGAGACATGACAAAATCTTACCGCTATATTTCCATTGCACCCTTGGGACTGGCAAACACCTCTTATTCTGTGGGGAATTAGAACATCATCCCAGCAAGATGGGCCCTTCAAAATAAAACCAAAGCATATAAAGGTTACAATTTACTTCACAAGTAAACATATAAAAGTTGATTTCATTGCTGCTTTTCCTATGCCTATGTCTTTTAGATTTCATCTAGACAGTTTTGTCATGATTACACTGAAAGAGTTCAATCAGGTTATATAACAATATTCACGAGTAAAGCTCAGTCACAGAGAGGACATATGGTCCCTCCACCCTAAGGTCAGTCTTGTGAACAGGAGTCAGATATGAAATTACATTTTCTCAGCTTAAGACAGGGACTGACTTAATCATAATAAAAAAGCTACAAAGAGTCTTAGTCTGGTTCAACACTGTTTACACATTGGCCTGCAGCTGACTAAGAGGAAAAAGGGAAAAAAGACAGTGGAAGTAGAATATACAGTTAAAAAAACTGTAAACAAATTAGATTTCTTTGTGCCAGATAAAGCCATTACGTAACTATAATACAACATAATGAAAATGTAAAGTGAGAACTGTTAGTAAATTCCTGGATATTTTCATTAACTTCAATATTTGTCAGTCATTATTTAACCACCCGCAGCTCCCCCACTAAAAAACCTAAAACCCAACAATATAAAAACTCAGAAAGGATATTGAAGAAAAATCCTTAAAGTTTGCAATGACTTTTAGAATATAAACAGTTCACTTATGAGTATATTAGAAAACAGAAAAAAATTAAAGATTACAAGTCATCATTATTAATATTTCACAACTGCAAAACAGTGTGGTTAACAGGTGATCTATCAAAGGAGAAAGTTTACATATATGACATATACAGGAATATTTATAAAAATCTTTTGCAGCACATAAAAAGTTAACTGACACTAGTATGTTTTCTCTTTTAATATTAATTTCACACCAATTAATATTTAATTCAGAGACAATAAAGTTAATCTGAGCAACAGATATGAAGCTTACAGATATCCACATACATAGTAGGAATAAACAAATAAGGTATCAAAACTGAAAATATTTGCTACTTGAATTACTTGGTGTTTGGGATAGAGTCACTTCTCAGAAAATAACAGAAAAACTTTACCTAGGAGATATTTAACTGCATTAGTGAAATTAGTTCCTATTTAAATCTCAGTTGAATTACAAAGTAATCCAGAGTCACATCTAGATCCATCTCCCTTTAATTCTGTATGAGGCATTTCTTCAGCATAGTGTAGACACATCTGAAATTAGCTTAGCGTTATCTTAGTAGTGGGAACTTAGCTATAAAAAGTTGCTCCAGCCTATCTGGAAAGTTGAGTAAAACATCTTAGTCTTCACTGAGCTCTGCTCTCTACTATCATCTGGCTGAAGTACTGGCATTTGTGATCAGTAAAAAAAGAGCTTGGGCACATGTAAGCTGAATTGTAGGCAGACAAGGGGTGACTAGTGGTAGTTTTAAGTCCTTGGGTGAAGACAGCTGCTCTATAGTGTAGTTAGTATAAATAGTAATAGTAATAATGATAGTAATAACACTTGAAATTGGGGAGGGGGAGGAACAGCCTTCAGTTAATCATTTAAAACATTTGAAAAATCAAGTTTGCCATCAATTATTCCAGTGAATGACCTGGATCAATTATTCCAGTGAATGAACCTCTCATGAAGTTTTAGCATTCTTGAGATTTTGCAGGAAGAACAGTAAGGCCACCTTCAGGTGTTGCATGAAGTATTACCTCTTTTTATTGCTTTCAACTCAGTAGTTGAAGGCTTTGTTTGATGCCCCCTATTTATTTATTTGTCTCCATGCCATGAAAGATTGTGCAGATCTCTAGTATTCCTTTCACAGCAGTTTAATTTTCGGGAAGGAAAACAAGCTACCTTTCTATTTCTCATATAGAAGCTGTTCCTTATCTTTTCCTTTTTACTCTCTTGGTAGCTTTTCCAAATCCATCTTTTTGGAATATGAGGGACAGTGGAATATATCACACTGTACACATGACTTATGTGCTGGACTAGTGAATAGGAATATGTCTAGGAATTTGTTCAGGTCCTCCTAAATAATTATTAAAAAGTAATTTATTTTGCTGATAGTTACTAAGCACCAATGCAGCATTTTGATGGAATTACCTACCAGAGCTCATAGATCTCATTTCTAAATATCACAGCTATCTCAAATTCCATCACATATATATAAAATTTGGGGTTTTTTTCCCAGTGCACATCACTTAATAGTAACATACATTTAATTCCATCTGCCACTTCAACAGCAGTTGAAATGTGCATTCTGAAGTCCACAGAAAGGTGTCTAGTAGGTGCTGTCTAGGCTCTTCCCACACTGAACCCATCTGTTTGTTTCCAAGGATGAACCAGCTAAATACCTCATTCTCTCTGAGCATTCCTTTTCTACAGCAATCACCTAGTGAACTTGTACACTCTCTGCTCCTGTTATACTTTAAAAGGACTCATCAAGATTTTCTGATTTTTGCAAGTTAGAAATGTCAGGGTTCTTGCTTGCCTAATTGCATTTTTATATTTAAGGTACTGGAATCATGGGGTAATTTTTTACTTTCTAGTGGCTTTGGTGTTGGGTTTTTTTTTGTGTGGGTGGGTTTTTTTAATTTTAATCTCACACTCATTTTTCTTCAAGATGTATCCTTGATTCTGATAAGATTTTGGCAAGATGCTGAATGTAAGTATATTACAGTCACTGTTAAAGATCAGGGCTTTGTTACCAGCATTACAAACCAGGTCCTCTGCATTACTTTCTCTTGGAGGTTCTTTGACAAACTTTTCCATAATACAACCTGACAGCATCCAGAAGTTTACTCTTGGGATCATGATTTGACATGATACATAATTTAAATGAAAGCAATTTAAATACCCCATTATGATAGCTTTTCCTACACTTCCAAGCTTTTGGTTTTCCCCAGCATGTTAGACTTGCTATCATTGTCTGGTCACGTGGTTGCTAATGGGAGTAATTTCTTTCTTTTCAGTCCTGGAATTTCAAACCGTAAGGACACCACATAACTCACTGACTTGTTAAAGCCAACCAAGATTAACAGGTTAATATTTCCTTAACATCTCTCTCTCTTTCCAAATTTATTAACATAGATTTGTTAGGACATTTATTTTTCCAGTTTAGAGGAATTCAATAGGTTTTTTTTAGCTTTGGATAATCCTTACGTAATTTCCATTCCAGAAGAGGGTACTAGAAAAAAAGGATGAGAAATAAGAAGCAAGTGTGCTTTATAAAACTTGAGGTCAAAGAAGGGATGGGGGTAGGGGAGAAAATTTATTAAAATTAAAAAAACCCCAAACAAACGCAAACTCCACCACACCCATTTTTATTTTCCCTGGTACTGCTAACATGGACCGTGATTTTTCCTGTTACTTCATCCTTGTGTGATTAATAGGAGACTCTCAAAGTTAATGATGCTACACCAGTATAAACACAAAAATAGTCACACCAAGATACACACAAAGATAATCTAAAAGAGTCTTGTAGAAAAAGTTCCACAGGTATATGTTATCAACTCTGGTACTAATTATGTTGATTTTATAAGAAGAAAATATTTCCAGCTAAACTTCTTAGAGGAAATGATATTTTACTCCACTGAAATGATTTCAGGTGAAAACTTCCTAAGTATTCACTAGTTTGCAGGTTTAAGTATATAATCACAAGAATATAAGAAGGCATAATAATTCTCAAGCTAGAAAAAACCAACCAAACAAACCACAAAAACATCCACAGGATTATTTATAAATTTGAGCAAGACTCTTGAAAAGTGCATTTTAAAAATAAACCAAAAAAGGAATGAAGTGATGCAATATTGACTAGCATTAGAATTTAACCACTACAAATAGCACTGTATCAGGTTCAAATCTGCTAAGTATGGCAATATCTTTTATTTATTAACAGTAATAACAATAATATGAATTGTGCAGTCACCTTTTAAGTTCTTATCTCCAAGGGAAAGCTGGTTTGCTACACGGCATGGCGTGAACTTGCAGAGCTCTCCCTCTCTGCAATAATTTCCTCATGACATTTCTCATGCATATGAGTACATTGCACACAAAGCAGCTCACTATTTGAAATAAAAGTGTCATCTTCCACTTTAGACATGCTAAAAACATATACACAAGAACTAGGGGCACAGTCCCACACTATCAGCAACTATCAGCTGTTCACTCACACTGTAGCTAACAACTTTTCCTTTCATAAAAACCCCCACTCTATTCATCATTTCTTTCCTTTAATTCTTATGATGCACATAAAACCCATAAAAAAGTCAGTTGTATTTAACTCTTTTGGTAACAGTAATCAGACCCAGCTGCAAGTCAACAGTGGGAATCTTTTCTTTCTTTTTTTTTTTTGGTTAGGTTTTTGTTTTGTTTTTCTGTTCTAGCAAAAGTTAGATCAAGTTCTTAAGGGACAAGAAGGAATTAATCCATCAGGAATTATGGACTGGCAAAATATACTGGGTTTGTGCCTGTCTGGCACTGATGAATGGAGAGAAAAAAAAAAGTAACATAGCAATAAATCCCAACCAACCAGATAATCCCTATTCTACACCTCATTTTCCAAATTTCTAAGAGATAAAAAAATCTCCTTTCCCACATCTGTGCTTGGCATTCTTCAGGGCCATATTTTATTATTAATGCTAACCTAACACACTTTCAAAAGATTTAGTGTGCTTGAAAATTTTAGTTTTCCACCTTCAAAACAAAAATAGGAAAAAAAAGACATTTGTCCTTGAAAAACATTGTGTATTCCAAATGTTAATGTTTCTTCAGCGACAGTACTACTAAATGTCAGTGCTCTAATCGTGTCGAAACACAATTAGGAATTCTGGCAAGATAAACACTTTGAAATGCAATTTCTGTATCGTTCTTTCTTGAGTCTAAGAAAAGGCTGTCAACCTGCAGGCCAGCCAATCACTTTTGGTGTTGCAAGACTGCACGCTGTAGTGTTTGTAATTATTAGCTTGCATTAATCAAGAACATACTGTGAGAGGAACAAAGCCTTCTGATTGCGAGATTAAAGAAACTGCCCCTCTTGCACCCAGCCAAATGGCTCACAGAGAAAGCTATGCATTAAAATAAATGCGTCAGGGAAGACTTTTCCGGTGTGTAAATGGGAAAATGACAGAATAAAGAAAGAAATAGAACACCACTGAATAGAAAAAGTCTTATCAAATGTACTTGAGTATTTCCCAAATAATTAGGTATGGAAATTTCTATGCTTTGGGCATATGGCAGTTGTTACTTCCCTTTTTGAGGGAAAAGACAGGAAAAAAAGTTGGCAAATGGTATATCAAACTTGAAGTGAAACTCCTATGCAGCTTATGAAGAACAGCGAGGACCAAGGTGTTTTTCAGTGTATGAGGGAAATACTGGAAATCTGTGTACATTTCACCAGTATATTGTACTGATGCCCAGTACAGAGGACAGTACAGTACACTCTGCTCTCAGTGTCTTTTTGTCCAGTAACCAAGATCCAGTTTTGCAGTGTTGAACCAAAACTGAATTTTCATCAATGACCACTTAAAAAACAAAAAAAAAATCCCCCAAACCAGAAATACCATCTAGAGATATTCATTGACAAATTATTCAAAATGCTATTGCTGACAGAACTGTTGACCTGTGAAGTCAGCGAAAGATCAGAAGCAGAGGTCAGCAAGAGAAACCAGTGATTCATCAAAGACTGAATCACTTAAAAGGCTGGAAACTATCCATGTGTTCAATGCTTTGTATTTCCCCTGCTTTATATTCTCCCCTAGTGAACAATATGCAGCAGAACATCATTAAAACACATCTTTGTACCTGCTACTATCTACATGAGATACATAAATCATTAAAATTTTGAGCAAATGACCGAACCAAGGAAAAACTATTAATGCAAAAGGATTTTTAAGTTATGTAAGAAATAATTTCAGGTCTAGAGAGGATTTAAAAATCAGCATACAAGACACTGGAAAAGTGCTAAATCTGATGCAAAACATGCCAACATTCAGGCTTCTCTGCAAAATTATGGCTACTGACTTGTCTATGTGAGAGTATTTGAAGAGCTAAGCATTGTAGGGGGACCCCTTGGCACGATTTCAGCATTTTGAGACAGTAAGACAGAAAAAGCTCCCCAAAACACAAGGATTACTTAACAAAAATTTATTTCCTTTATGCCACTCTAACAGGAGTATCAACACCAAGTTACCACAATTCACTGCTTCCAATTCACTGCTGTGCCAGTACAGATGCACAGCTCTGCCTCCCAGACATAGAAGGAATGAAGATGTATCCTAATGGCAAGCATGTGTCTCTCCTATGAGAAAAAGTTGAGAGAATTGGGTTTGTTCAGCCTGGAGAAGTGAAGACTTACGGGTGACCAAAATACAGCCTTTCAGCACCTGAAAGGAGCCACAGGAAAGATGGAGAGGGACATTTACAAGCTCATGTAGTGGCAGGAAAAGGGGTAAGGGTTTCAAACTTTGAAGAGCATAGGTTTAGACTTGGTATTAGGAAAATATTGCTTAATGTGAGGCTGGTGAGGCACTGGAACAGGTTACCCAAAGAAGTTGTGATGCCCCATCCCTGGAAGTGTTCATGGCCAGGTTGGAAGGGGCATTGAGACACCTGGTCTAGTGGAATGTGTCTTTGCCCATGGCAGAGGGACTAAATGATCTTTAAGTTCCCTTCCAACCCAAACCATTCTATGATTTCTACTAAATGCTCAAATATGATATAGATATTACCATTTTGTTCCTAAGTAAAATTATGAACCACATAATCCAATTTAGCACAAAAAGCATTTCTCCAAATTCCCAAAGCCCAGCCTAACAGCATCCACCATGAGTGAGTGAAGATAAAAATAGTTTCTAAAAGAGATTATTAGGGAATTAAACAAGAAATTTTTGATAGCCTTTTACAGAGATTCTATTTCAAAACACTTGAACATTTATTTTGGTAGGTAATCTATTGGAGGGAAAGACTGCCAGATTGGCAACTTTTATGACCAAAATCATCTGCTTTACCACAAAGCTTATCACAAAGGCAGAGGTAATTAAAGTTTACCCATAAATTATTTTTATGTTTACCCACATTTCTAGCAGTGGAACAATAATTTTTGCTCCAAAGATATATATATATATTTTACTATTTCTGGCAAAACTGATAGCAATTGACTAGGACAAGGGGACACTTTATTGTAGGTAAAGTTAACCAATTTACTGTGGACCAATTTTAACATGGAATCTCCCATACAGCAGGGAGCACAGTGTAGAAAAGACTGCTAAATTAATCTTGGGGTTGATTTTAAAGGGGTTTGTGAAATAGAACTGAGAGAACTGGAGTTAACCTCTCAATCTACACAGCATATTAAAGAATCCATCCAAAGGAATGTTTTTCCTATTATTGACTTTGGTCATTAGACCAAATCAATAAAGCACATGGATAGCTTTATTTATATGAGAAATAATACTGAAGTAGAGTCAATCAGATGCTTTAAGTCTTTGTGAAGATTGAACCTATGGGTTTGATTTATACTGACATCTTAGAGATGAAATTTTCCCTTAAGAGTGACCAGCCTAATTAGTAAATTGACAGTTTTATGTCAATAGTTATAACTCTTCCAAAATTAAGTAGCCTACAATTTCCTGAACTGCTCACAGTTGTGCAATTATGAAGATTTCCTGCATGATATAAAAACATGAGATAATCACATCTGTAACTGAAAATGTAGGTATCTTAAAAATAATTTTTATCATGTTGTTTTATTGATCTTTGCTTTTTCTTTCTTATCACAGGTTTTTTGTTAAAAAATAGAAAGAAAAAATACACTAATAAGATTCTTTAAAGTTCTGGTCTTTTTTTTCATACTGTATTATTGTACAAGGATTTACAAGAGTTATCCTACTGATCTCAAATAATGAAGGCTCATACAAAGACACCCAAGATAAAGGTCTCCAGAGTCACCTCTTCATCAATAATATTTTATAATATGCATTGTGTTACCAGCACAAACAATTTCTTATCAAAGAAAAAAAACCAAAACAAAATGTGCCTTGAAACACCGATTTTGGTTGACCCTTCCCAGCAAAAAGGGGCGAAAAGAGAATAAAGATAATTCAAATACAACAACCACAGCTGCAAAATTGAACTAAAAAGTCCTGCTGCTGTTCTAAACATTAGTCTTGGATGAGAGTTACAGAACTGTAAGAAGTGGATGTAAAGTCTCCTAAACCAAACAACCAAACGTCATTCAAATAATGTCAGACTAATGATTTCTAATCTATTAGTGCTCTTTGTCTAGATGGCATTAAAGGCTTTGTCAAGACTGAAAGAAGAAAGCAGAACTGGAGAAAATATCTGTAATTATCTAAACATGCCATGTACTTACTGTGGTCATTGAAATTATAACATTAGAAAAATAAAATAAAATCCACAGATACAAGTGTTAACACCAGCAGATCTCACTGAGTTCACGATAGGAACTGACTAAAGCCTAATGGCTTCAGTTGTTGTTGGCTGCTGTGGTGACTTTCCAGGGCTCCTTTTGCACGGACGTGGGCACATGATAGGGAGCTAACATTCAGGAGAAATCAAAACTTCTAAGACACCGCCCTCTTCCCATTCCAGCTGGGATGTGCTCGTGGTTATTTAGGCTACAACTGTCAACATATTAAAAATAATCCTCCATGTTTTGAGCACTTTTGTTTGTGTACCCGAAACACTCCTACTATTCCTATGCTCTTCCCTCCCAAGACACAGGTACAAGTTGTAAACTGACTAAATATGAATTAAACTTACTGCGTACCTCTGCTTTTTCTAAAGCAGCGGCTGCTCGCAACACATGGATATTGCCCCACAGGACTTTCTGGGCAGTGAGGAGCAGCCCCATGGAAAGCCCTCCATCCCCCAGCACCAGTGGGTGCTCCATGAAGGGTGAGAGGGGACACTGGGGCCTGGTCAGGACCCTTGGAGCACCAACAGACTTGGCACAATTTTAAGAGAAGTGATTAGCACAAAGATAGGTTATCAGTAACCACATAAAGATAGATTATCAGTAACTTTCAAGTCAAAGAGCTCCAGAAGAGTGTCAGCCTTTCAGAGGTGAAGCACTTTTAGGATCAGGCAGCAAACCCTTACATCTTTCAGCTCTCCAGAAGTGGAAATTCAGTAAACGTATTTTCAATTCAATACAAAAACATGCTACTGGTTCTGGAACTCACAATAAACCAGAGTTACACTGAACTTCCTATTTTTCAAAACAAATCTCTCAGAACTAAGTAGGTGGAAGAAACGTTTTCTATGTGAAGGTTTTTGGTTTTTTTTATTACCAGTTACAACTATAATTTCAAGTCAAACATGAAACCATTTCATCTAAAAGTTTTGAGCTAGGGAAACATTTAAGCAACTTCATACATTTTAGGCAGAGATCACGTCAGTCTGGCAATTTGACTGCATCATAAGGTACATCTGCATGGGAAATATATAGACTAAATGAAGCAGTACACAAAAACACAAAACCTAAGATAAGCCAATAAACAAGTCAAGATTTGCAATTACCATATTGCTAATAATGCCAATTAGACACCTTATAATTCAAATTGATATGAGTTGTAGTTAAACAAAGGCAATAAACCAAAGATGTAAAATAAAAATCCAAGCCTCATGAATATTCCACAGCAATAATTTAATTTAGATGTGATAATTGCATGTCAGATCATTCAATCGTAAATATTTTTCTTTGACGAGGACTAAAAAAAAAAAAAAATCTATTGGCTGAGAGACAAAGCTAGAGCAGTCCCATTGCAGGCAATACCCCGAGAAGCCATCAGTCCATCAGTTCACTTCTGTAAGGCACTGTTAGGCAACTTGTCCACAGACAACTGTCAATGCAACTACCTGGGCTATGGTAAATCCATTTGGAGTGGATACTGCCCTTGGCTACATGTTCCTGCCATTCCCTTTCTTTCTCTGAGCTGTCATCTACTGCTTCCTTATTTCTGCTCTTTTTGCTTTGTCCAAAAGGGTTCCGCATCCATTCCTGTGGAAACACACACTCTCCAAGGATACTACATACATTCGTAAAAAATTCCCAACAAACAATAACACAAACCTTCCTCTTCCCACACTCCCCAAAAAATGACACCCCACCATCCACCCCTGAATCCATTCCATATTTTTACTAAGAATAAATTTCTCAAGTAATCAACACAGAAGTCTAAAGCTAAAGGGCCAGTAGCAAGAGACTCCCTTCATAAGATGTTTGATTTTTTTTTTTTTTGCTTACTGCAGTTATATAAAACTGTAAAATCAAGATTACATACTACAGTATCTGAGGAAAATAGATTGCTATATCATCCATTTCTGATTTTACACATAATCAGAAGCCTTGAAAGACAAAAACCATATCCATTTCAAAAAGAATATTTCTACAAAAACCATATCCATTTCAAAAAGAATATTTCTTTGTTTCAAATGGAAAGGTTATGGGATATCAAAGACTGTTATATTAAAAAGGAAAGCAACTAAACAAAATTATTATCTTGGATTGTTTTCTGAATTCTACAGTTACTGTAAACTTGACGTACACACCCCAACATTCACAAGAGAAAGTATCCTTATTTTAGCTTTTAAGAAATACAGGCGACCCTACATCAGGTTCATTGTTCAGATTCATTTGAGATTCATTTAAGATAATTTTGCATGCATGGTCTTTTTAGGGCTTGCTTTTCTCCCCCTAAAACATGATCCTGCCACTAAATATAAAAGAAAAGACGGTTCTTTAAGTACTTTACATGAGAACATAACTAGTGATAAAGAACTAAGATTGTGCTAGGCAGTTCAGGATCCTGCCTTTGCTATCAAGATACTGCATACATTGGAAGAAGCTGATCCAAATTACTTACTTAATCATGGCATTGTTTAGGTTGGAAGGGATTTTTTAAGACCATCTAGTCCAACCTCCTTGCAATAAGCAGTGACAACTTCAATTAGATCAGGTTGCTCAGAGCCCCAACCAATCTGACCTTGAATTTTTCCAGGGATGAGGCGTCCACCACCACTCTGGGCATCCTGTTCCAGTGTCTCACCACCCACATTGTAGGAAACATCTTCCTTATTTCCAGTCTAAAGCTACCCTCTCTTCAGGCTAAACCATTACCCCTCATACTTGTCACAACAGGCCCTAATAGAAAGTCTGTCCACAGCCTTCTTATAAACTCCTTTTAAGTATTGAAAGACCGCAATTACATCTCCCTGGAGACTTTTCTTCAGGCTGAACAACCTCAACTCTCTCAGTCTGTCCTTACAGAAGAGGTGCTCCAGCCTCCACACAATTTTTGTGGCATGTCTTATTAACACAGAGTTGTATTCCTATAATTTAGTATCAAATTTCCCTCCTAAAGCAGTGCTTTAAAGGCTACAGCTCAGTCTTTTTTTTCCATTTCATCTCTCTGTGCATGAATCTTAAATTATTTTGAATTGTTCCTGAATTATTTTCTACATATTGGCATAACCAGAAAATACCTTAACCTTTAATGTTTTCACAAAAATCACTGAAAAGGTGAACCAACGCAGGCTAAAGGGGCATTTGAACTTAACTCTCCCATTTTCTGACAGAAGCTCTTGAGGAGGCCCCTGCATAAAAGTAAAGGATGCCCTCAACATCTGAATTTTGTAAGAACTTTGTCTAGCTTGTGCATACAAGGTGATCCCTGTGGATGTCTTACTGGATCAGGCTTTGAGAGATACTAAGCTGGAGAAATGCCTCATTTCTTTATACCTGCTCTGAATCATTTGTATAATCCTAGGAGTTAATTTCTTAAATAAGAGGAATTTGAGGCATAACCATTGAATTTCCCTGTGCTCCAGTGCTCTGAAAAGACACCCACAAGGCTTAAAGTGCAACATAGCTAGGCATCACTGGGATAACTTCACTCCACATCCACCCTCTTCCATCAGTGCTTTTTTAGGTTTAGTTTTTGATTTCTTTCCACACAATAGAGTGAGATTCACTCTGCTATAAAATGCATAACTCTCAAGACACAGATGGTACATCTGAGGTCACTTCACAAGCATTAGAAAGTACAGAAATAAGTTACTTTAAAAGGTGTCTGCTATCAAGATACTTTGAAATGCATAATGCAGGACAGATCAGACAGAAGCTACATAAAACATCATTGAATTTCATGTCTATGTTCAGCTTTCCCTGAATTCTGAACAGCATGAGCAAAAGATTTTAGTTTTGTAGACAAGTTATCTGTATTTCATTTATGAATGTTATGACTTGCATTCAAATTACTGAAACCGTTTCAGGCTAAGACCACCTGTAAAACCAAGTATGCTAATAATTTCAGAAAAGAGTAGGCCCTCAGACATAAAATTAGGGTCCTTCTACACTTGTGTGACAGTCACTTCAAATTTGAATTTCCACAGATTTTAATACATTTTATTCTGAAGATGAAGTTCTTTTTTATTGCATTCAGTATCTGTTTCTTTTGACACAGGGAAAGACAACAGATAAATTATTTGAATATTTGGCATTTTAGAACAACATTTTAATGATCACTGTGATGTTTTCCTTGCTTATGGTTCAGTGTAAACTGTGACAACAAATAAAATTGATTAACTGGAATTAATATTATGATTAATTCACAGTTCAGTGCCTATGGCAGTGGCTTAATCAGTACTTTTTATTTATTTGTCATCATCAGGCTTAGCTGTAACAAATTTAGTTATAATAATGAAAAGGTTCTAGAACTGGCACTTTAATCAGGACATAGATATGGAGTACACCACACTACCTATTAATAAAACCAGGCAGAATTTCCTCAAATACACACACACACATTAGCATAACGGTGTTCCACCATTCCAGGCCTCACACATTTCTCTGAGACTCAGTCTGCATGTGAGCAACAATCTGTTCGTTGTTAAAACCAGACCAAAACGTCAAATAAAAGACACCATGTCTGCAGAACAACTAATAGCCCACAATTTCAACTCGGTAAGCAAGATAATTATAATTTAAGGCAATGACTTCTCCACAAAGATAAAGTATATGTAAGCCCATCACCTTTATAGAGTGCAGACTGTACACAAGAAATCTTAGTGGATTATCTCCTTGTTGCAGAAATTGATACCAGATACTACACAGTCAACAACTCTGAAAAAACCCAAAAGGGTCAAATACATCTAATCCTTTTTGGATAAGAGGGAAATCAAGTAACCTTCAAACAACATTTTTACGTTCGTCCCTCAAATTATGAGGTCACTTACTTGTCTATGCCCAGAATGAAAAAAAAAAGCTACAAAAAGGATGCCACACAAAGTTGGTTTTTTTGGGAGGGGAGTGGGAGGCATAAGCGGACAAACACATTCAAACAGTATTTAATGTATCTTCTCGTAGCCTCACTAATTTGTAATGCCAGTAAGAGTAAAATAGTAAGAGTAGTAAGAGTCATAAGAGTCAAAATCGTACATTATAATTACACAGAACTCATATGCATAGAGTGCTTTTTTGCACATCAGTGTTATGCTACCCTCCTTTTAATTCATGCCAATATTCTTCCATTAATTCCACTTGGGCAATTTCCAAATTATCAATACAAGGTCACAGCTTTTCCCGCTCATATAATTTCTGCAATTTTGCAAAGTGATGGAACATCAAAGAAATATTCTGAAGATACTGTGCATTTAGACAATAAAGTTAGATCTGAAAAAGATAAAAGAAAAAAAAATCAAAAACAACTAACCAAAACTACACAAACCTTAAAATTTTAATCAAAATAAAGAACTCATGCTCTCCAGTTCCTGAGCTCTCATCTGCTAAAGACTTCCAAGCTTCCTCAGGTAGAAAAATATTTTTGAAGATAAGCCTTATTCTCTAGAGCTTTGGTGCTACCACCACATAGACTATAAATGGACATTTATGCATGGTAGCTATTCATAAGCATTTAATTACACTGTGCAAATATCCATGTGCTGCACTGGACAAATTCCCATTGGGTATAACTCCTTTGAGACAAAGGGTCACAAAAGCAAAGAACTAAATCCTATTACAAACAGGAAAGAGAAGCCAGCAATTTTGTAGTAATCAAATAATTGTATTAGAGAAAGTGTTTGCAGTCCAATATCTAACAGGAAGAGCTAGGATTCAAAAAAAGAGGTTTCTGTTCAGAGTTCTCAGTTGCCTACGGAGCAGCTGTAGGAACAATACTTTCTCTCTTGGCCCACCATTTTCTAAATCCATAATAAAGTAATTTTCTTCATATTGCTTCAGAGCTATTGAGAAGTCTTAACTTTGAAATTTAGCATAACTCATAATTTAGCATTAAACTAGAAAAAAAAATTGATTTAAAAATAAAAATTACTACAGCAATGACAATTGGAAGTATTCCTACTGGCTCTTGTTATAGAATTGTATTTTCCAGTGAAATCAGAAGAAGGATTTGTTCTCTATTCAGATCTTAAAAAAAAAAATCCTTAATTAGTATTCTCTAGTACTTTAATTTTTAATTTTCTTTCTCTTCAGCAGACTTAGAGATTGTATTTCCTATTACACTAGGGGAAACTGCTTCCTTTTAAGCTCAGAAAAACATACTCTTGTCTTTTACAATCATGGTTTGCAATTAACTTCTCATCTTTAATGTAAGCATAGAATTAATCTATCAACCCATGCATTGTCACTTTTGTCTAATTATGCTGCATGATCACAGAAAATATGCTACATCATGAAAAATATGCATGTGTTGGTAAGTCTCCATGCATCCACTATTTTACAGGATTTCCCTGGAAAACCTTCTCAAGATGGGAGGGGGAACAATAACAACAGCAAAAAAAAAGAAAAATACAAGAAAAACCCCAGCCCTTAATAGCTCATTTATAGATGTTTTACATTTTTCATTATAGCAGTCCCCATTAACTCATATTGATATGCATACGCCAGCTATATTCAGCCTTGTCTCATTTGTTACAGAAGCAACGACCTTTCAAACACCTTCCTAGTCTTCCCTTAAAAGAAATAACCACAAACATGCATGTGAGTGTCAGTGAAGTGGAAAATTAGCCTTTTGAAACAAGTAAACCATCCTCCCCACCATATTAAGGAAGCCGGAGGACTGAACAACAACAACAACAAGCATGCTGAACCATGTAAGGCAGATTTTACTGTGCCTGCTCCTAAAAAAAGTCCTTGACATTGCTAATGTTTGTCTTGCGTATAGGTCCCAGAGCCAAGCTCCATCTGGAAGAGATTTGAACTACCATCCAGAGGCATTTCAGGATCTGAACCAAAAGGTTTACAGCATTACAATCCAGTTAATTCTATTGCTTCTAATTCCAGCTGGACTTAAAGTCTTATCTCTGCACTCCAGGCCTTCAGATACAGCCTATCACGGTAACACCAATTCCCAGAGAATTCAACTCCATGACCCAAGTGAGATTAAATCCCTCCAGATAGCCCAAGTAAATGGCTCATAGCTCGTTTCTGTCACTTTCACTAATGCCTTTGTACCGTGAAAGAAACCAGCAAAGGTGTAAATATCTACAAATTATTAACTGCACTTTTTCCCTTGACTCCTATCAGCGATTCCAGTGGTCTGGTTCCTGCTGAGAACATCACAGATATTTATTTACTGGCTGAACTTTCTCTTTAAATACTGCACTAATCAGCTACTGAATATTTGCATTCTATACCTGAGTGCTGTTATTTTTGATTAAACACACAAACAGACACAGAGATATAAATAAATAAATACCAAGGAAAAGAGGAGATACTTGATGTTTGTTGGACTTAAATTCCCTCAAGTCAGATAATCCCACAGCACATCTTGTGCTAAGTAGTTTCACCCAAAAGAGGACATATGTAAGCTAAAAGGGAGCATTTCAAGACATGACATATTTAGTTTCTACTTATTAGGTTTATTTGATTTTAATGAACACATTTATTTTAATGAACTTAAGACACAATTTCCCGATATTTCTTTAGAACAAACAGAAGAAAAAGGCAGTATCTTCATAAAATACTGTAGATTAATAATGAGAAATTCCTATGCAAAGCCAAGCCTGAGTAAAAACATGCAGCACAATCCAGGATAGTACTTTGACATAGCTATTGTCAAACAAAGGTACTAGTTTTGTTCATTTTTTACTTTATGATTTTATTTTGTTTGGTTTTGTTTTCCCAGAGAAGGGAGGACTTCGGAGGTGCCCAAGTAAAAGGAAATAAGGAAGGGATAAATAAGCAGAATGATTTCCCAAAGTAGTTTCCAGAATGAGAAAGAAATATGTTTCAACAGGAGTTTTTTAAAGATTCAAGTGGAAAAAAAATCAGCAACATTCAGGAGTCTGGATTTTGTAATTCCAGTCTGATTAAGTTCTGTATGTTCAGAGAACCACAGAAAGACAAGTTAGACAAAAAAAATCACCTACCAGAAACACACCTCTATTCTTTTCAGGATAAAAAAGGGATCCGTGAAAGCCTTTGGACACAGTAGATGTCCATCTTTAAACATTATCATCGCACAACACTAAGAAAGTTCTCCCTCAGTACTTTCAGCAGTTTCCCTTCAAGACTGGAGCAGAACACAGACCCAGGAGCATCACATAAACCGGTGAGCAGGATCATCGCTGATGGTTGTATGTCAGATGCAACTGAGATTCCAAATCAGAAGGGCGACTGCCAGCTGGGGGCACTGGCCCAGTGGCAGAGTTGTTGGTGGACCCTTGATGACGGCTAAAACCAGATGCAGCTGCAGGACACAGGCTTGGCCCTGTGTGGTGAGACAGCTCCAGAATTCGTTTGCAGACTAGGCAGAAGAAGCTGTCTATGCTAATGCAGGGAAGAACTGAAGCACTTGAGAGCTGGGGATAGCAGCTCTGATCTCTGCAAATGCCAATGGCTACGCTTAGGTCACATCCTTTCTGGTAGAGAACAGAGAACGTGGGCAGTGTACATGTTGGTTAGTCACATCTGTGTTTTTAATCAGATACTGGGGGATACCAGTATTATTTGGTATTATTTTTAATCAGATACTGGGTGGTACCAGATCCTCAATCACACTTAGAGTGCTCCCACCTAAATTGGCTAAAGCAGTTATATGAAAATTACTCAGAATTTAAAAGTGCCAAGGAAGCACTTTCTGTTTAACAGTTAAAACAGTCAAGGAAACTGAAACTCTCTGTTTATGGCTCATTATGGTACCTTAAAGTAGAAAAGGACATTGTGGCTATGCAAACTCAACAAAGTTAGATCTGGAGGATTAGTCAGCAAAAGGGAAATAACTCGGTGTCAGTGAGGTGACTCATATTTGGTTTTTAAATGAAAATGATGAGAAAACCTAGCCAGCACAGCCCAGTTAGCTTACGAATTGTAAGATTGTAATCATATGCTAAAAGAAAGAATGCCTTGGTTATCTTCTTTGTAACACATAATAAATTAGCATAATATAGGTAGCCCTCATATTTAGTAATTTGTATATTATAACTCCAGAACACAGATCCAAAGAAAACTCTGTACGTCCATCAGCATTCCATACATTTTGTTTTACATGAAGCAAGTTTTGTAACTCTGAACAAGATAAATGACATGATGGATTAACCCAGCTGAGACTGTCTGTATCAGACTTCAATAATATTTATGCAAACTAGCAACTTTATTTATTGGTATTTATCCAAAATACTGACACTACAAAGAACATTTTATTTCTACTCCCTGTTTACCCTTTTTAAGTGCCACAACTTTCCACCAACGAATGATGTAGTACTTTTTCCTGCATTAACACTAATTGTCAATCTTGAAACAAGAGCTTCAGGTTTTTAAATATTTTAGACATGCGCCACTCAGTTTTGGAAGGGATATGCACCTAAGATGGCAAAGACCCTTTGTGGAAATTGTGAGGCACCAGTAAATCACAGTTCCACTGACATTCAGACCTCTATTCTATCTTTGAAAGTCTGGTCCAGAGACACTTTCAGTGGCATTTATTTAAATAAATATAGACATTTATGTGTGAGCAAGATTTTCTATGTTCTCTTTATAATGGAGAAAAATACATGGTTTCAGAATTGGATCATCTTGTTCTCAAGTTAAAGACTAGAACAGGTCAGGAGATTTGTGTCCTGAAATTGTCGATTTCTTTTTACCACAACGTAGAGTGAACTCCAACATGTGTATCTGTGTGATAAATGTTTAAGTTGAGGTGAGGTGAATCTATGCCTTACTAAGATGGAAGAGAACTGTTTTTACTTTGCTGCTTTTGAAATAAAAATTATTGAGGTGTTCTTTATCATTGAAACAACTGCTGATATTAATTGTTTGTACCTTTTCAGTATATATGAGTTCTAGGAAAATCTGATTCATAATAAAAGGGGCTTGACATATCTTTAGCACATATTCATAGAGTAAATCAAGAAATAAGTATTTGAGTCCTAATAAAGGCCTATTAAATAGGGCATAATAATGGGAATGGAAAGTGGCATTACCAACACACAGGAAAATTGTCTAGAAGTCTAGAAAAGTCTAGAAAAAAAGGTATAAAAAAAGTCTAGAAATGTATTGTGTAATGCAAATCTCCTTGGCCACAATGCTAAGAATAAAGATTAGGTAAACAACAAGTATCTGAAGACAGAAGTAAACAGGAAAAGGCAAGAAATCTCCAACAAGAAATATTCTCAAAACTGAATAAAAAGTATGTCTACGTGGGTCAGAATTAGATGTTTATGTGTCTGTTAATGTTCAACTTGAAAGAATAACCAATAATTAGCATTTTTTCTGGCTCAAGGATGAATAAGTGAAACTGAGAGCTAAAAGAAAAGCTTGCTTCCTGGTTTTTCGCTTCCTGAGAATGCTGGAAACATTAATCTGAAATCAGACTGATCAAATCATTCCAACTGTATTATTGAGCATCTAGTTAAGGCTGAAAGAACCTTTGTTTTATAATATTTCAGTTAGATGTTGTATCTTAAAAGAAGCCTGACATTTAACCTGAGGATAATTTTCATTCTTTGCTATCTAGCTTACATTTTCCTTTGATGATGCTCTTTTTTTTTCATTAAAGATGACAATACCCTTGCCTTTTAATTCAGAACAATAGTTTGAATAAAATTAAAAAGGATATGCTGTTTGGGCTTTCTTGCACGTGATTACATGCTAGAATACTATAAGTCAAATTGATGAATACATCAAATGCCGGGATAGCATGATCATCTATCAACCTGTAGATGAAAAACACACTTATACTCGTTGATACTATAATGCCCATTAATGAGCATTGAAATAAGCAATAAGCAATAAGCAGATCCTAGTATGCCTTGGACAGCAGTAATGGTCTTGATCAAAGATGAATTTCCCTGTTTTACCTAGATTTATATGACTCCTCAAGGATGAAAGTAGAGGAGCACAGTGAATTTTTGTTGTTAATAATTATTATGTACAAAACAAGTATACATCATCTTTTTCTTGAGCCTTAATTACAGCTCTGTATTGCCATGAAAATATCTCTTTATTTGAGCAGGTGTATGTATTTAATACCTGGGAGAGGTCACACGAGCTCAGCAACCTGCTGTCACAGCAGTCCAGCTGCTTAACCAAGTCACAACATATTGCTGTGGCAAGGCAGAGAAGGAATTAAGCTTTCAGAGGAGAAGAGGAAAGCTGAGTGCAGCCCCAGTAGACTTTATCTCAATTAGGAAGCAAAGAAACAGAGGGCCTTCACAGAAGGACAATTCAGGTATCCTAGGGAAAAAAACTTCTGATGAGAAAAATTAAATTTGGAGATTTGTACTTTTTACTTTTTGCTTTTAGCAAAACTGGCAGTGGTTCTAACAATACCAGAGGCTTAAGATTATGCTTTACACAAAAGAAGGACATGAGTTTAATTTTACACCTTTTCACTCTATAATAAAATGTACCAGGATCTCTGCGCTCTTGACAACAAAGATAGGAGTGTCACTTTTCACTTTCAAAAGAGCTTACCATTTTCAACAGTAGAACATACTTTATCCCAAAGTACATTTTTCTAGAAATGAATCTGGTATATAGCTAATGTATCGTACTGAACAGCTCATATATGGTTGATATACTTTTATTATTTTTAATATTATTAAAATATTTTCCTTAGAGAAACACTTTGTGTTCTTATCTCTGCAATTTCTGGCTCCAGTGTGCACTCCTTAATCACTAATACAACACATTATGATTTGACATGAACAAAATAAAAATCAGAGTTATGCACAAAGCTGAGAATAAATGTTAAAATGTACTGCCAATCCACAGATTGGCTATGAATTGTGTCTTTGCAGAGCTTTTTATTTCAAAGCCTTGTAAAAAAAGTAATTCTGAGACCTTGCTGGGTGCAGATCACATTTTTAGATACCTAACTTAAAAGAGGACTTAAAGGTCACCAAGCCTGATTACTTTCTGTTCAACACAATAAAGTGCAGCCATGTGTAAATTATTATTGAGCAAATTATGAATGATTCATGGTAGATTTTTTATTAGAATGTAATGTCTCCTTTGCTGTAAAGTCAACATTATGATCTACAGTTATTTCCTAGAGCTCTTTCTATTAAACTAAACAGGAGAAGAGATGCTTTAATTTGTACCATTTATAGCTGCATGTAGTATATCCAATAGCCAAGTTACATTCTAAGCTGCCCATTCTTCTGCTATTTCAAAGCTCTCAAATGTAACAAGATGGGTTGTTTCTTATAATACCTAAAAATTTTGCTATTATCTCTAGTATTTGTTTTGTCAAAGTAGGATTATCATAAATAAATACAATTTCTTATAACTCACTTAAGCACTACTTTCTGTCAATCTGCATCCATGTTTTTCACTCTATGCCTGATCATCATATCCCTCTATTTACTTCTTAAAGGTTACAGAAAAATATCCTTGCCTGCTCTTTAGAAGATAGCCACTTCAAAGTCTCTTTTGAAAATGAACAGCCTTTAACAATGTTTGATACAAAGCCAGAAAAGGGCATGGACTAAGTAACAGAGAGGGAATGCTTAAGTTAGCACTGTGGGAAACAAATGCCAAAAATTCTGTTTATCACACAAATGAAATTCTCTTTTCCCCAAATAACTCTCTGCTCCACACATGCATAGAGCCAACACCCTTCAGTGCTGATATCCATGAAAACTTGTCTCTGAAACCCTGTTCTCAACATATCAACTACTTCTTGCTTCAGTACTCAGACATTGTACTGCTTGGTGTCAGATGGGGACTTAAGCTTATGATGAGCTTCTGGATCTGAGTTTTGGCATTGAAAGTCTCTGGAAGTCTGGTTTACAGATTTGAATGAGCAAGCTATGCCTCTCTTCAGAGGAAAGAGAGCAGATGCTGCACCCAGCCATCTTCTGTTGGTTTAGCAGCAGGCAAGAAGAAAGCACTATGTTTCTATATTTGAGTGTGATTTGGATTAGAAAAGAATTGAACGTTAAAAAAAAAAGAAAAAAAAAGAAAAGCAAATTCCTTTTATTTCAAAAGACCAACATTAACAGTAGAGGGAAAATTATTAAAGATCATTATTGTATAACTACCAAAAACCCAAGCTTTTAAAGTAAATAAGGCAATGTAAGAGGATGAAATGGTTTAGGGATAGCTTTGTGATGTAAATTAAATAGGTTCTAAATCTTTACCTCAAGAGCAGTATAAATCCAAATTCTTCATCAAAAAAGTACAATTAAGTAATTTCCACAAAGAATCTCATACAAGACAGCTAACTAGAGGCTATTACTACAAATTACAAAATAATGTATTTCAAGGGCTTCAAGAGATAATTTTGGCTTTGTTTGCATGCTGGAGGAAAGCATGAGAGTAACAAACTATGTCTAAAAACATTTATGTCACACATGATCATACTAGAGGAAAATATGAGATGACTAAAGTAAGAATCCCAAGCGGAATATTTCCAGATCTTTCTTGTTCTGTTATGAAGAAATGGACAGGATTGTAAAACAAAACTTCTAATTTGTACACCCAACTTTATAGCTAATGTCCTGTCTGGTATTTCGAAAATTTTTTAGTCTGAAAATAATTTTTATAATCCTGACTTTCAGGGTTGCTTTGCACTACAAAACAAGCTAATTACAAACAGATATTCAATATTAATTGTGATTACCTGGCTGTAGAAAATATACTTTAGATACCAAATATTAAGAGTTTACATATATATTTACTTATCTTAATACAAAGGATCTTATTTTGCAGAAGGTAAATCAATGGGTGAGTGGACAATCTGCAAAAGTCCATCCCATTATCCATTTTTTGTTTACATATCTAGAAATTTAGATGAAATCTGCTTCCCTCTCATGCGTTAATATTCCTTAAGACTATAAATAATATTAATTACTCCCAAGAAATTGGAGGGAATTTAGCAGCTCATGTTTCCTCTACCTTTTAAGTTACTTGAGTGGAAGAAAAACAGTCTGTCTGTGAAGAATGATTACTATTACAACGATCCCGCAAGTAATGTGGAATAAAGACATTTCACAGTAATGTGTGCCCTGAAAATGGTCCTGATTCAGCAAGGTATTCAACCCAATGCTTAAGATTTACATATAGTGCCATTGGCCTGGGCAGCTATATGGTGAAAACTGAATAATATTTAAAATGTATTTATGTAAAGGAAAAAAACCAAACCACTGTCTGTGTTTGCATTTCCCCAGTCTCATCCTAATTTAACTCCTGACTAAAATTCTAAGCAAGACGAAAAGTAATGCAGAATCCAGAATCTTGGTTTCTGGAAATAAGCTAACAGTATTTAATAAACTTCTATTTCATGAGATTGAAATGTCAACTATTCAATGAGCCTTTTGTAATGCATTCTAAAAATTAGTCTTCTAAAAATCCACCTATCTAGTTTTTCTAATGAAAAACTCATCAGACAACTAAAGAAGCAAACACATCTAAATGATGAAGCTAAAATAGCCTTGAGAATAAGGTTTGTGATCATATTACCAAACCTTGGCTTTCCCTCTCCTCCATTGCCAACCTCCTTGTTACTTAATAGAAGTTTCTATTTTAGTTGTCCAGGGGCATTTATAATATCTAAAATTGATCTGTAACTCCATAATTTTAAAAATAATTTACACAGAGTCATTGACAGTAATTTGTTTTGCCAACTACTAGTATACTAACACTAATGCAAGTCATTCTTTATATAACCAGTGTTATATAAAAGCAACTAATCCAGCAACTTAAGCACAATAAGTTAACATGGGGTTAACTTTTAAACATAAAAACACTCCCTATTGAAATAATGAGCTTTGCTGCACCTAGATTTGAGCCAATTATGCTTCATGAGTCTTACTGACTTCCCTGAACTTACATAGCTCTTGCACATTTGAAGGTATCACTGAAGTAAGAAATGCATGCATTAAACCATGTGGATCCTAACATTCAAAAATAGTTAGAATGCTAGCTCCTTGAAGGTAATGAGAAGTCCATTAATAGCTTAAATGTCAGATGAATTTCTGATATATTTAACTAAGCAAAAAGAATTTACAATAAAACAATGAATTATGATGCATTATTTATATATGCAGTGACAACAGTGACAGAATCTGGTCTGCAATGAGCTGGAGTACCTTGTCAAAAGATCAGACTCTGACCCAACAAAGTTATTCTGCATTTGCATGGTCCACTGTTTATGTTTTTCTCCCCTATTAAATTCTTTTGCTATTATTTATAACAATTTGTCTCAGAATGTTTTAATTAATTTTTAATATTTATGTTTTCTAGGGATAATAACTGAGAGCCCTAGCAGAGGCTAGTCCAAAATTAATTCTAGTTTTATGTTTGTTTTATCTGTAATTGCATTGTAATAGCTTTCTGCTTGGTCATGAGAGTAATTAAAATATTTTTTAATGGAAATATTTGTGTAAGTTCTCAGATATTGTGGTAAGGAATATCGTGAATAAAACACAGAGGTATTTTAACTAAGCAATTGTTTAAAAAAAAATCTTGATAATCAATGTTGCTGATATCTTGGGTAAGAAACATGGTTTAATGCATAGCTTGAAATCCACAGAAGCAATTTATCACTAGAATCACTGTTATTTGCTTACTACATGGATGAAACTTTGCATATGTCCATACATCTGTATTTTCCCCTTATAAATCATAAGGATTACTTCCTATTTATTTCCATTAAATTTTCTTCTTTCTAAAATACAAACATATGGTGGCAGAGGGATCAAATGAATTACAGTTTTCTGCAACTGCACATCTCCATAAAAAGTTGTTAAACTCAAAGCTGTCTATAAAATATCTATGCACTATCAGACCATGACCACAACATCTCTTTGGTGTCCTAAAACAAACTGAAGATGTGCAGTTAAAAAGAAAAAAAAACCAA